>JAZKJV010001551.1:0-529450 GCA_037367405.1 Ottelia alismoides
ATTAGTTTGTGTGTCGGAACTTCTGTGAGACTTAAAATTTTAAAATCAACAGCCCTCAAGTTCTACACATTATTGCCACAGTTTCGGCTCAGAAGTCATCTTAGATCAATCCTCTTCCCAAAGTATACCTTATGAACATTGAACAACCGACTCGTGTGTGTGAATGGTTTTAGCTCTTCCCATCCAGAATGCCAGACTACCATGCTCCTCTCCTCTCCAGTAACTCGTCCTCGAGGAGTCAGGTATTTCCTTCTAGGAACAACCTAGATTTATGTCTATCAAAATTCGTGCATGGTTTTCGAGGCGGTCTTTTTTTGGGGAATTTTTAATGCAAATAAGGGATGTAAAGTGCAAGTTTGGCCTATTTTAGGGACTAAAATGTAAATTGCATTCAAATGATATTCAAAAAATACGAAACTTGGCCACAATGCAAAATACGATGAAATAAATGCAATGTAATTTTTTTGGAATTTTTGGATGCACTATGAATTTTTTATGGATTTTTAAATGCAAACATAATGATTTTCATTTTTTAATTATAATAAATATTAAACCTAGTTATTTTCAAGAAATAAAATTACCTAAGATCTATCACTAGGTGATGGATCTCAGAAAAATCCTAAACCTTGAAAGTGTAGGGTTTAATACCAATTAAAAAATTAAATACTGAAATATGCAAAATGATTTTTACAGAGCAAGCTATGCATGAAAATGCAAATATTTTTAGGCACAATGTTAAGAACAATTAACTCTACAATTTATGATTTTCCGGGAATTTTTAGAGCAACAGTTAATCAATGGCAAATTTAAGAGCATAAAATAGGCAAAATTCGTAATTTTCCACAGAATAATTAATTAATAATTAACCATCAATCACAAAAATATCTACAATATGTCCAAATATAGAGAATTAAGTGAGAAACATCATGCTATTTTTTTGAATAATAAATAAGACTCAGAAGAGGTTCAAAACAGTGGGAACACAGGGGTACATATGTAATATAAATAAATATAAAATGCAAATGGGAGGGGCTTTGTGTAATTACCAAGAAACAACAGGGGCCTTCTCTCAAAAGTTCCAATGGTCATGTGCGGCGCACGTGACCCCTACGTCGCCTGGACTGGATGGCGAGTAGAGGGAATACGGGGGTGCGCCATGCAAATTACCCACGGGCCACGTGCTGCACATGTGACCATGGGCTGACGTCAGCGCTGACGTTCCCCCGCCCTCACGTGTCGCGCACGTGGCGGGGGTCTCGGCCCTGGGGACCGGTGGCGATGGTGGCGGAGGGGGCAGCTCCTGGCGGAGGTGCCCGACTAAGGCAGAGAAGGGCCGGGCAGAGGAGGTTGCATCGGTGATGGGGGCTCGCGCGGCTGGTGGCGATCGGAGCTTGGAGCTCTTGGCGGTCGATGGCGAAGCGGGTGGAGGCGAACGTCGGAGAAGATGGTGATGGTCGGTGCTTTGCGAGAGGCGAAGGGCTGAGAAGTGGAGGAGCGTCGGTGAAGTAGCTGACTCGAGGCGGAGGAGAACGGCGTGGCGGTGCTGGACTCCGGGGACGTCGAGGAGATCTGGTCGGTGCTGTGGTGGTTGTTGTAGTTGAAGTCGGAGGTGAAGTCGTATGTGTGGCGTTGGCCGTCCTCTCGCTGACACACGGCCAGGGGGACGGTGGGGCTGAGGTGCTCGATGAAGAAGGTGGTGTTGGGCTCGAGTCGACGGAGTTGTCGTGGATGTCGACGGAGTTCCAAGCTCGAGGACGGTTGTTGCAGATGATGGTGGCGTTGAACGAGTTGGCGAAGATGGAGATGGAAGCTGCATTGATGATCGTCGGCGTGGAGTTGTAGGTGAAGCGGAGGAGAAGAAGACGTAGGCGATGGAGCAGCGTCGAGGCGGATGTTGTCGGAGTCGGGGATGAGAGGCGAAGCTCCGAACGGATAGAAGCTCGGAGGAGGAGGAGGAGAGAGAGAGAAAGCAAGCACCTGGGAGGAGGTATGCTCTACGGCGACGAACGACCGGAGCGAGCAGCAGCAAAGGAGCGGACTGCGACGAGGACGATAGTCCTCGGATTACGCCAGTGACGAGGGCTGTCACACCTGGAAGAAGACGGCGGATGAGCGAGTCAGGGGAGGGTCCTGGATCTTAAATAGGAAGGAGAGTGAGGGGCTGGCGATGGAGGCGAGGCTCACGGAGGAGGTGGTTGGCCGTTGTGAAGGTAGCGGAAGGCGAAGATCTCGGAGGAAGTCATTGGCGACAACGGTGGGGGCGGAAGTTGCGAGGTTGCGGGGCGGCGGCGTGAGGTTGACGAAGACCTCTGGGTCGTCCGATCGGCCGATGATCGGATGGCCTAGACTCGGCCACGTGGCGGCAGTAGTGAGAGAGGAATGCGGGACGGCGTGGCACGTGCGGAGCACGTGCCTGGGGGCACGTGCCTGGGTGCCCGTGCGTGGGTTTTATTTTTTTTATTTTTTTTATTTTTTTATTTTTAATAAATCGAATAATAAAAACCCCAAAAATTGCTGACACGTGGCGGCCTCTGGGGCTGCCACGTGCCAGCATCAGAAAAATACTTAGAAAAAGATTTTGTAAAATCTGAAATAAATATCCAATAACCTCGGATCGAAAAAGTTCCTTCACAAAAATTGCTCGTCTCTATGAGATCTACAACTTTTTTGAAGACATCAAAGCCAAAATCGATCAAATGCATTTTGGGGTATCCCATGTACATAGAATACCTTGATTTTTGACTTTTATAATTTTTTTATCATTTTTAAATCCGACAAAAAATCCGGAAAAAATATGGAGAAATCAAAGATAAATAAAATCACCTAAATCTATTTTTTATTTTTATTAAGAAAATATGTACATAAAATATCAGGTCAAAAACCGCTAAAATACACAATGTACAAAAGAGGCCCAAAACCCAACTTTCACATATGAGCTCCGATTCACTTGAACTTGGTCTTGTTTTGAAGTTAATTGAATGTGGATTAGTTCAAAAGTGAGTAGGATCAAATCTGACACTGGATGGGGAAGATATGTGGCTTTTAGTCCGAAAATCCTGAACATAGGGTTTGGGTGTTTGGTCCACTTATTTGGGTTAGTGATTTTTTTGTATTTTTCACTTATTATTGTTAGTGATATGTACACAGTGGAGGTAATTTTGGGTTATGCAGTGTTAGCACGAATGAGTTAAAAATCCGAGAAGTTAGGATAATACAGGTCAAATTTGGCTTGGATTTTTGGCTTCTTATTTTGTGCAGAAATTATGGATAAAATGCCATTCTTATGAAAATTTGCATGAATGCTAATTATGCAAAATAGATGCAGATATGCTATTGATTTTGAGGGAATTGAGCTTAATAAATGAGATTTAGAGTGATGAATCCGAGATTCATCATCCCCTTATACTTAAACCATGCTCGTCCCTGAGCATCAAAGAGACATGCCATGAGGTGAAATGAGATTGGGTTCCATATCAAGACCATGAACTGAAGGTGAGAGTGAAACAAACTTGATCTCTGGATTATTTGTGTGTCGGAACTTCTGTGAGACTTAAAATTTTAAAATCAACAGCCCTCAAGTTCTACACATTATTGCCACAGTTTCGGCTCAGAAGTCATCTTAGATCAATCCTCTTCCCAAAGTATACCTTATGAACATTGAACAACCGACTCGTGTGTGTGAATGGTTTTAGCTCTTCCCATCCAGAATGCCAGACTACCATGCTCCTCTCCTCTCCAGTAACTCGTCCTCGAGGAGTCAGGTATTTCCTTCTAGGAACAACCTAGATTTATGTCTATCAAAATTCGTGCATGGTTTTCGAGGCGGTCTTTTTTTGGGGAATTTTTAATGCAAATAAGGGATGTAAAGTGCAAGTTTGGACTATTTTAGGGACTAAAATGTAAATTGCATTCAAATGATATTCAAAAAATACGAAACTTGGCCACAATGCAAAATACGATGAAATAAATGCAATGTAATTTTTTTGGAATTTTTGGATGCACTATGAATTTTTTATGGATTTTTAAATGCAAACATAATGATTTTCATTTTTTAATTATAATAAATATTAAACCTAGTTATTTTCAAGAAATAAAATTACCTAAGATCTATCACTAGGTGATGGATCTCAGAAAAATCCTAAACCTTGAAAGTGTAGGGTTTAATACCAATTAAAAATTAAATACTGAAATATGCAAAATGATTTTTACAGAGCAAGCTATGCATGAAAATGCAAATATTTTTAGGCACAATGTTAAGAACAATTAACTCTACAATTTATGATTTTCCGGGAATTTTTAGAGCAACAGTTAATCAATGGCAAATTTAAGAGCATAAAATAGGCAAAATTCGTAATTTTCCACAGAATAATTAATTAATAATTAACCATCAATCACAAAAATATCTACAATATGTCCAAATATAGATAATTAAGTGAGAAACATCATGCTATTTTTTTGAATAATAAATAAGACTCAGAAGAGGTTCAAAACAGTGGGAACACAGGGGTACATATGTAATATAAATAAATATAAAATGCAAATGGGAGGGGCTTTGTGTAATTACCAAGAAACAACAGGGGCCTTCTCTCAAAAGTTCCAATGGTCATGTGCGGCGCACGTGACCCCTACGTCGCCTGGACTGGATGGCGAGTAGAGGGAATACGGGGGTGCGCCATGCAAATTACCCACGGGCCACGTGCTGCACATGTGACCATGGGCTGACGTCAGCGCTGACGTTCCCCCGCCCTCACGTGTCGCGCACGTGGCGGGGGTCTCGGCCCTGGGGACCGGTGGCGATGGTGGCGGAGGGGGCAGCTCCTGGCGGAGGTGCCCGACTAAGGCAGAGAAGGGCCGGGCAGAGGAGGTTGCATCGGTGATGGGGGCTCGCGCGGCTGGTGGCGATCGGAGCTTGGAGCTCTTGGCGGTCGATGGCGAAGCGGGTGGAGGCGAACGTCGGAGAAGATGGTGATGGTCGGTGCTTTGCGAGAGGCGAAGGGCTGAGAAGTGGAGGAGCGTCGGTGAAGTAGCTGACTCGAGGCGGAGGAGAACGGCGTGGCGGTGCTGGACTCCGGGGACGTCGAGGAGATCTGGTCGGTGCTGTGGTGGTTGTTGTAGTTGAAGTCGGAGGTGAAGTCGTATGTGTGGCGTTGGCCGTCCTCTCGCTGACACACGGCCAGGGGGACGGTGGGGCTGAGGTGCTCGATGAAGAAGGTGGCGTTGGGCTCGAGTCGACGGAGTTGTCGTGGATGTCGACGGAGTTCCAAGCTCGAGGACGGTTGTTGCAGATGATGGTGGCGTTGAACGAGTTGGCGAAGATGGAGATGGAAGCTGCATTGATGATCGTCGGCGTGGAGTTGTAGGTGAAGTGGAGGAGAAGAAGACGTAGGCGGTGGAGCAGCGTCGAGGCGGTTGTTGTCGGAGTCGGGGATGAGAGGCGAAGCTCCGAACGGATAGAAGCTCGGAGGAGGAGGAGGAGAGAGAGAGAAAGCACCTGGGAGGAGGTATGCTCTACGGCGAAGAGCGACCGGAGCGAGCAGCAGCAGAGGAGCGGACTGCGACGAGGATGATAGTCCTCGGATCACGCCAGTGACGAGGGCTGTCACACCTGGAAGAAGACGGCGGATGAGCGAGTCAGGGGAGGGTCCTGGATCTTAAATAGGAAGGAGAGTGAGGGGCTGGCGATGGAGGCGAGGCTCACGGAGGAGGTGGTTGGCCGTTGTGAAGGTAGCGGAAGGCGAAGATCTCGGAGGAAGTCATTGGCGACAACGGTGGGGGCGGAAGTTGCGAGGTTGCGGGGCGGCGGCGTGAGGTTGACGAATACCTCTGGGTCGTCCGATCGGCCGATGATCGGATGGCCTAGACTCGGCCACGTGGCGGCAGTAGTGAGAGAGGAATGCGGGACGGCGTGGCACGTGCGGAGCACGTGCCTGGGGGCACGTGCCTGGGTGCCCGTGCGTGGGTTTTATTTTTTTTTATTTTTTTTATTTTTTTATTTTTAATAAATCGAATAATAAAAACCCCAAAAATTGCTGACACGTGGCGGCCTCTGGGGCTGCCACGTGCCAGCATCAGAAAAATACTTAGAAAAAGATTTTGTAAAATCTGAAATAAATATCCAATAACCTCGGATCGAAAAAGTTCCTTCACAAAAATTGCTCGTCTCTATGAGATCTACAACTTTTTTGAAGACATCAAAGCCAAAATCGATCAAATGCATTTTGGGGTATCCCATGTACATAGAATACCTTGATTTTTGACTTTTATAATTTTTTTATCATTTTTAAATCCGACAAAAAATCCGGAAAAAATATGGAGAAATCAAAGATAAATAAAATCACCTAAATCTATTTTTTATTTTTATTAAGAAAATATGTACATAAAATATCAGGTCAAAAACCGCTAAAATACACAATGTACAAAAGAGGCCCAAAACCCAACTTTCACATATGAGCTCCGATTCACTTGAACTTGGTCTTGTTTTGAAGTTAATTGAATGTGGATTAGTTCAAAAGTGAGTAGGATCAAATCTGACACTGGATGGGGAAGATATGTGGCTTTTAGTCCGAAAATCCTGAACATAGGGTTTGGGTGTTTGGTCCACTTATTTGGGTTAGTGATTTTTTTGTATTTTTCACTTATTATTGTTAGTGATATGTACACAGTGGAGGTAATTTTGGGTTATGCAGTGTTAGCACGAATGAGTTAAAAATCCGAGAAGTTAGGATAATACAGGTCAAATTTGGCTTGGATTTTTGGCTTCTTATTTTGTGCAGAAATTATGGATAAAATGCCATTCTTATGAAAATTTGCATGAATGCTAATTATGCAAAATAGATGCAGATATGCTATTGATTTTGAGGGAATTGAGCTTAATAAATGAGATTTAGAGTGATGAATCCGAGATTCATCATCCCCTTATACTTAAACCATGCTCGTCCCTGAGCATCAAAGAGACATGCCATGAGGTGAAATGAGATTGGGTTCCATATCAAGACCATGAACTGAAGGTGAGAGTGAAACAAACTTGATCTCTGGATTATTTGTGTGTCGGAACTTCTGTGAGACTTAAAATTTTAAAATCAACAGCCCTCAAGTTCTACACATTATTGCCACAGTTTCGGCTCAGAAGTCATCTTAGATCAATCCTCTTCCCAAAGTATACCTTATGAACATTGAACAACCGACTCGTGTGTGTGAATGGTTTTAGCTCTTCCCATCCAGAATGCCAGACTACCATGCTCCTCTCCTCTCCAGTAACTCGTCCTCGAGGAGTCAGGTATTTCCTTCTAGGAACAACCTAGATTTATGTCTATCAAAATTCGTGCATGGTTTTCGAGGCGGTCTTTTTTTGGGGAATTTTTAATGCAAATAAGGGATGTAAAGTGCAAGTTTGGCCTATTTTAGGGACTAAAATGTAAATTGCATTCAAATGATATCCGAAAAATACGAAACTTGGCCACAATGCAAAATACGATGAAATAAATGCAATGTAACTTTTTTTGGAATTTTTGGATGCACTATGTATTTTTTATGGATTTTTAAATGCAAACATAATGATTTTCATTTTTTTAATTATAACAAATATTAAACCTAGTTATTTTCAAGAAATAAAATTACCTAAGATCTATCACTAGGTGATGGATCTCAGAAAAATCCTAAACCTCGAAAATGTAGGGTATAATACCAATTAAAAATTAAATACTGAAATATGCAAAATGATTTTTACAGAGCAAGCTATGCATGAAAATGCAAATATTTTTAGGCACAATGTTAAGAACAATTAACTCTACAATTTATGATTTTTCGGGAACTTTTAGAGCAACAGTTAATCAATGGCAAATTTAAGAGCATAAAATAGGCAAAATTCGTAATTTTCCACAGAATAATTAATTAATAATTAACCATCAATCACAAAAATATCTACAATATGTCCAAATATAGAGAATTAAGTGAGAAACATCATGCTATTTTTTTGAATAATAAATAAGACTCAGAAGAGGTTCAAAACAAAGTGGGAACACAGGGGTAAATATGTAATATAAATAAATATAAAATGCAAATGGGAGGGGCTTTGTGTAATTACCAAGAAACAACAGGGGCCTTCTCGCAAAAGTTCCAATGGTCATGTGCGGCGCACGTGACCCCTACGTCGCCTGGACTGGATGGCGAGTAGAGGGAATACGGGGGTGTGCCATGCAAATTACCCACGGGCCACGTGCTGCGCATGTGACCCTAGGATGACGTCAGCACTGACGTTCCCCCGCCCTCACGTGTCGCGCACGTGGTGGGGGTCTCGGCCCTGGGGACCGGTGGCGATGGTGGCGGAGGGGGCAGCTCCTGGCGGAGGTGCCCGACTAAGGCAGAGAAGGGCCGGGCA
Organism: Ottelia alismoides; assembly: GCA_037367405.1. Lineage (NCBI taxonomy): Eukaryota > Viridiplantae > Streptophyta > Magnoliopsida > Alismatales > Hydrocharitaceae > Ottelia > Ottelia alismoides. The sequence goes on from JAZKJV010001551.1 coordinate 8,378, forward strand.
GAGGAGGTTGCATCGGTGATGGGGGCTCGCGCGGCTGGTGGCGATCAGAGCTTGGAGCTCTTGGCGGTCGATGGCAAAGCGGGTGGAGGCGAACGTCGGAGAAGATGGTGATGGTCGATGCTTTGCGAGAGGCGAAGGGCTGAGAAGTGGAGGAGCGTCGGTGAAGTAGCTGACTCGAGGCGGAGGAGAACGGCGTGGCAGTGCTGGACTCCGGGGACGTCGAGGAGATCTGGTCGGTGTTGTGGTGGTTGTTGTAGTTGAAGTCGGAGGTGAAGTCGTATGTGTGGCGTTGGCCGTCCTCTGGCTGACACACGGCCAGGGGGACGGTGGGGCTGAGGTGCTCGATGAAGAAGGTGGCGTTGGGCTCGAGTCGACGGAGTTGTCGTGGATGTCGATGGAGTTCCAAGCTCGAGGACGGTTGTTGCAGATGATGGTGGTGTTGAACGAGTTGGTGAAGATGGAGATGGAAGCTGCATTGATGATCGTCGGCGTGGAGTTGTAGGTGAAGCGGAGGAGAAGAAGACGTAGGCGGTGGAGCAGCGTCAAGGCGGATGTTGTCGGAGTCGGGGATGAGAGGCGAAGCTCCGAACGGAGAGAAGCTTGGAGGAGGAGGAGAGAGAGAGAGAGAGAGAGAGAGAGAGAGAGAGAGAAAGCACCTGGGAGGAGGTATGCTCTACGGCGACGAGCGACCGGAGCGAGCAGCAGCAAAGGAGCGGACTACGACGAGGACGATAGTCCTCGGATCACGCCAGTGACGAGGGCTGTCACACCTGGAAGAAGATGGTGGATGCGCGAGTCAGGGGAGGGTCCTGGATCCTAAATAGGAAGGAGAGTGAGGGGCTGGCGATGGAGGCGAGGCTCACGGAGGAGGTGGTTGGCCGTTGTGAAGGTGGCGGAAGGCGAAGATCTCGGAGGAAGTCATTGGCGACAACGGTGGGGGCGGAAGTTGCGAGGTTGCGGGGCGGCGGCGTGAGGTTGACGAAGACCTCTGGGTCATCCGATCGGTCGATGATCGGATGGCCCAGACTCGGCCACGTGGCGGCAGTAGTGAGAGAGGAATGCGGGACGGCATGGCACGTGCGGAGCACGTGCCTGGGGGCACGTGCCTGGGTGCCCGTGCGTGGGTTTTATTTTTTTTATTTTTTATTTTTTTATTTTTAATAAATCGAATAATAAAAACCCCAAAAATTGCTGACACGTGGCGGCCTCTGGGGCTGCCACGTGCCAGCACCAGAAAAATCCTTAGAAAAAGATTTTGTAAAATCTGAAATAAATATCCAATAACCTCGGATCGAAAAAGTTCCTTCACAAAAATTGCTCGTCTCTATGAGATCTACAACTTTTTTGAAGACATCAAAGCCAAAATCGATCAAATGCATTTTGGGGTATCCCATGTACATAGAATACCTTGATTTTTGACTTTTATAATTTTTTTATCATTTTTAAATCCGACAAAAAATCCGGAAAAAATATGGAGAAATCAAAGATAAATAAAATCACCTAAATCTATTTTTTATTTTTATTAAGAAAATATGTACATAAAATATCAGGTCAAAAACCGCTAAAATACACAATGTACAAAAGAGGCCCAAAACCCAACTTTCACATATGAGCTCCGATTCACTTGAACTTGGTCTTGTTTTGAAGTTAATTGAATGTGGATTAGTTCAAAAGTGAGTAGGATCAAATCTGACACTGGATGGGGAAGATATGTGGCTTTTAGTCCGAAAATCCTGAACATAGGGTTTGGGTGTTTGGTCCACTTATTTGGGTTAGTGATTTTTTTGTATTTTTCACTTATTATTGTTAGTGATATGTACACAGTGGAGGTAATTTTGGGTTATGCAGTGTTAGCACAAATGAGTTAAAAATCCGAGAGAAGTTAGGATAATACAGGTCAAATTTGGCTTGGATTTTTGGCTTCTTATTTTGTGCAGAAATTATGGATAAAATGCCATTCTTATAAAAATTTGCATGAATGCTAATTATGCATAATAGATGCAGATATGCTATTGATTTTGAGGGAATTGAGCTTAATAAATGAGATTTAGAGTGATGAATCCGAGATTCATCATCCCCTTATACTTAAACCATGCTCGTCCCTGAGCATCAAAGAGACATGCCATGAGGTGAAATGATATTGGGTTCCATATCAAGACCATGAACTGAAGGTGAGAGTGAAACAAACTTGATCTTTGGATTATTTGTGTGTCGGAACTTCTGTGAGACTTAAAATTTTAAAATCAATAGCCCTCAAGTTCTACACATTATTGCCACAGTTTCGGCTCAGAAGTCATCTTAGATCAATCCTCTTCCCAAAGTATACCTTATGAACATTGAACAACCGACTCATGTGTGTGAAAGGTTTTAGCTCTTCCCATCCAGAATGCCAGACTACCATGCTCCTCTCCTCTCCAGTAACTCGTCCTCGAGGAGTCAGGTATTTCCTTCTAAGGGCTGTCGTGTTGTGTTCACAATCGAAATGGGGGAGAAGTAAGAAAGGGAAAAGAATTGGAGGGTGGTCAGTGTAGTCACCTCTCCTTGTGAAGATGGCCAGTGTAGCCGAGTCTCCACCAAGATCTGCAGGTTTTCTTGAAGCTTGGACCTTTTTGGTCAGATTTTATTTGGTAATGCTTCTTTGTAGTTGGAATATTTGGTGGTTTCTACCTGGATCTTGTTTTGCCCCTACGGATATAGAATCTTTTTATTCCGTACATTTTTTTGGGATCTTAGAAAAAATTGTGCCCAACCGTCCATCCCTTTTCCGAAGCTTTATTTCAACCTGTACTCCAGTCTTTAGATTTCCACGCTACCAGAAAAGAGACTCACACAGTCCTCCAACATCCCGTCTGAGTTGAGCTAAGTGCATAGTGCGAGAGTACGAATTAATTTCCTATTCTAGAGTTGTACCCAGAATGAAGAGACCGGGTTAGACACTAAGAGTCAAACGCTCCATATTGTCATGTGGAACTTAAAGAATTAAGTCAAAAGACCTGAAGTTCTTAAAATCCTATATCTCGGTGAAGTTCCTCTGAAAATTAGGTGGATTAAGGTCAAGTCAAGACCACTCTCGATTTCGGTTCATAACTCGGTTCAGAACCCATTGACTTTTCACAGATGCATATGAATGCGATGCTGGCTGAAGAGCGGGTGTGTGAAATGCAGACATATTTTTTTTCTTTTTTATGCAAGTTGTTTTTTTTGTTAATGCAAAAATGAATAAGAAGCCATTTTCAGAAAATTTTTGGGCAAAGTCAGTGTTAGTAGCAAAATCTTTTTTTTACAAATACCCACCCCGTAAATACATATAGACTTATACGAAAGTACAAGGTATGGCTAAAATATATACAAAGTATATATACAGACCCCCCCATACTTAGCAAGTGATGTGTCCTCAGAGCACAAGAAGCGTAATGAAGACATAGCTCGGGCTAAGCGCAAGAGAGTAGAAAATTAATATACAATGGTCTGCCCCCTATACTCAGACTGTGAGCAGTCTAAGTATAGAAGAAGAGCGCAAAAGAGGTGGTCAGGATATGTAAATGAGGAGAGTATGTACAGATGGGTGTTGGTTCCCCCTATACTTAGGCTTTGGTCAGCCTAAGTATAGAAGAAGGGTGGAGAGGGAGCGATCGGGATAAGGAGTGTGATGAGAGAAATGGTATATACAAATGGCATCGGTCCCCCCCCCTATACTTAGGCCTTGGCCTAAGTAGAGGAAGAAGTTGTACAAGGGGATTGATGTGGTCGGGAGGGAGGGTGGGTTTGATCTGATGGATTTTCAATGTCCTCGTTCTGCGTAAAATAGATGGCCTCAACTTGAACTGTCTGCTCTTTGGGTGATTCAATATATGGCTTCAGCAATTGTCCATTTACTGCGAAAGGTTGTGCATCCTCTTTGAGTTCGACAATATCTACACTTCCATTGGTATGCAACATTGATGACAATGTATGGCCCCATCCATTTTGATTTTAGTTTCCCATGAAAAATCTTTAACCGAGCATTAAACAACCAAACTTTATGCCCAGGGACAAAGGTCTTTTCTCGAATGTGTCTATCATGCCATCTCTTGACTTGTCCTTATAAATCACACTGTTGTCATATGCCCGATTTCGAATTTCAATTAGCTCATTCAGATTTAGGTCTTGACATAATTTCCCAAGGTGATAACTCCAATTCAACTTTTTGATCGCCCATTTAGTGGATCAATTCTGCAGGTAGATGGCATGGCTTGCCATAGATCATCCTAAAAGGTGAAGTACCGAGTGGGGTCTTATAGGCTGTCCTATAGGCCCATAGAACTTGGTCCAATAGCTTCGACCAATTCTTCCTATCTGGACAGACCAACTTCTGAAGAATACCCTTCACCTCTCTATTAGAAACCTCTGCCATGCCATTAGATTGTGGATGATATGGGTTCGCTATTCTATGCTCAAATTTGTACTCTTTAGCCAAAGATCTCATCTCCTTGTTCACAAAGTGGCTACCTCCATCAGAAATCAGAACTTTTGGTAAACCGAACCTTACAATGATATTATCCTTGATAAACTTACAGACAGTTTTGCTATCTGCGGTTCGGGTTGGAATAGCCTCTACCCATCTTGATAAATAGTCGACCACTAACAAGATGTACTCAAATCCACTACTATTGGGAAAGGGACCCATAAAATCAATCCCCCATGCATCGAAAACATCACAAAAAATCATTGGTTGCATGGGCATTTCATCTCTATATCCCACAGTCCCTCCCATCCTTTGGCAAATCAGGCATGACCGTACAAATTCATTAGCATCTTTAAATAAGGTCCGCCGGTAAAATCCACATTGGAGTACCTTGTGTGTGGTTCTCTTTCTCGAATGGTGCCCTCCGGCCTCGAAAGAATGACAATGTGTAAGGACACTCTGATATTCCTCCTGAGGAATACATCTTTGCCAGACACAATCCGGTTCTTCATAGAAAAGGAAAGGATCATCCCAATGGTATTTTCTTGAATTTGTCTTTAATCGATCAATCATTCTCTTGGTCCAACCAAAGGGAACCTTCTTGGAGACAAGATAGTTCACTATGTCGTAATACCATGGGGTTGAATCAATGACACAAACTGATTCGTCTGGAAAAGTCCCTTAATTGGTCTGGTATCAGGATGATCATTTTGCTCGATTCGGGAAAGGTGATCAACAATAACATTCTTTATTCCAGGTTTATCCTTGATTTCCAAATTAAATTCCTGGATTAAGAAGATCCATCTCAAAAGTCGTGCCTTAGCATCCTTCTTATCCATGAGATATCTGATTGCCGTGTGATCTGTGAAAATAGTCACCTTGGAGCCCGATATGTATGATCTGAATTTTTCAAGGGCCCAAACAACCGCGAGCATCTCCTTTTCATTCACTGTGTAATTTCTCTGTGCAGGATCCAACATTTTGCTCGCGTAGTGAATCGCATAAGGAATTCCATCTCTTCTTTGTCCAAGTACCGCTCCGACAGTAAAATCCGATGCATCAGTCATGATCTCGAAGGGAAGAGACCAATCGGGAGCTTGTAATATCGGCGATTCACAAATTTTCTTCTTCAGAAGCTCGAAGGCCTCTAGACACCTGTGATTTACAATAAACTCGGTATCTTTGCCTAAGAGCTCAGTCAGTGGGCGGGCGATCTTTGAAAAATAAGGGATGAATCTTCGATAAAATCCAATATGCCCTAAGAAAGACCTCACTGACTTGACGTTGGTTGGTGGCTCAAGTTTCTTGATCACATCCACCTTGGCAGGGTCGACCTCCATTCCCTTTTAGAGATGACATGCCCCAACACGATACCCTCAGTCACCATAAAGTGACTTTTCTCCTAGGAGAGTACCAAATTAACCTCCCTGCATCTCTGAAGGACTCGATCCAAGTGCGCTAAACATGTATCAAATGAATCACCATGAACCGAAAAGTCATCCATGAAGACTTCCAGGAAATCACCAACCATTTCGGCAAATACGACAATCATGAACCGCTGAAATGTGTATGGGGCATTACAAAGCATGAATGGCATGCGCTTGAATGCGTAAGTACCAAAGGGACATGTGAAAGTGGTCTTTTCCTGATCCTCAGGAGCGATAGCTACTTGATTGTAGCCTGAGTACCTGTCAAGAAAATAGAAGAATGCTTTCCCTGCAAGTCTCTCCATGATTTGATCAATAAATGGCAGTGCAAAGTAATCTTTCTTAGGCGCAGCATTCAGGCGCCTGTAATCGACACAGACACACCACAACGTGGGCACTCGGGTTGCGATCTCTACCCCCTCCTCGTTGGTGACCATTTGGATTCCCGATTTCTTCGGGACGACATGAAGGGGGGGCACCCACTTGGAGTCATAAATGGGGTATATAAATCCGGCTTTGTACCATTTCTCTATCTCTTTCTTAACCACTTCCCAAAGATTTGGGTTTTATCTTCTCTGAAATTCACGGGAAGGCCTTGCATTATCCTCAACATAAATTTGGTGCGAGCAGAGAGCGGGTTTATTCCTACGAGATCCGACACAGTCCAACCGATGGCTCTTCGATTTTGCTCAAGGACTTCGAGTAATCTAGACTCCTGATCCAGTGTTAAGGATGAGCTAATGATTACAGGGAATTTTTCTTTGGGTCCATTGAGAAATGCATACTTCAGCGTGGGAGGTAGTTGTTTCAGCTCTGGCAATTCTGAATCATCAATGTCTGGCTGAATGATCTTTGTGTCTAGCTCAGTGTCGGTTGGCGGTGAATCACTGTGTGAGATGATGGCTACCAATTCCGAAGAAAGATGAGTCGGATCGCTAAAGTAGAATGGTAATTCGGCCAGAGCCGCATCCGACTCATCGTCGATATTTCTTGATTGTCCCAAAGGTGATGGGACTGACAAATCCGAGAGGATTTCTGTGTCATCAGGAGTGTAATAATCTGGGGGTCTAGATATGTTTGGAAATATCTCGCAAACTGCATTGTGCATTATTTCTTCCTCTGAGGATGTGCTTTCCATCTATATGTCTAGCAGTTGATTCCACGGCCCAGTGGTTCTGAGGAGATTGCATTATGATGTTTAAGCATCTTCAGTGGTGGATTCAGAGTCTGGCCTTTGTCACTTTGTTTGTTTCATCTCCAAGTCTACTTCTCCTCCTGGAGAACGGAATTTCATCATGCTAGAACCGTAATCGAATATAGCCTTAGCGGTTCTTAAGAATGGTCTTCCGAAATGATTTGCGATTCTTTCCAATGGTTCGGAGTTTCCATATCAAGGACAGTGAAGTCCACTTTGTATTTTGTACCCTCGATAATGATGATGACATTCTTCACTTCTCCATTAGGTCATTTAGTGGATTTATCAGTAAATTGGAGTAAAGATGATGATTTCTTGAAAGGGCCTAACTCCAATCCATAATATAAGGCTGAGGGTAGAAGATTTATGGAAGAACCATTGTCGAGAAGTGTGCGTGTAAACGTAATGCTGCCAATGCGACTCTCCACATAATGGGCACCCAGATCCCTTTTCTTTCTTGGCAGATGCTGATTTTTGACACATTTGGTGGTGGCAACTGTCAAGATGTGAGTCTCCATAAATTGACTTGTTCTCTTTGTACGAGTCTTGGTGGGAGTGCATTTTGCCTTCAAATATTTCTGAAAGGTTGGATTACTGGCCACATACTGATCAAAGGGAACTTTGGTTGTTATATTTTGCTGGCAGAACCTTTCCATCACTGGGTCATCTTGAATGTTTTTCTTTTATTTTCCCTTTTTAAGAGCATGGGGGAAGGGAATGGAAGTATTTGAAATAGGAGATAGAGGGCCATAATCATAAATAAGAGCATCTTTATTAGACTTGGAGTTTTTATTACAATCATAAGATTTTTTATAATAATCAAAATCAGGTTGCTGAAAAGATGACAAAGGTATTTTTGCAGCAACTAGAGGTTCAAGGTCCTCTGCATACTCCATAGATGCTTTCCCTTTCTCTTGTGCTGGGATCTTCAGGCGTCCTTCTTCATCCTCCTCGGAAGCATCCTCTGGCTGATCTTCCGAGTCTTCATCGTCCGGTTCCCTAGCCCGGTCAGGTACGTCCACGGTCCTTCCGCTCCTGAGTGACATGGCATGGATATTGTCAAACGAAAGGATATCATGTTCAGATGTGGAAAAATTTGAATAGTATACCGGGCCATTGTGTTGAGAAGATTGAGATTTGTTCAAGCTATTGGGGTTAGCTTGAACTTGGGCGGGAATGGTTGTGCCTGGGACAGTCTGCTCATCCTTCCATCGGGATAGACGATTAACATCCACCCGTAGATCATACAGCTCATTTCGGAAGCTGTGAATTTCTTCAAGCATTTGTCTCTAGATATCAACCGGTTCTTCTAGAGGGTTAGATGATTGAGCTGATGGTTTGGGAGCTTGGTGTTGCTGACGGTATTGCTGAGGTTGGTTTTGGTGATTGTAGGGTTGTTGCTGCTTCGGATGCTGGGAAGATGCATTGTTCTGAGGGTGTTGTGGAGGCTGAGGAAATGCGGCATTATAGAAAGTGGGTGGACGTTGATAAGGTTGGCATTCCCCCATACTACCCTGTCGGGTAGTGTCTTGTGTGTACCAAATTCCGTTTATTTCGAATGTCAGGGGTGGGGCTTCTTTGACTTTTTCGGCCGGTGGGGGTGGCTGTTGGGAAGCTTGGGCATAGGATTGGTCCTGGGCCCATGGTTGTTGTTCTGATCCTGGCTGCTCCTGGACATGATGCACATGGTAGATTGGGACCGTAGTGCAGTAGGCATCCCCATCTTGGACATCTTCGTAGTGAGCTCCTCCATCTGCTTTGGGAATTGAGAGATCCTGTTGTCGATGTCGCTCATTCTCTTATCCACTATTGTCAATTTATCAGCTATGAAGTGCATGTTTGGAATTAAGTCCTCCGCTATTTCTGCGACCGTCTGCTTCCTACCTTTGGCTTGAAGGGTGTTCAGGGAATCAGTGTATGCTCTACTGGCAATCTGAGAACGGCTTGTTTCTGCCATCTGCTCCAGTATTTTCCAAACGGTTTCAGCTCCACGCAATGTGTAATTCCCTCCGCAGGCAGCGCTAACTAACCCTTGAGTCTCGTAGTTGAGGCCAGAGTAGAGTAACTGGACTAGGATGTTGTTGTCCAGGTCATGGCAGGGACATTTCTATGGTATGTGTCCTTAAACCTATCCCAAGCCTCACAAAGTGGTTCATTGAGCATATGAGAGAAACTGGTGATGTGGGTTCTCATTTGATTGATCCGACTCAAGGGGTAGAATTTCTTCAAAAATAGATTTTTGAACCTCTCATAAGTAGTCACAGTCACCCCCAAGTTCTTCACCCAGTAGTTTGCTTTCCCTTTCAAGGCGAAAGGTAGTGCAGTGAGACGAATGTAGTCTTGGTTGACTTGTGGGTGTCTCAGATTAGAACATATCAACTCTAGGTCCCGCAAGAATTCATATGGTTCTTCAGTCGTATTACCATGGAATTGAGGTAATTGACTTATAAAATGTGGCTTCAGTTCATAGTGGATCTCTGGTTGTGGTGGCTGCAAATAATTCCACACTCTATATTGTCCTAGGTTGTATGCGGCTTCCAGTGGCAGTTCTTCCCCAGCATTCAACTTCTCAAGTTGTGCCCTCAGTAACTGCTGTTGCTGCTCATATGTAGACAATCTTGCTAGAATCATTTGAATAGAATCGTCATTGGTTTCGTCTTCAGGATCTTTCTTGGAAGACATCTTGGGTGGCATCTCTTCTTCTTCACCTTCAGAATATAATGGGTTTGAGTTAATAGAGTGGAAAGAATTGATGTAACAGTTTTCCTCGATCTGTTTGGGTGAGAAAGAGATAGTGTGGGTATGTCCTCCCTCTAGGAAGAAGAACGAATCGTAGGAATAGGGTTCTTGGGAAGGATTTCCCGGAGGCCAAGAATGTCCAGAGTAAGAGTCTCTCTGGGCTTTTGAGATTGGAGAGTTTGTGGTAGTGAGATAAGGGTTCGCGGAGTCCGAACAAGATTACCACAATCTTCCATTCTTGAGGTCAACAAGAGGTTTGCGGTTTATGATGTAGGCACAAGTGTGCGGTATTCGTTGACTACTTACTTTCTACGCACAAACCAAACACAATACAAAGATTTCTTTCACCAACTCACTCAGTGAAGGCCGTAAGAGTTCGGCCAATTATCTTGTTAGTTTTAATTGGTGAGAATTCAAGTCTTGCAAGCCGTTTAAACGAGCTGTTAGGTGCCAATATTTCCTTAAAGACTTTCTCGAGTTCGTACGACTAGTTGCATCCACTTTCAGCCAGTATAGGTGTAAGTATGGACCATAAACGGCTACCTGTGTTACTTAAGGACGGAGCCTTGCGCAGTGTCCTTGAAACCACCCACTCTACTAAGGAAGTCCAAACCGTAAAACGGCTACCCGTATTCCTCACTGAGAAGTAGCTAATCATTTTTAAAATCAGTAGTCTATATGAAAATCTTGGCTTGGCTCTATCCTAGTGTGCGTCTCTCTTCTCGCTGCAAGATAAAATCAAACAATGTCGGGGTTGCTCTCCCGCATAAATTCTTGATTTTATGGGGTTCTTAAGATCAGCTATATTTAGCAATCCCAATTTTAATGAGGTGATCATTGAAAAATTATATGAGCACAAATACATGTCTATGGTCCAGTCCCAATTTCCTTTAAAATTATGTGATATAACAAGAGGGAGGAGTTCGGAAAAAGCTGATGCACGCGAAAAATAATGATGTATTCTCAGATAGAAGACTTACAGTGCTTCCTCACAATCTCCATGTGGGATGCAATACAGAATTGAAATTATTCAAAATGCGTGCAAGCCGATGAAAACCGCACCAAGGCAGAATGTTCTATTAGCAGGAAGAATTGAGTTAAATTATTGGCTAAGTTGAACGATCTAATGTGCATCTCAGTTAAAGTGCGGTGTGGCCTTAGATCCTACGAGCACAAGCAAAAATATAAATGCTCTAAGAGTCGTATGTGCAGGTCTATCCTAATTGCCACTCAAGTCGGGCCCCACCCTCACCGGGAGAGTGAAACAGGCCACAACACACCACAGAAAAGTTCAAGGTCTTTTTACATGCGCGAGAGTCCAAACGGACACTGCTGTAAATGAGCAAATAAATAAAATTGCAGAAATAAAAAACCTAGACTCTACGCTCTCTCACGACTCGACTCAATCTTAGATTATTTGCGGCTTTCTCGGATGTCGGTAAAGATGCTTCGGTTTCTTGAAAAACCGCTCCACGTACGTCGGGTACCTCGCAAGAAAAATAAGGGAGAGAATGTAAGAGAGTGACTCAGAAAATCAATCAAAAATAAAATGAGAGTAATAAATGTTAAAAAATAAATGCGGGAAATAAAATGGTATTCACAATGAAAATTTTGGGGGTCAGACTATCCGAATGCGGAAAACCGAATAAGAAATTTCAAAACACAAAACTAAGCCGTTTGCCTCCCCGGCAATGGCGCGATCTGACGAGTCCGTAAATCGCGGCTTTAAAAAGTTATTTTTATCTTTGTTCATGTTAAAAGAATAATGTCGTTCGTTGTAGGAGGCGATCGGAATCCTTCAAGAAATAACCATAAATATTATTCAATTTTTAATCAAGTGGTTTTATGTTTATTTTACTTGGGCAAGTCCCAAGGTGATCACAAGGAGGCAAAGGAACAACCTAGATTTATGTCTATCAAAATTTATGCATGGTTCTCGAGGCGATCTTTTTTTGGGAATTTTTAATGCAAATAAGGGATGCTAAGTGCAAATTTGCCCTATTTTAGGGACTAAAATGAAAATTGCATTCAAATGATATTCGAAAAACACGAAACTTGGCCACAATGCAAAATATGATGAAATAAATGCAATATAACTTTTTTTGGAATTTTTGGATGCACTATGATTTTTTATGAATTTTTAAATGCAAACAGAATGATTTTCAATTTTTAATTATAATAAATATTAAACCTACTTATTTTCAAGAAATAAAATTATCTAAGATCTATCACTAGGTGATGGATCTCAAAAAAATCCTAAACCTCGAAAATGTAGGTTTAATACCTATTAAAAATAAAATACTGAAATATGCAAAATGATTTTTACAGAGCAAGCTATGCACGCAAATGCAAATCTTTTTGGATACAATGTTAAGAACAATTAACTCTACAATTTGTGATTTTTTAGGAAATTTTAGAGCAATGGTTAATCAATAGCAAATTTAGGAGCATAAAATGGGCAAAATTTACAATTTTCCATAGAATAATTAATTAATAATTAACCATCAATCACAAAAATATCCACAATACGTCGAAATATAGAGAATTAAGTGAGAAACATCATGCTATTTTTTTAATAATAAATAAGACTCAGAAGAGGTTCAAAACAAAGTGGGAACACAGGGGTACAGATGCAATATAAATAAATATAAAATGCAAATGGGAGGGGCTTTGTGTAATTACCAAGAAACAGCAGGGGCCTTCTCGCAAAAGTTCCAATGGTCGCATGCGGCGCACGTGACCCCTGGGTCGGCTGGACTGGATGACGAATAGAGGGAATACAGGGGTGCACCTTGCAAATTACCCACGGGTCACGTGCTGCGCACGTGACCCTGGGTTGACGTCAGCACTGACGTTCCCCCGCCCTCACGTGCCACACACGTGGCGGGGGTCTCGGCCCTGGGGACCGGTGGGCGATGGTGGCAGAGGGGGTAGCTCCTAGCAGAGGTGCCCAGCTAAGGCAGAGAAGGGCCGGGCGGAGGAGGTTGCATCGGTGATGGGGGCTCGCGCAGCTGGTGGCGATCGAAGCTTGGAGCTCCTGGCGGTCGATGATGAAGCGGGTGGAGGCGAACGTCGGAGAAGATGGTCATGGCCGGTGCTTTGCGAGAGGCGGAGGGCTGAGAAGTGGAGGGGCACCGGTGAAGTAGCTGACTCGAGGTGGAGGAGAACGGCGTGGCGGTGCTGGACTCCGGGGACATCGAGGAGCTCTGGTCGGTGCTGCGGTGGTTGTTGTAGTTGAAGTCGGAGGCGAAGTCGTAGGTGCAGCGTCGGCCATCCTCTGGCCGACACACGGCCAGGGGGACGGTGGGGCTGAGGTGCTCGATGAAGAAGGTGGCGTTGGGCTCGAGTCGGCGGAGTTGTCGTGGATGTCGGCGGAGTTCCAAGCTCGAGGACGGTTGTTGTAGATGATGGCGGTGTTGAACGCGTTGGCGAAGATGGAGATGGAAGCTGCGTTGATGATCGTCGGCGTGGAGTTGTAGGTGAAGCAGAGGAGAAGAAGACGTAGGTGGTGGAGCAGCGTTGAGGCGGAGGTTGTCGGAGTCGGGGATGAGAGGCGAAGCTCCGAGCGGAGAGAAGCTCGGAGGAGAGAGAGAGAGAGAGAGAGAGAGAGAGAGAAAGCACCTGGGAGGAGGTATGCTCTACGGTGACGAGCGGCCAGAGCGAGCAGCAGCAAAGGAGCGGACTGCGATGAGGACGATAGTCTCGGATCTCGCCAGTGACGAGGGTTGTCACCACCTGGAAGAAGATGGCGGATGAGCGAGTCGGGGGAGGGGTCCTGGCTCTTAAATAGGAAGGAGAGTGAGGGGCTGGCGATGGAGGCGAGGCTCGCAGAGGAGGTGGTTGGCAGTTGCAAAGGTGGCGGAAGGTGAAGATCTCGGAGGAAGTCATTGGCGGCGAAGGTGGGGGCGGCAATTGCGAGGTTGCGGGGCGGCGGCGTGAGGTTGACGAAGACCACTGGGCCATCCAATCGGACGATGATCGGATGGCCCAGACTCGGCCACGTGGCGGCAGTAGTGAGAGAGGAATGCGGGACGGCGTGGCACGTGCGGAGCACGTGCCTGGGCGCACGTGTGTGGGTTTTATTTTTTTTAATTTTTTAATTTTTTAAATTTTTTAATAATTCAAATAATAAAAATCCCAAAAAATTGCTGACATGTGGCGGCCTCTGGGGCTGCCATTTGTCAGCACCAGAAAAATCCTTAGAAATAGATTTTGTAAAATCTGAAATAAATATCAAATGACCTAGGATCGAAAAAGTTCCTTCAAGAAAATTGCTCGTCTCGATAAGATCTACAACTTTCATGAAGACATCAAAGCCAAAATCGATCAAATGCACAAAGTAATTTTTTGGGGTATCCCATGTACATAGAATACCTTGATTTTTGGGTTTTATAATTTTTTATCATTTTTAAATCCGATAGAAAATCCGAAAAAAAATATGAAGAAATCAAAGATAAATAAAAACACCTAAATCTATTTTTATTTTTATTTAAAAAATATGTACATAAAATATCAGGTCAAAAATCGCTAAAATACACAATGTACAAAAGAGGCCAAAATCCAACTTTCAACATATGCGCTCCGATTCACTTGAACTTGGTCTTGTTTTGAAGGTAATTGAATGTGGATTAGTTTCAAAAGTGAGTAGGATCAAATCGGACACTGGATGGGGAAGATATGTGGCTTTTAGTCCGAAAATCATGAACCTAGTGTTTGGGTTTTTGGTCCACTTATTTGGGTTAGTGATTTTTTTGTATTTTTCATTTATTCTTGTTAGTGAATATGTACACAGTGGAGGTGATTTTGGATCGGTGTTAGCATGAATGAGTTAAAAATTCCGGGAAGTTAGGCTATTTACAGGTCAAATTTGGCTTGGATTTTTAGCTTCTTATTTTGTGCAGAAATTATGGATAAAATGCCATTCTTATGAAAATATGCATGAATGCTAATTATGTGGAATAGATGCAGATATGCTGTTAATTTTGAGGGAATTGAGCTTAATAAATGAGATTTAGAGTAATGAATCCGAGATTTATCATCTACATACACAAATTCTTATGAATATGAATCTTAACTTGTACGGTGTAAGTGAAATATAGCTCCCCATCTCAAAAGTTGTAAAGAAACAACCTCTCTCAACAAGCTAACTCTAGTTCCCTAGTCTAGCAACTCTTTTCTCGAGGATCGGGGATATTCCCTTCTAAGTTCAAGTACAACCAGCTCAAGAAGAGGAGATGTAGAAAAGAATGGATGGTAACCAATGTAGCTACCTATCCTTGAATGCATGACCAGTGTAGCCAAGTCATCCACTGCAAGCTAACGAATTTTGACTTGAAGCTATTTTTATATAGTTGTATATACATTTGGGAGGCATTTTACTTTTCAATCAGGCTTATCCACTTTTTGAGATTCTGCATTTTTTCTTCTTTTTTTAAATATATACGAGGTGCAGCATGTACATAATAAGTTTTTCCTCTTGAGCGAGTAGACTATCGCTCTTTTGAAGCATTATTGCAACCCCACAACATCTTGTCTTTAGACCTCAATGCTTGTCCAAGATAAGCCATGGTCTAAAAGAATCATGCATGTGTTGTTAAATATTCTACTTAGACTACTCAAGACGACATGTGAACATAGTCTTATGGACTCAAAGAATTAAGTCAATAGGACCTGAAAAGTCTTAACTCCAGTTCTTATAAGGTTCCTCTGAAATTAAGTGGATTAATGTCCAACTAAGCTGCATTCTTAAATTTTATTCCAGATTTAGTTTAAATATCAATGTTATCCCGATAAATGTACATGCAAATGAAAGAAAATATGTACAATGTAAGAAAAATATTTTTGTGAAATAATTGTTTAATTTTGAAATTTTTATGGATTCTTGGAAAAGAATGTTGCACATGTAAAAAGATATTTTTTGAGATTTTAATTATGAAAGTTTCTATAAACTTTTGGTTTTATAGTTTTTAGGGATTTTTTTAAGGGAAACGGGTTAGTAAAATATATACAAGTATATATTTTTTTAATATAAGAGGAATCATTGTTGTTGTTTTTGTTTGTTTTGTTTTTTATTTTTGTTTTTCTTTGTTTGTTTGTTTGTGTTTTTTTTAAGTTTTTTTTATTTTCATCAGTTTTTATTTTTTTTATTGTTTAAGATGGAAGGTGACCAAAAGTCTATATACACTCGCGGCTTTTACACATTTATATACATGTCCCAAAATAACCATAATTTTAAAAATACAAGTTATGTCTAAAGTATATATACAATATATACGGCACCCCCTATACTTATCTTGAACTATGTCCTCATAGTGATCAGAGAGCGACAAAGGAAGACATAACTCGTGCTAAGTATAGAAAAGTGAAAAAACTCCTATGCTACACTGACTCAAGAAAATATGAAAAGAATAGAAGTCGGTGATCCACCCTATACTTATGATCAAGTAATCCTAAGTATAGAAGATTGTACGAAAGGGAACCCCGACGAAGAGAATTGACAGACTCAACGATTCATCTTACCCCCCTATACTTAGGGTAGAATAGCCTTAAGTATAGAATATCAACAAGTTGGGGGACAAGCGAGAGATCAAAAGAATAAAAAACAAAAAATAATATATGAACAACATTACCCCCTTCCCCCCATACTTAGGGCAGAGTATCCCTAGTATAAGCAACAACATGAGTGATGAACAGGATGAATGTGAACAACACAAATCATTCCCCTCCCCTATACTTAGGATAAAGTACATCCTAAGTATAGCATACAGATATATAAAGAAAAGAGGTGAATGATAAACAAAAGAAGCAAGGAGAAAATCAAGACAAAACATAATACATATATATATAAGTTAAACATTGTTGAGGTGCCTCTCAACAAGTGCTACAGTTTATGCCCCTTGCCGGGCTCAAAGGCTAGGACAATGAAGTATCAAGGTTAGACGACATATGTAATGCGAATATTGTCATGTCACTATTGTCTCAATGTATGAACAATAATGCGATCAACAACGTAAACGTTAACACCCAGATAAGCAATCAGGCGGGTGTCTCCTACTGGGTAAAAAGATGTACAGATAAAATTGAGTACTGGTAGCACAAAAGAAATCTTTGGCTCATGGTCAAAGTGGAGTGAATGGTTGGAGCCTAAAAAATAGTATGTGGAGAAGGAAGGATTTGTCATGGAATCTTCGACATCAATCACTATCTAAAAAATGAATAGAAGGTCAAGATCATGAGACTCAATAAAACAACAGATATTTGATGCATGTAATGAAGAGAGATCGGGTATATCATTGAATAACTCAAGGGTCGGCTCATCCTTGCGAGGGCTGGCCAGGAGAGAAGAAAGATGAAACACAGAAACATCGGAAGTATCGAAAGAATCGGCAATTAGGTAATCTAGTTGGATATAGAAGTTGACATTAATAAATAAACAATACGAAACATATACCTATAGTACATGGAAATATCTCTATAAAAAGGTTTAATTTTCAGTATTAAAAATATTAATGAACCATCCATTAATTTTCTAATTTAGTAGTATCATCCAGATGTCATATTAATATTTGAAATATATCCATCATAACTCTTTATGATAGGTTTATTCCAGAATTCATGTTTATTCACAACATTTAGAAATAAACAATGAGTGTATTCTAATATCTGGGTCATAGACACATTCTCTAAGAATAAGAACTCTCCCACTAAAAATATGAAGTCTATCTATTCAATAGAGATTGTTGCAATAATTGCATCTATATCTATGTGGAAGACTACTAAACCTTAAGATCAAACTTTCCAATCTTCTAAAGCATATGCAACAATTGCATGCATTATTAGTAGAGTTAGCAGAACTGAGAGAATAAAGTCCACATGGACCTGAAGAAAGCTTAAAACTCATGCCTAGTGAAATTTTTATGGAATTAAGTGGATTAGGGTCAACTCAGCTTCAGTCTATGATCTATGTAATGAAGAGCTAATTTCTCAAAAATGGGATAAAAATAGGGAGGAATGACATATTTTTGGTGGTTTTTGAAAAGATTTTATGATGTTTTTTTGGAAAAAAAATGAGGAAATTTTACAAATTTTATATTTGATTTTTTTGTATACAAATATTTTTTTAGGAAACTTTTTCAATATAAAAATTCATTTTTGAAAAAATATGCAGACACGCCCCATGCTTATTAGAAGCCATGTCCTCATGGTGAAGTCAATAACTTAGAGGACCAACAGATTTAGGCGAGCGATGTGAAAATATATTTTTGTGTTTTTATTGTTTTTTTAATTATAGAGGTGTACCCCCATACTTATCTAACGCCAAGAAGAAAAAATGGAAATTAAATTGTAGAGAAAAGAAACATACCTGTGGGTGTGGACCCACAAAATGTAGTGGTTTAGCATCCCCAACTCGATGATTCAGTTTTTCAAGAGTATCCAGTATTACGTGTGAGTGTAGAAGCTTGTTTACTCCGAAAATCAGTGGTCTTAAGCTCCTCACAAGGCGGAAACTTAGTCGCTGAGTCGACCACACAAAATCCGAAATAAAACAACAATTAACCCACAATAATATATGCAATGAATATCCAAAAATGTGGAGTTAAAATTTATTATAACTCTACATGTAAATGTGTATAGGCGTAAGTACAGGTAGAGGTCGAACACTGGGAGGCGAAGGGAATGTATGCGTGATGTAATTATCCAATCCAATGATCATGTCCAATTATTGTTTTAGTGGGTTTTGGGTTTTATAGTTTTTTTTTATACATTTTCGTTTTTGTCATTTTTTATTTTCTTTTTCATTTTCTGGACTCAATATATATATAATTATACCATATATATTTTTTTGGAGTTTTTCAAAATCATTTTCTAATTTTTTTTTTATTTTATAATTTAAACAGTACAAAAATGGCTTCTTTTTCATTTTTAATAATTAGGAAAAATGCAAAAAATGCAAAATAAAATATGAACGTGAACAAGCAGGGCATAGAGCACCTATCCTAATTTTTGTGGATTTTTAGAAACCATCTAGGTATTTTTAATAAATAGATAAAGAGACAAAAATGAAACAGCCTGGCAGGGGTATTTTTGCAAATAAAATAAGTTACAGGGACACAGGTGCAAAAATACCAGAAAGTTATAACGTTTTCTGCGATTTTATGGATTAAAATTAAATATGCAAACCCGCCAGGGCCCCCTTGAAATTTACCCACCACGTGGGACTGCACGTGGTCCGCACCCACAGGGACCAAAATGTAATTACAGAAAAGTTAAGGGTTCTGATTGTAATTCTTCATAAAAATATAACACTGGAAATTTTATTTCATGGACTAAAATTATATTTACAAACATACAGGGGGTCTTATGCAAAATACCCACCTCACGTGGGACGACACGTGAGGTGACGTGGAATGGACCCAAAAGTAATATCAAAGCAGTACCGGGGGTTCCATGCAAAAATTCCACTTTATTTACAACGTTAAACTTTAGTTACAGGACTAAAAATAAAATACAAAAAGGCGGGGGTCAGATGTGAAAATTACCCCTAAACCAAGCGCTTCATCCTGCGGCGCTGGAGGCGCCACTTATCCACGTGGCATCCATGGGACGGCGGGTATCGGTTCGGCGATGAAGGGCCAGGATTAGACCCTCCTGGCTGATCTGACGGTGGTGGTGCATCTTCATCGGACGGTTGGCGTTCAATCTGGGCCGCCCCTCTCGATCCAACGGTGCGGAAGGCACCTGGAAGAACTGGGAAGAAGCTCGCCCCCGGCGAGCTTCGATCGGGGAGCTCGGGCTCCTCCGGGCACCTCCCGCGCATCTGAAGCTCTCTGATCGCAGCTGGGAGGCTTCCGCATAATCTGACGGTGGTCTCATGGCTCCTGGGGGTCCGAGTCGATGGAGCGAGGTCGGAGAAGAAAGGGCCCCCCAGGAACCTCTTCCTGGTTCAATGCGAGCCTATTTGGGCTCGGTTCTTCGGAGTTCCTGCACAGGAAGAACCGCGGGCGAGAGAGCTTGCTCCTCGACCCGGGGTTTTGAAGCTGCAACGCAAAAATAAGGTGGGCGGAGGGGCTCCGGCGAACGGCGGAGGAGGAGCCCCGATTCGCCAAGACCTAGGGTCTTGGGTTGAACAAATGTGGGCGTTTGATGGAGAAGGCGACGAGGAATGAGTTGGGGTGCATATAGCGGGCGGAAACAGTGAGATTCACGGTGAGGAAGTCGCCGGAGCCAAGCTCCGGCGAACTTCGAATTTCGATTTTAAAGCTACGGTGATTAACTAACAACTAATCTAATGGCTGGAATGAAAAGCTAACATCTAAAACTAACTAGAAATGCATAAAAGATCAGCTCTTATACCTGGGGGCCTCCAGGGAGCAGGGTGGCCGCCGGAGCGCCACCGCGACAAAATTGTCCACCATCTCCGGCCGATCGAGGTGCTGGGACGCGCCTCCTGTCACGAGGGCTTCGCCAGGAGCTGAATCGAGCACAGAAAGGGGATAGAAATTGGCCAAATTCGGCGGAGAAGGTGGAAGGAATTATTTATATACAGTCCAAGGGACCCCCATGGACCGGCGATTATTAAGGAATCGGGGCTATGTACAAGGGATCTAAGTGGACGACGAGAATCTTGGATGATCAGAGAACAAATCTCGTGAAGGATTCGAGGGTGATGGATGAAAGGGACGCCCAGGAAAAAGGCAAGAAAAGAGGGGAAAAGACGGGTTGCGTCAGGTCAGGCGGCTGGAGGCTGAGTTGACTGAGGTCAACGAAGGCCGGCTTGCGATTGGTCCACGCCAGCCGCTAAAGGACAAAATAGAAGACCTGATGGAAAATTGATTTATTTGACGCCCTAAATGATTTTATTAATTTTTTCTTATAAAATAAAAAATGTGTATTATTTCATCTAGTATTTATTTATGATTTTTATTGAATTTTTCGAGGTGTTTCGTTGTAGTTTTATTTGGATAATATGTATATGTATGTATTTACATGTATTTTCATGTAATTTATTTTTAATTTGTTTATTTTCTTTTATTATTTTATTAGCTTATTTTATAAATTTATAATTTATTTTTGTGAATAAATAGGTATTTTTGTTTCATTTTTAAGAGTTTATTTTCATTTTTAAATAAATTTGTATATGTATGTGTGAGTATACTTATAGGTACTTTACCTATATATTATATATTCTTTATTTATTTAACGAATTTTATTTGTTTTTATTATAGATTTGTATTTTTAATATGGTATATATAATATATATATTATTATAAAAATATAGATGAATAAAGAATGAAAGAATAAAAT
This sequence comes from Ottelia alismoides, assembly GCA_037367405.1. Lineage (NCBI taxonomy): Eukaryota > Viridiplantae > Streptophyta > Magnoliopsida > Alismatales > Hydrocharitaceae > Ottelia > Ottelia alismoides. The sequence continues at coordinate 29,487 of JAZKJV010001551.1, forward strand.
CCCTTTTTATTTATATACATTAGGTAACATAGGTGTTTTGTCTATGTGTTTTATAGACTTATTTTTATTTTACAAATTCTTTTTGATTTTATTTTACTTTTATTATGTACCTGTATTATAGACGTTATTTACAAGATTCTAAAAATATGAATTTATAGAAATAATGAATATTGAATAAAATGAATATTTTAATCAGGCATTATGTACAAGAAGGGCCAAAAACCTAACTTCCACAGATGGACTCCAAAAATTATGGAACCAATTTTATAAAATAGTTTATGAAATGCTATATACAATTAAAGGTGAGTTTGGGTGATTTGGAGTTTTTATTTGCAAGATATGGGTCTGTGAAGTTGAGATTTTTGCTTTTTATTTTGTGTATTCAATGTACACTGTGTATTATTTTTACACAAACTCAATTTTGTATTTTTATTTATATTATTATCTATAACTTTTATGAACAAAGTTTCTTTATTTGATGAATAAATAATTATGTACAAAATAGGTGCCAAAAATGCATAAATGAATGGATGAATAAATGAGGTATTTATTGTATTATTGGCCCTTATCTCCCCCTACTTTATTCCTTGTCGACCAATTCCTTGCTGGCCTTGGTCTCGGGGTTAGGGTCATAAAATATTTGCAATATTTTATTCCTTTTTCTTTTCTTCTCTTTATTCTATAATTTTGGCATTAAAAACCTTATTTTATGTACATTAGTACAATAAATAATAGATGCTAATATGAACAAATTAATGCTATTTACATGCATTTGCTGGGGTTTTTAAGGCCAAAATGATAGAATAAAGGTGATGAAATGGAGATTCATCACCCCCCTATACTTGCCTTTGCTAGTCCCTAGCAAATACTTATGCAATAAGTACAAAAAGAACAAAGAATAAGAAGAAAAGAAAAAGTAAAGATCAAAGAATAAATTGAATTGATCATGATTATTAAACTCATCTGTACAAAATCAAAGTTTGGAGCTCAGGTTAGACCTTGGTGTGAGAGTGTGTGTGGAACCTGGTAGGGAACCAAATTTAAAACACAACAGCCTTCGATAGTCACAGAACTTGGTTCAAATCACCTCAATAGCCAGGTCAGAACTAGCCTACGTCATACGCAAACCCTTATGACTATGAAGCTGACTTGTACGGTGTAAGTGATAGTGGCTCTCCCCAACTGAAATGACAAAGGAGACTGACTTCTCCAGAATGACAACCCAATGATTCCCCAATCCAGCCCTCTACCGTCAAGGAGCGGGGTATTCCCTTCTAAGTTCAAGTGGCATCCAACTCAAGAGGAGGGGGTGAAGAAAAGAAAAATGGACAGTAGCCAGTGTAGCTACCAATCCTGGGGATGCAAGACCAGTGTAGTCGAGTCATCCAGCTGCAGGCTCACATGGTGTAACTTTGATGCTCAAGCTTGCTTATTTTCTATACAACAAATATACATTCTCCGGCAGGCACTTTTATTTTTATTTACAAGCCTGTCCACTTTTTTGGAGTTTTTTTTTTTCAACATACTATGTACAGCAGCATTTACATAAGGACTTTTTCCTCTTGAGCCAGAAGACTATCCCTCTTTTGAAGCTTTATTGCAACCCACACTCTCCTATCATTCGACTTCATTGAAACTGGACCAGGTTGGGGTGCACTTCCCTCCCTAGACGAGGACGAATGTTTCCACTCGTGTGCGTCTCAGACTGGCAAATCCAACCCCCTCACCACTCCAACGGAGTTGAGCCAAGTGAAAGGTGCAAGTGTCCAAGTTAGGTCACAACCGACAAGAGTCATACGTGTGTTTCGAAAAGTTCTAGTTAGTCCACTGAGGTGACTTGAACCTAGCCCTGATTTCTCAAAGAATTAAGTCTGAATAGACCTGAAGTACCTTAAACCTAGTTCCCATAAGGTTCCAGTGCAGTTAGGTGCAGTAAGGTCCAACCAAGCTCCAATCTTCGACTTTATTGGACTAGTTCAATCATCAAGCTCAATCAACGAATATGAATGCTATGCAAATGCTATTTACAAATATGCAAAGAATAATGCAATTTTTTTTCAAAGAATTTTGAAAACAAAGAGAGGAATTTTTACATAAAGAAATTTTTTTGCAAATAATTTTGGCACTCAAAGTATAAAATATGTACAACTATTTACACGGGCGTGCCGCTTTATTTTACAAGACTTAAATAATTTACAGATTTTAACAAAGTGTTTTTACACAGTGTTTTTATTTAGGTGTATATACAATTGATAAAGAATTTTATGTATATATTTATATCATATTTTATTTTATTTTATTTGTTATAATGCTTTTATTCCTCAGATTTATTTGAAAATCATTTTGAAAACTATAGTACAAAATATCTTTTGCAAATATTTACAAACATTTGAAATCCATTTTGCAAAGATTTTTCAAACACTATACATTTTCACAATATTTTTACAAAAATATTTTTACAATTATTTGCAAATAGGTTTTCAAATCCTTTATTTCACACAAATAGAAAATTTTGCAATCAAAATATTTTTACAAAGGTTGAAAAATGTTTCACAAAATGTTTTCCAAACAGTTTACACCATTTTTCAAATCATTTTGCAAAAGTATTTTTAACCTGATTTATTAATCAGTATATATACTGAGGAGTAAGAAGCATTATTATATCTTATTTTTAGCCATATTTATTAATAAAATACACGAAAGTATGAGTTATGGATATAGTATATACAGAGTATATACGACCCCCCTATACTTAGCTTGAGCTATGTCCTCATAGATCGGAAAAGAGAAAGAGAAGACATAACTCGTACTGAGTATAGAAAAGTCTATACTACAACGACTAAAATAATGAAAGAATAACGAGATAAATAAATAAGAAGATGACCGTCCCCCCTATACTTAGGATCAAATAATCCTAAGTATAGCAGACTGTACACAGGGCAGGGAGGGCCATGGGTGGGGAATGAACAAATCAAAGAATGGAAATACTCGGGGTGCCAACCCCGCTATAGTTAGGACAAAGTACGTCCGAAGTATAGAAAACTGCCTACAAGGGGCGACACCTTTTTGATAGATAAAGAGAATAGACAAGGAAAAGAAGAACAGAAGAAAAGAGAGATGTACACAGATAGACGAAAAGATCATGGAGAATATACGCATCACTCCCCCTATACTTAGGGTGAGATATCCCTAAGTATAGGCAACAACAGGAGTGACGAAACTGAACAACGAAAGAACAACGCGTTGTGTGTCCCCCTATACTTAGGACAAAGTACGTCCTAAGTGTAGTCACAAAGATATGGCGATAGATCTAGGACACACATAACATGTGGGAGAAAGAATGAACAGAATACACATATATACAAGCGGTGAAGAGACTGGTGAAGTACAAGACGGTATCCGACAAGCGACTACCGTGCTCTCGTCGTCGTCTCCTTGTGAGAACGAGGACGCAGTCAGCAGGTGAAGAGACACCCGAATATGCAATCAGGTGGGTGTCGGCTACCGAGGACAGTAGATCAGAAGTAAAGCATAGCCCGATAGCATGAAGCAGGTGATCGGCTCATAAGGTCATTATGAGGAAACAAAGCCGATACCGTAAGACCGAGAGGAAGAAAGAGCAGTACAGACTCCTCCTAGTCAATCATGGTTTCAGATAGATCAGAAATAAGGCATATGAGACAGTGTGCTGCACGGTGGTGATATAATCTGAAAGTCACAAGAATACACCGAACAACACAATATGTGGCTCACTCCTGCGAGGGTCCTCAAGGTGAGCAAAATCAGAGAATAATTAGAGTACTCGGCTCCGTGCTCCAACAGACAGGAGACACAACCAGGGAGGAAACCGAGTACATAAGTCAGAAGGTCCGGCTTCGTGCTCCACCAACGGGGAGACACCAGAAATGAAGCCGCGTACCTAGAAAATGATGTACCCTCCCGCAGATAACCCTCGGAGAGTGGTACATGCTAAGCAATGAATAATCAGAACAGAAGCTCACCCTGGCGAGGGTCGTCAAGGAGAGCGGGCTCAAAGGAGCCTGATCCATCAGACGGATCACAGAGACGGTCTCGATAGGCGACAGATCGGCTACCAGCAGAAGAGACCGAAAAATCGAGAAAGTGTGGCAGCGGCCCGCAAATAACCCTCGGGGAGCGGGCTGCCAACTAGTCATGGGAATAGCAGATATCAAAAACTCAACCCTGCGAGGACCGTCAAGGCGAGCAGACTCAAAGGAGTCTAATCAGATGGGTCCCATGATCCGCAGATCGGATAGGCAACTCAGGATGGGACCAAAATCAGACGACCCGGCTCCGTGCTCCAACAGAGAGGAGACACAATCAGAAGGTGGGAACCGAGCGTAAATAGAGTGTCGCAGCCTTCCGCAGATAGTCCTCGGAGAGTACTGCGATCTAGGCAGGGAATAGTCAGAAAGTGCCTCTACCTTGCGAGGGTCGTCAAGGAGAGCGGGCTCAAAGGAGCCGGATCCATCAGACGGATCCACATAGTGGTCTCAGTAGTCGACAAGGCGGCTACCAACAGAAGAGACCAATCAGATCTGAAATATGTCGTAGTCTCCCGCAGATAACCCTCGGGGAGCTACGAACTAATCAAATGAATAATAAGAGCTCATCCTTGCGAGGACCGTCAAGGAGAGCGGACTCAAAGGAGTCTAAACAAGTCGGTCTCATGCCCCAACAGATTAGGCGCATAATCAGAAATGGAGACCGAGTGCTCAAATCAGATGAGTCGGCTCCGTGCCCCAACAAGGTGGCAGCACAGGAAATGAGTGAAGCCGATCGTAAAGAAGGTGTCACATCCTTCCGCAGATAGTCCTCGGGAAGTGATGTGAGCTACATAGTGAATAATCAGAGTGCATCTCATCCTTGCGAGGGTCGTCAAGGAGAGAAAAAGGGCTCAAAGGAGCCGGGTCCATCAGACGGACCCGTAGAGAATCTGGTCTCGGTAGACGACAGACCGCCTACCAGCAGAAGAGACCCAGAGAACTAGAATGTGTCATAGCCCCTCGCAGATAACCCTCGGAGAGCTATGAACTAGGCATGCAATCATCAGAAAAGTGGAGCTCTGCCTTGCGAGGACCGTCAAGGAGAGCAGACTCAGATAAGTCAAATACATTGGCCTCGTGTACCAACAGGTCAGGTACACAATCACAGGGGGAGGCCAATCAAACATATCGTACGACTCGGTTTCGGGTCCCATCACAATGGCGACCCAAGCAGTGAATGAAACCGCAGTCCTAGAAATTGTCGCATTCTCCCGCAGATAGTCCTCGGGGAGCAATGCGGGCTATAGCAATGAAGGTCATGGGAATGCTGGCACGTCATCTCAGGTCCTCAAAAGCAATAAATCATTCAATTATTCGGAGGGCATAAGATCATGTCAGGGAGCGAATAATCATGTCATTCACCAAACATCCCTTGGGTCAATCCAGTCAACTGAGATGGCACGAAAAATAGTCAGGAATCCTCTAAGTGCCAGGGTGGATAAAAGAGTCAGGAGATCAAGGATGGTTCAATCAGGTAGATGAGAGATCATGTAGGATCCGTACACCTTTATCAAAAAGTCCAAAGTAGAGTAATCAATCAATCCTCAACAATCAAGATGTGTGGAACCTCTAAGAGATGGATCAATCAATGCTCATGAAATCATCATCAAATCATCGCATCACATCACATCCTTAATCCGGTGTGCGAGAACTAAAATTCCTCAATAATGCACCACACCTATGCCCTATGCATCATCAAAAATCCTCCAGAAATCCATATGCCGATATCAAATCCACCAAATCGATCTCAGCAACCCCAATATCATGGGCCCGGCTTAATTAGTATAAATGATCCTCAATGCGGGTCTTCACCAATATGCACAGCATTCCCGGGTAATGGGAGAGATGAAACAGGGGACACGAGGAAGATGGATAAGAAAGGTACACAATGGGGTGGAGAAGCTGATTGAGCGGGCGTGCCAATACCGTTGGTGGTAGAAGGGTGATACAGAGGGAACGAGGAGGGCGGGCGAGAAAATTGGGACATAGACAAAATTGGGTGTTCCACACAAGGCGGGAACACCGTCAAAATTGCGGTCCGAAGAGCGGTCTCTCCTCGAACCAGAGAAGATGGTACGATGGATACATAGAAGATGGTGAAGAAGCGGGAAACAAAGGACTTGGCGAAGAATGATTGAGCTCAAGCGCCAATATCACGACTCGATGCATGATGAAGAGATATATGTATAAGAGAGATAGAGAGACTCAAAGATGAAAAATGCATGACTCACACGGACGGGACCGTCTACTCTAATAATGAATGGAAAACACAATGAACTCCAAGTCACAATCAATACACAAGGCAACACCCCCAATTCACCTACTCAACACAGTGAAGACCATCAGGTGACGGTCATTTATCTTTTCATTTTTAGAGTTAGGTGAGAATCACAAAAATTGTACAATCACGTAGGAGGCTTGATAGGATTTGGGCTCTACTCCTTAGTGTGTACGTAAGCAATTTAAAACGCATACAATGAGGGGGTTGCTCTCCCCAAAACAAGGAAATCCATCATGTTTTATTTTAAGTCCAATAGAGTTAGCAGTCCCGATTTTATTTAAGTTATCACTTTTTTTTTGGGTATTTTCAATGCACGTGCCTATCGCGGTTCCAATTTCCATTAAGCATCCTAAGTGGTCAAAAACATAGGGAGAAGTCGGAAAAGCCATGCAAGTCGGAAATCGATGATGCATGCTAAGTAAGAAGACTTACAGTGCTTCCCAGCTCTCTCCATGCGGGATGCATAACAGAATTGAAACCTATGCTATATGCAAATGCAAGCCGAAGAAATCGCCCTAGGATAGTAACTGCTATTATCGTGAAGCACCACAAGTCGGTCACTTATCCCTAACCTAAGGGTCCGGTCTTGGCTCACCCCTCCTCTTCTCGACACGCTCGAGTTCAGGAGTAGCGCTTGATGGGGCTCGCTCACGGCACAGGGGTTAAGAGATAAATGAACCGACTGTTTAGATTTGACTAGGTCCAAAACGCACTATAGGTACATGCAAATATATTAGGGTGTTTGGGCCTTAATCTATCGGCAAGCAATTCCTAAGCTAGGGCTCATTCACACAAAATAATAAAAATAAAATAAAAATGAAAAAGTGTCAAAACCGTCGAGGCCCCCAAGGGAACAATCCCTCGGGCAATGGACCTCGGGAGTCGGAGTGTACCTGTGAGAAACCTGTATTATTACAACATTCTAAGGGTCACTCTCTCATATAAATATACCTAATAAAATGAAATAATATAAAATGCATAAAATAGAGACTGTCTTCAAAAATTCTCTTTCTTCTCCCTTTGATGCTCTCTCCTGTTGGCTGGGCATAGAAGAGCCAACTCTGCCTTGCTGGGGTGCATCGGTCCTCCTAGGAGGTCCTCCTTCGCTTGGCGGTCCCTCGCATTAAAGACAGAAAGAAAGAGATGGTCAGAGCAGTCAATCAATAATATCAAATAAAAATCACACAAATAAATAAATGAAGGACATGAACAAAGAATCAAATAACTGAACAACTAACCACACAAAAAATCATACAAAATCCGTTGCCTCCCCGGCAACGGCGCCATTTGTTTACTCCGAAGATCGGTGGTCTTAAGCTCCTCACAAGGCGGGAACTTAGTCGCTGAGTCGACCACACGAGATCCGGAATAAAACAACGATTAACCCACAATAATATATGCAATGAATATCCAAAAATGTGGAGTTAAAATTTATTATAACTCTACATGTAAATGTGTATAGGCGTAAGTACAGGTAGAGGTCGAACACTGGGAGGCGAAGGGAATGTATGCGTGATGTAATTATCCAATCCAATGATCATGTCCAATTATTGTTTTAGTGGGTTTTGGGTTTTATAGTTTTTTTTTATACATTTTTGTTTTTGTCATTTTTTATTTTCTTTTTCATTTTCTGGACTCAATATATATATAATTATACCATATATATTTTTTTGGAGTTTTTCAAAATCATTTTCTAATTTTTTTTTGTATTTTATAATTTAAACAGTACAAAAATGGCTTCTTTTTCATTTTTAATAATTAGGAAAAATGCAAAAAATGCAAAATAAAATATGAACGTGAACAAGCAGGGCATAGAGCACCTATCCTAATTTTTGTGGATTTTTAGAAGCCATCTAGGTATTTTTAATAAATAGATAAAGAGACAAAAATGAAACAGCCTGGCAGGGGTATTTTTGCAAATAAAATAAGTTACAGGGACACAGGTGCAAAAATACCAGAAAGTTATAACGTTTTCTGCGATTTTATGGATTAAAATTAAATATGCAAACCCGCCAGGGCCCCCTTGAAATTTACCCACCATGTGGGACTGCACGTGGTCCGCACCCACAGGGACCAAAATGTAATTACAGAAAAGTTAAGGGTCCTGATTGTAATTCTTCATAAAAATATAACACTGGAAATTTTATTTCATGGACTAAAATTATATTTACAAACATACAGGGGGTCTTATGCAAAATACCCACCTCACGTGGGACGACACGTGAGGTGACGTGGAATGGACCCAAAAGTAATATCAAAGCAGTACCGGGGGTTCCATGCAAAAATCCCACTTTATTTACAACGTTAAACTTTAGTTACAGGACTAAAAATAAAATACAAAAAGGCGGGGGTCAGATGTGAAAATTACCCCTAAACCAAGCGCTTCATCCTGCGGCGCTGGAGGCGCCACTTATCCACGTGGCATCCATCGGACGGCGGGTATCGGTTCGGCGATGAAGGGCCAGGATTAGACCCTCCTGGCTGATCTGACGGTGGTGGTGCATCTTCATCGGACGGTTGGCGTTCAATCTGGGCCGCCCCTCTCGATCCAACGGTGCGGAAGGCACCTGGAAGAACTGGGAAGAAGCTCGCCCCCGGCGAGCTTCGATCGGGGAGCTCGGGCTCCTCCGGGCACCTCCCGCGCATCTGAAGCTCTCTGATCGCAGCTGGGAGGCTTCCGCATAATCTGACGGTGGTCTCATGGCTCCTGGGGGTCCGAGTCGATGGAGCGAGGTCGGAGAAGAAAGGGCCCCCCAGGAACCTCTTCCTGGTTCAATGCGAGCCTATTTGGGCTCGGTTCTTCGGAGTTCCTGCACAGGAAGAACCGCGGGCGAGAGAGCTTGCTCCTCGACCCGGGGTTTTGAAGCTGCAACGCAAAAATAAGGTGGGCGGAGGGGCTCCGGCGAACGGCGGAGGAGGAGCCCCGATTCGCCAAGACCTAGGGTCTTGGGTTGAACAAATGTGGACGTTTGATGGAGAAGGCGACGAGGAATGAGTTGGGGTGCATATAGCGGGCGGAAACAGTGAGATTCACGGTGAGGAAGTCACCGGAGCCAAGCTCCGGCGAACTTCGAATTTCGATTTTAAAGCTACGGTGATTAACTAACAACTAATCTAATGGCTGGAATGAAAAGCTAACATCTAAAACTAACTAGAAATGCATAAAAGATCAGCTCTTATACCTGGGGGCCTCCAGGGAGCAGGGTGGCCGCCGGAGCGCCACCGCGACAAAATTGTCCACCATCTCCGGCCGATCGAGGTGCTGGGACGCGCCTCCTGTCACGAGGGCTTCGCCAGGAGCTGAATCGAGCACAGAAAGGGGATAGAAATTGGCCAAATTCGGCGGAGAAGGTGGAAGGAATTATTTATATACAGTCCAAGGGACCCCCATGGACCGGCGATTATTAAGGAATCGGGGCTATGTACAAGGGATCTAAGTGGACGACGAGAATCTTGGATGATCAGAGAACAAATCTCGTGAAGGATTCGAGGGTGATGGATGAAAGGGACGCCCAGGAAAAAGGCAAGAAAATAGGGGAAAAGACGGGTTGCGTCAGGTCAGGCGGCTGGAGGCTGAGTTGACTGAGGTCAACGAAGGCCGGCTTGCGATTGGTCCACGCCAGTCGCTAAAGGACAAAATAGAAGACCTGATGGAAAATTGATTTATTTGACCCCCTAAATGATTTTATTATTTTTTCTTATAAACTAAAAAATGTGTATTATTTCATCTAGTATTTATTTATGATTTTTATTGAATTTTTCGAGGTGTTTCGTTGTAGTTTTATTTGGATAATATGTATATGTATGTATTTACATGTATTTTCATGTAATTTATTTTTAATTTGTTTATTTTCTTTTATTATTTTATTAGCTTATTTTATAAATTTATAATTTATTTTTGTGAATAAATAGGTATTTTTGTTTCATTTTTAAGAGTTTATTTTCATTTTTAAATAAATTTGTATATGTATATGTGAGTATACTTATAGGTACTTTACCTATATATTATATATTCTTTATTTATTTAACGAATTTTATTTGTTTTTATTATAGATTTGTATTTTTAATATGGTATATATAATATATATATTATTATAAAAATATAGATGAATAAAGAATGAAAGAATAAAATCCCTTTTTATTTATATACATTAGGTAACATAGGTGTTTTGTCTATGTGTTTTATAGACTTATTTTTATTTTACAAATTCTTTTTGATTTTATTTTACTTTTATTATGTACCTGTATTATAGACGTTATTTACAAGATTCTAAAAATATGAATTTATAGAAATAATGAATATTGAATAAAATGAATATTTTAATCAGGCATTATGTACAAGAAGGGCCAAAAACCTAACTTCCACAGATGGACTCCAAAAATTATGGAACCAATTTTATAAAATAGTTTATGAAATGCTATATACAATTAAAGGTGAGTTTGGGTGATTTGGAGTTTTTATTTGCAAGATATGGGTCTGTGAAGTTGAGATTTTTGCTTTTTATTTTGTGTATTCAATGTACACTGTGTATTATTTTTACACAAACTCAATTTTGTATTTTTATTTATATTATTATCTACAACTTTTATGAACAAAGTTTCTTTATTTGATGAATAAATAATTATGTACAAAATAGGTGCCAAAAAATGCATAAATGAATGGATGAATAAATGAGGTATTTATTGTATTATTGGCCCTTATCTCCCCCTACTTTATTCCTTGTCGACCAATTCCTTGCTGGCCTTGGTCTCGGGGTTAGGGTCATAAAATATTTGCAATATTTTATTCCTTTTTCTTTTCTTCTCTTTATTCTATAATTTTGGCATTAAAAACCTTATTTTATGTACATTAGTACAATAAATAATAGATGCTAATATGAACAAATTAATGTTATTTACATGCATTTGCTGGGGTTTTTAAGGCCAAAATGATAGAATAAAGGTGATGAAATGGAGATTCATCAAAGCTAAGTTCAGAAAACCTCAATGAAACCATTGGTTCGACATGGATATCCTGTCCAAGATGTGGGAGTATGGTTGATGGGTTTGATAGATGTGTGGTATTATTAACATAGTGGAGAAAGTAATTGGTTGGTGAACAAGAATGAGAGATAAAGTTGTTTGATCTTGGACTAGATGTGATGGGAGGGGAATAGGTGAACCAATGATGGGTTCATGGATCGGAAGTTGGTATGATGGGTTGAAGTCAAGCCTAAGTGACCAAGAATTGATTCTTCCATCAAAGAAGGTTGGATGGCTATAAGCATGTGGTACTCCAACACATAATGTGATAAATCATCATTTTCTCCCAAATTATAATCATGGCTATTTTCGATGGCATCTGTTGTGAATTTCATTTCAATTATCTACTTGAGACACGAGGGTGATTCCCTCCTACAAATATGATATGGGTATTTGAAGTCCAGGAGTGGGGGAGTGTTGGCTATTGAATTAGGAGGTACAACAATAGAGGTCAGATTTGGCAATGGTTGTGTCGCACGAATAATTAGGTGATTATCTTTGAAAGTTTTGAGTAGTTCCTCAATTTCATTCGAAAAAGGATCAGAGAATAAAAATCATTCTGATCAGATTCTGACTCGATAGTAGAAGATATATTCTTATAGTCATTGACAGAATTGAGTGGATCTTCTTTCATTGTGGTGAAGGTAATGGAATTGGAAATCTCATCCTTGAAAGAGTTAACACAATAGGGGCGGAGGTGATGGGCTATGGATAAAGGGGGAAGGAGAGTGGGTAGGTTGACGAAGATGGTAATTGTATGGCAGAGATCGAAGGATGGTCAGATAGCAATGTTGAAGGTTGTAGGCAGCGTGAAAAATAAAAGAAAAACGGAGCAAAAGATGAAAAAAGATGTACCTGATCGGAGTAGGGAATTGGTGGATGAGGAGGCTTGGGCTGAGCTCTAGAAGGCGCTCCGATCGTCACACAACGAAGTCATCCGACCTTGGGTGCTTAGCGATGGTGAAACCATCGTTACTCAGCCGGAGCAGTTGAGGGTCGACACCAAGTAGTGGTCGTCATTACCTCACCAATTCGTCCCTTAGCTATCACCGAGGAAGCAGGGCCAATGTCCATGGATTGGTGGACGAGGTGGAAGTGGGGCAGAGGAGGTGGTTTTAAAGGATGAAAGCATGGTTGTTACAAAGGTGGAGGGGCAATTTGTAGCGGCTGAGGGAAGGAATGAAGGAGAGGGTTAATGGCATTGATGGGTCTGAAGGGAGATGGATCCTAGGGATACGTGGTTGAAGTGTCGCAATATGGATAGGGTGCTTGGGTTGGCAGCCAATAAAAGGGGAAGATGGCTGACGAGGAAATTGTGGGAGCGAGGATGCGAACCGGAAGTGGAAGATGAGAAGTGACTATTGGATCTTGTGATCCAACTGTCAGTATGGAGGCAGCACAAGGTAAGGGTTAGGATCAGATCTAATTATTTGATCCTATGGTAGGTAGCTCAACGCAAGGGGACGGTGCAGATGAGATTTGGAGGCTCCTCCAACGATCGTGAAATGAGGAGTGATGTAGAGGTTGCTTGGTCGTTTGATGAATGGAGATCCTGTGGTCGAGTTGAGGGAAGAAGGGTGCAGATGAGATCAGATCACAACATCTGATCAAGTGGTAGGGAGTGAGGAGGGAGCGAACATATGAGATGGAGTGGGGGAAGGTGGATCCAACGGCTAAGGAGTAGGACAGGTGCCACGCAGAGAAAAGGCCACGTGGGCAGCCCAGAGGGCGCCACATGGCCCAACCAATTTATTCAGAAATTGGAAAGAGATTAGAAAATAAGAAAGAAATAAAAGGAAGAAGAATTAGCAAAAAAAACATGAAATTGTACATCTCAAGGAGATCTACAAGTTTCATGTTGGAAACAAAGTCAAAAGAGATCAAATAGACACTGAAGTATTTTCAAGAGTATTTTTAAGGGATAAAAAACACTTGTTTTAATTCTTTTACCATTTTTATATTTTTTATTTCTTTCTAAAGCAAAATAAATATCTACAATAATTACTCTAATTATTAGGGATTTTTAATAAGAAATAAAATAATGAAAATAAAAAGTATTAATTTTTATACAATAATTAAGTTAATTACAGTGAGAAAGATTATTGTTAATGATGTGAAATTAATGAAGATGTGAATGAAGGTGATTATACTCCGAGGATAAAGGAGAGTATAGTTATAATTAATCAGATATTCATCTATGGCCAACTGTATGATCAAGCATGTGGATTGACGGGTGAAAAGGGATGAAAACCACCACTGGCGAAGCATCGCAATGCTTAGGGGCCAGCCGACTAAGGTTAATTAAGGTGGCCAACTGTTGGATCAAGCAATCCTTACATAGTGAGGCACGTCAGGAGTGACTGGACATCGCTTGATCATTTTGATCAAGCGATTTTGATGCTCGGGCTGGATGGGATCAAGGTTGTCTGATTAGAAGATCAAACAGCTCAGATAGAAGGCAAGGCCTGATGAAGTGTTGGCTATGTGGATGCTCCTGATTGGGTCATGTGGCCCAATAAAATAAAGATAAATGAAAATTCTTGTAATTAGAAATAAAATAGTAAATTGGGTCAAATAAAAAGTATTCTACATGAAAGTTATGTATTATTCAAGATCTACAATTTTTATGTGGAATCCAAAACTAAAATACCTCATATATGTACTTATTATTTTTATAAGTATTTTTTAAGGAATTAAAATATTTTTTTGTTTTATTATTTTTCAATATTTTTGAATGATAAATAATATACAATATCATATGTACATTATTAAACTAATTTTTATGGGATTTGTAATAATGAGAAATACAAAATAAAAGGAACTCTAAACACATATATGCAATATATAGATGCTTTATTTATGTATAATTTGGTACTTTATTTATGTACAATAATTAACCCTAATTATTTACAATATGTTAAAAGTTAATTTCAATTAGTTATTTGTTAAGTTAAATGAATAGTTTAAGATAGAGGGCTAATTAATGAATATAATGTTGATGAATATGAGATTCATCACTTATTTTATCAACTATCTTATTTCATTCCTACCAAACTAGGTTAGGCAATGGTTGAAAATCCAATTTGCTTTTGTAAATTTTACAAAATGATCAATAAAATAATAAGTTGATTAGAAATATATCGAATATTTTTATGTTTCAAAATTGTTTAGCAATATTATGCATTAACATCAATTTTTCATGTAGAATGGGTAATCCTTTTGTGAATTATATGTAGTTAATTAGTAATATATCATTAATTTCAAGAACATAACATGTGCGAATAACATATAAATGTGTAAATCGGTATCCAATTATGTAAAATATCAATCAATTATGGAAATAGATAATTTTATTGTATGATGACATCCATAGATGGGGGTTGAAGAGAGTGTGATGAGGGGGAGGTGATAGGTACCATGTGGAGTGGTGTTAACATTAGCGATGACGTGCACAACAGATTGGTGATGGCAACGTGTTGTTGATGAAGCAAGTAGGTAGCTACAGTTGTCTCCTTCACGTCACAATCATGATGGTGACCACCTTGAACATTGATCTGCCATCCACGGATATAGGATATAGATTTGAAATTTTTTTTTTTTGCAAATCTAAGCATGGATAAGGATTTTTTTTGCTAATAAAGATATTACTTTCCTTTTTTTAAATATGGATCTCGATATAGTTACATTTCTTGGTGAATACAGATGTCCATAACTACATTGTCAAATGCATGTGTATTATATATGCATACATCAATAAGTGTACAGACATGTATCAAAATATACTATAGGGTTACATGTAATATATAATATGTGGAGTCATTTATATACGCAAGAAGAAAATTATAGATCTTTATACTATTTAATTATTTATTATATAAATATTTAAATTTAATATATTACTTTATTTTCTTTTTTATTTTGTTGTACGTGTAGTTTATGCAATTTCATTTTAATTGATTATTTATTTCAACTTTACAAACACATCCATTATAAATATATAAAGTGCATCAAGACATTAGTTTCTTTTGCAAAAATCTCATTTATATCCCTTCCTTTCAAATCCCCTACCTCTCTTGATCCTTTCAAATGCCCCCACGTCTCCTGCTATCATTCCATTTTTACCTTTATCAATTTAGTTAAACCCAACCTTCTCATCTTCTCATGCCTATGCGGTTTTTCCAGAATACCATTGCTTCCTCCACGGACGCTACCTCTGTTATCCCCCTCTGAGTCTTGGATATCTCAGTCTCTTCCGTCGCCGAAGTCCTCGCCTCCGGCAGCATTGAGCCCTTCACCCTGGAGTGCTCACCCTTTGCACCGTCGTGTCTCCCACGTGCATATCCTCTCCCCATCCAACCACATGTTGCGACCTTCCTCCTATAGCACTCACATTCCGCATCGGTGCGTCTCCCGTGTGCATATCCTCTTCCCCATTCAACCACATCACTAACTTCATCCGTGCCCGAAACCCCATGAAAAAATGTCCCCATTCTCCTTCGCTTGCTCCTCGACTCCTTCCCCTGTTCTAGCATCCACAATCGTCGTATCGAACCTCCATCTGAGAATAGACACGACCAAACATTCAGCTTAGAGCAAAGCGCTTCCATTGGCCTCGAACATCGTCTGACCGAGAAGCATAACCATCGACTAAGTAGCCATCAACAACCTCATCGAAATCAACTGAAGCGAAAGCACTCATGCCTGAAATCGAAGCAGTAAGCAGAACCAGAGCACGTGTGTAGTTGAAGCTTCACCGAAAAAGTACTTGATAAACTCCCATCGAGATTCAAGTTGTATTAAATAATCGTGCCTGGAGCTATTCTCAACAATTAGGGAAGAACATCATGAATACGATATGGTGCACTTGCCGTTAGGGATGCAAACAGTTGGATACGAATACAGATATAGGTATTATCATATCCTTATCTATTTTTTAATATGAATACGGATACGGATACAGATATTGACGGATATTAAAACTATCTTACCATATCCTTAAGAAACGGATACAGATGTAAAATGGATATTGATCACATACGGAAATACTTTATAGAATCGACTTAATATATACAGATTGTATAGAAAACACATGATATAAGTTTATAAATGTGTTTGTACCAAAAAATTATATAAATATGGTAAAAAAGGTATGGAATTATGGTATATAGAGTTTAAAATAAATCTATGACTATATTTATATACGAAAACGAATATACGAATACGGATGCGGATGTTTACGGATATCAAAACGATATCCATATCCGTATCCATTTTAAAAGGGATACGGATGTCAAAATTTACATAAAACGGATACAATGACGGATCGGATACGGATATATCTGTAATTGTTTGCATCCCTACTTTCCGTTAGATCTCTTCAGATAAACAGATAAGAATTGATTCACATCCGATCGAGATCCTGACACAAAGACAACTTACACGTGGTATATCGGAGGCTGCACGATCAGATTGTGCCCTTTAATCCAAGCCCTTGGTCATACAGTAAAGCACATGCAACGTGCATTGTTGTTTTTACAAAAATAAGCCTTTAGCAATGCCTATTAGCATACAGGTCCATGTGTTTCACATGAGCGATCACGTGTTACTTCGGCCTTCTTGCGCGTGAACTCTCATGCCTATTCCCTTTTTACCCTCGCATTATAGTTTTAACTAAATTTATAAATATTCTCTACAACCTTATGAAATAATATTATACCTTATTAAGTTCACATTAATTAAAATAACCATACTATCTAAAGTACAATAATAGTTTTGAAAAATATAATTAATTACTATTTTCAATGATAAAAAACAAATCCTAAAAATATACGTTTTCTAAAATAAATAAAAAATTGAATGTTAATCTAAAAGTTAAAAATCTACAAAATTTGTATTAAACTTCTAAAATCCATAATTTACTCTAAAAACCCACAAACTTTGTATTACATAGATTTACTATATTTCAAATAATATCCACAATCCAACCGAAATTTAAATATAAAAACCTTAAAATTCAAATATAAAAAACTTTTAAATTCATAACTACTTACACAAAAATGTTATAAAAATATACAAAATATCAAAATAATTTAATTGATATAGATGGTTATGGTATAATAAAGGAAATTGATATATATGGTTATAGTATAATTCAAAATGTTAGGAACCACGACGTACTATAAAGCAATTTTCTTATTAACGTAGTAAAAAATATCTAAAATAATTTCTGCACTTTCATTTTTGATGTTAGTATGTAGTGATATATGATGAGTGCGGCTAGAGGTCCATATGGATTTAAAACTAAGTTGTATACATATACCACAAAGTTATGGATTGTTTTTTCTTCAAGTTTTTAGGGATTTTCTGAAAGCTTTATAGATAAATTTTTCTAATTTCTACGTAGTGCAAATAACTACTTGAATGTTTTGCGAGTATAATTGAAATATATATACTCTTGATAACAAATACTCTGCTTATATTATAAACAATTTTTTATGGATTATATCTTCAGCTAAAAATTCATTATAGAATTATACACATTATATACTATATTTATGCTACAACATTCCTATATAAGAGATCAGTAAAAGATTGCAACGTCAATTCGTTCCACCCGTGCAACGCACGGGTATGCACTAGTTTCTTCTAAAGGCAAGTGTTAGTAAATTTTATTATTCATATCATAATCCATTTCAAAATATTACTATCTGAATGATGATTATTTGTTTTCATAACTTCATCCAGATTTAAGGATATGATTTTCAATATCTGCAATATTATTTACGCATCTGTATCCAAATCTTAAATGAACAAAAACATATGGTAACACATATATTTGTTTCGTATGTTTGCACCCTTGAGAGAAACTCCCTCTTTCCTTTGTACCATAAATACGTACCAACAAATCCAAAGGTTATGTTAGAAAATATTTTGGAGCAAGTGGTAGATAAAACAAAAAAAACATGAGTCCACTTAAATGACCGGATGATTCTACCCAAAGAACAGGCATTCTCACATCACCAATTACCCTTTACTCAAAAAAAGCCAATATTTGATTTTTCCAAACTTGAAACCACCACAGACAAGTCTGATTATGAATACGGTCGGGGGGATTGCAAGGTGTGGGTGACTCGTTCATGGGGAATCTTATCTACACATCCCAACTGCATCACTATATTTTTCTGTTGTAAGCAAGTAATCTCCATGTAAAAGGAACTTCACTAGACTTTAACCAATAAAGAGAATTTTTGGGATAAGTCGCGTTTGTTAGTTAGATAACTTCACTACGTATGGAATTTTTCATGGCATTCGTCCGTGAGAATCTCCATCTTATTAGTCGCGAATAATTGCGATGCACACGTAGGAATGAAAACGGTCGGATACAAATATAAATATATGTATAATCGTATCATTATCCATTTTAAAATACGAATACAAATACATATACGAATATTGACAGACGTGAAAAATGTGTTACCATATCCTTAAAAATGAATACGAATGTAAAACAAATACGAATCGGATACGAATAATAATAGAAATATCTAATAGATTAACTAAAATATACATATTTATGATGATTTACACAAAATAGATATAGCATATATAGTAATTTCATAAACATTATATCAACAATGGTGAATGCAATCATAAAATGTTGTTAAACATAGTTATAAATAAATTTATCACTATACTTATGTACAGAAATGAATATACGAATACAAATGCGAATATTAACGAATGTCAAAGTGATATTCATATTTGCATCCATTTTAAAACGAATATGAATATGAATATCAAAATATGTATGAAACGAATATGATAGCAGATTGGATACAAATATATTCACATTCATTTTCATTCCTATGCAAGGTGCAAAAATGTGGTATGCAGTATTCGTCCGGTCTTGTGGTCTAAAGCGAGTAAATGGATATACGGAGAAGTATACAGAAGGATATGCAGTTTATGCAATTTATAATATTTTAATTTAAAATATTAAAAAATACAATAGTAAAATGTGATCAAAAAGTTTGATGATCTAACAAAATTCAAAATCAAAAAATTCAAATGAGATAATATAATCAATAAATATATAAGTATGATATTATAAATTGATTGTTTTCTAGTGTATATTTTGAATTTAATGCATATAAACACACACAAATTTTATTCAATAGAGAATACACGAATTCTATAAGAAAATTTTTAATGCATATATAGATCCTACATATAACAAAAGCTAAAGAATAATCATATGTATACAATTCATACACCCAAAATTATACATATATATGGATCTTCGAGGTGCAGAACTTTTTGACACAAAATATAGGGAAAATTGTATTAGCGTATAAAATTTATTAGAAGCACAAAATGTAAAGTGTCAGACTGCTAGTCAATTATTTTATATTTTATTCAAAGAAATGGAATGAATTTCATTAGATAGAAATTTCAAAAGATAATAAATAATTCAATAATAAATGTTAGGAACAATGGAAAGACAAGGATATGAGAAAAATACCTTAGATTATATTCACAAATGCAACATATACGAGAGTAATGAAAAGATGCATAAATGATAATATAAGTGTTGTTCGAAAAAAATCGAGTTAATGTGTCATCAATATGTTGTGAATTAAACAAAAAAGATACATGAATCATATATGATAGTCTCTTGTTCTGATATGTGGCCGCATATGCTGCATAGTCGGACATATATACGATTTGAACGTATATTGCCGCATATGGCATATGCGCTTTGGTCAAGTGACCGAATACGCATATGCGGACGTATATGGATCACATTTCCGAACATTGTTCCTATGTACACGAGAATAGTTCTCACCAAGTGGCCACGATCCCAGAGAACAAGCGTCGAAAAGGGAAAATATATCAGGTAAAGAGGCACGGCACCCCCACCCAACCATCCGCAACAAATGGTCAAGGTGATCCCGATTTTCAGGAGTGAGCCCTGCAGAACAGCACCATGCTACCCATGTTCAATTTCTCTCCCTTTTGCTATGTTTGGGTGCTATCTTGGTGGGGTTGACAAGCTGTTGGACGTCCCTTCCATGCACTCCAGGCTCAGGTAAAACTGGAGCAGAGCAAGGAAAGGTACAAAGACCCATAGTTTCAACATCCTCCCTCCAACAAGCAAAGCAAAGCTTCTGTTTCCCGTCCTGCCTGTAGAACGACCTATGACCAAGGTGGTCAAGAACCGCCGCCGGCCATTGCGGAGCCGGCGGTTACGATGATCGGGTCTCTCGGAGGCCGCAACCGCAGGGGGCATGATTGAAGGGGGCGGACGTGGCGAGGGTTTGTGCCCTATAAATGACCTCCCATGGGGAGGGGAACACATATCCAAGATCAGAACCTCGCCAATGGGAGCCCCCCTCCCATCTCCATAATCCATTTCTCTCTCGTTTTCTCGTAGCCATATAGAAGGGCGTACCGGGGAGATACCCTTAACTGGTATCAGAGCACAGCGTCAACGATATGCTTCCCGATCGCCATCTTCATCAACACCATTGCTGGACAAGCTCCAGCGGCAGCCGCATACACCAAAAAAAACCCTAGCAGCGGAACCCGGTAACCCTTTTCTTTTGCGGCTGCTCTTTTCAAAACCCTAGCACGATTGTTTTTTTTACTCACTGGTGGGTCCTAATTTTTTTTAATCCATTGAAAGTTACGTTAGAATCGGATATTTGTATTTTGCCCACCGAAAGTCTGGATATTTGCATTATATTAGTATCGAACAGCCGCACATCACTGTCCATTTATATTTTTTTGGGGTTATTTAATGTGAAAACCTTTGCAATCCTGCATTTTTTTTAAAAAAAAGAGGACGAAACTTAACCTGTAAGTTTTTTTTCTTTGTTAATTGCTATTGCCATCTTTTTTTATTATTATTACTCCATGAAGTTTTTTTTAACATTTCGTTAAAGTACGGGTGTATTGGTCTGTGTTTTTTTTTTGTTGTTGTGTTTGATTAATAGGTTTAGAAGTTTGTATTTTTTGTAGGCATCTCAAAAAAATTTTAAAGGGAGTCCATCTCTTTAAGCCGTTGTTTTTTTTATTAAGTTGCCTTTCGTGTATTATATTACAAGTTGCCATTCATAACCCTAAAGAAAAGAGTCGTTCTTACGTTTTTCTAAAAACATTATTAGGCATGTTGTTGCTGTTTAAAGTGATTGCACACATTTATTTTTATTGTTTTGATCTACAACCTCTTCGTCCACTTGTTTAAAAAGTTATTATCACAACTTAAATAAAGTGAATATAAGATTCGTTGAATTTTTTTTGAGTTTTTTTTGCCCCACATTATTGTCCTCTTTATTTAATATAAAAAGACATTGGTTTCTTTTTTTTTTGATATTGCATTAATTTTTAAAAAAAAATCTATGCCTTTGAAAAGTTGACATAATTGAGTTTTTTAAATTTTTGTTAAAGCTTCCCATCTTCCTTCAACGTTATTGTCTAAAGTTTTTTTTTGTGGAGAACTTTCTTTCTTTTTGGATAAATAAAGATTGAAAACAAAAACGTGTTTTTTTTGTGAAAACATATCTTTTAATAGTTTAGAAAAACATCTTGACCTTGACAAGCATTGAGTAGCCTAGATTAAAGTTATAATATCTTTTGTTTAAAAAAAATAAGGGTTGCGTGATTAACTGATTAATTTTTTTATAATTTTTTATTATCGATCCTCTGCTTTAAAATCGCATCATATAGATTAAGTTTTTTTTAAGGTAGGATTTGTTAAGTGCTAATTATCATTCAATCGTCTTATCATCTTCTTGAATCAAAGCTTAATAGGAACCTTGGTGCTTATTTTCTTTTTATCATCTTCAAATAAAAACTATTATTAACCCTTGACGTAGTTATTAAAAATATAGTTTCATCTTACTCTTCCGACCTATAACCATCGCACCCAAAACTTTTATATTTGCTTACTCTTATAAATTGCTCAATCTCATTTCAACCTTTATTTCATTAGATTCAATATGACAAGCAAGACAATTGCCACTGAGGTGGGGAAAATCGAGTACCTTAACGGTACTAATTATGAGTTGTGGAGTAGAAAGATCTACTATGGCCTGTTGCACGATAGCATACACACCATCATAGACAAACCCGGCCCAACTTTATCTGAAAATTCAACTGTGGAAGAAATTAGGTCCCGCGAACAGTGGGAGAAAACAGATAATAGGGCTAGGAGCTTCATGCTCACCCACATGGATTTAAACTTGATTCGGGCCTTCGAGACCTGTGAATCAGCTTACGAGCTCTGGATCGCGGTTAAGGAGAAACATCACTCCAAATCAGAAGTGAGCGTCCAGCTTCTTCTACACAAGTACAACTCGTGTAGAATGAAGGAATCTGAAAGCTTCCTCGAGCACGTGAACAAGATGATCGTGATGGCCAAAGATCTTGCGGCTGCTGATTATGCAATTCCGGAAAGGATGCAGATCGCAGCCATACTAAGAAGTCTCCCTCTGTCGTTCGACATGGTTGCCACATCTCTGCGGATGAATGGCAACATTAAGTCCATGACGAACCTACCTGCACAGCTGGCAATCGAACAAGATCTCTCTAAACAAAGATCGAAAGCTGAGATCTTTGAGGTCGAGGAAGAAGAAGAAGCAAATACCGTGCACGTAAAGAAAAGGCTAGGCCCCTCCAAGGTGAATTTCAAGGGAAAGAGTGGGAAATACCCACGCGGCTCTTGCTACGGTTGTGGAAAATATAGCCATTTCAAGGTCAATTGCCCCAATAAGAAGAAGCCAGGAAATTCTAAAATGCCTAAAAATAAAGCAAGAAGAAAATGGAATTCGTGGTTGCCATGGAATGCAACTCCGTCATCACGGACAATGATGGATGGTGGATCGACTCTGGAGCAACCAGATACATCGCAAAGACGAAGGAGGGCCTGGTGGACTTCAAGGAACTGAGCAAAGACGAACAGAGGATCTTCATGGGGAACAACACCTACCTGGACGTGGAAGGTGTTGGGACTTACAGACTTGACCTTGGGAATAACATTATGGTACTGAATGATGTACTGTATGCCCCAAGGATACGCCGGAACCTGATCTCTGTCCCAGTATTGCTCAAGACAGACTTTGAAGTTAGGTTTTATAATAAGCGTGTACCTATAGGCAAGAATAAGAAGGTCCATGCGATGGGAAAGTTTGTGCCCGAGCATGACCTGTTTTGTCTTCCTGTAATAAATTCTAGTGGATCAATGAATGTCTCTTCTGAGTATCCCTTGTGTTGTTTGTCTGATTATGACTTGTGGCACATGCTACTGGGTCATCCAGGAAACTCTAAGATAGATCAAATGATTAAGGTAAATTTATTGCCTAAGATCACGGGTGCAAGGACATTGCCCTGCGAACACTGTCTGACTGGTAAAATGACGAGAAAACCCTTCTCAATCGGAATTCGGTCAACAGAGTTACTATGTTTGATCCATTCAGACATATGTGGACCACTGAGTGTCAGCACACATAGAAATAAGGAATATTTTATAACATTCATTGATGACTATTCGAAGTTCTCCTATGTTTATCTCTTAGGAAGAAAGTCGGAAGCACTTGAAACATTTAAGAGATATAAGACGGAAGTGGAGACAAGATTGGGAAAACCAATTAAGACTCTTAGGACAGATAGAGGTGGGGAATATACCTCAAAGGAGTTTGAGCATTTCTGTATTCAGAAAGGGATTCGTAGGCAGACTACAATGCCATATACACCACAACAGAATGGTGTAGCAGAAAGAAAGAATCGAACTTTGATGAATGCAGTAAGGTGTACGCTTTCACACTCAGGACTCTCCAAGAAATTCTGGGGAGAAGCAGTGTTGACTGCGAACTACATACAGAACAGGATTCCCACCAAGTCCGTAGAATCAACGCCATATGAAATATGGAATGGCAGAAAGCCCGAGTTGGGTCATCTCCGGAAATGGGGATGTGTAGCACATGTTCTGGTACCAAGTCAGCTTAGAGACAAGATAGACTTCAGGACATTAAAGTGCAAATTTATTGGATATAGCGAACATTCTAAAGGGTATAGGTTCTTCCATGAAATTAAAGGTCTGATTGAAAGTTGTGATGCAACTTTTCTTGAAATTCATCAAGAAAAGGAGTATGAAGTAGAGGAATCAGTTCCTCTGATTGTCCTACATGACAATGAAGACGACTTGAGCATTAGACAAGAACTTGAGGGTGATATCGATCATCCAAATGTAAAGAATGAACCTATGGAACATGATGATCCTTTAGAGGAAGTGGGTGGGCCCACACAACCCACGAGTATAATCGGCAACAAGAGACCCAGAACACGACCCGCATGGATGGAAGATTACCATTTCTATGGATGCGAGGTGTCGTGATACACCGTGGATGAGGATGTCGCGGATTGTACAGATCACATATCCTTTGGTGAAGTTATGGCTTCGTCTGAGTCGGAATCATGGTCGGCCGTCATGAGAGATGAGTTGGACTCAATCGAAAGAAACAGTGCTTGGGAATTATGTGATTTGCCAGAAGGTAGGCAATCCATAGGATGTAAGTGGGTATTCAAGAAAAAGTACCGAGTTGACGATACTGTTGACAAATACAAAGCTAGATTAGTTGCCAAGGGTTATACTCAGCAAGCTGGAATAGATTTCCAGGAAACCTACTCTCCAGTGGCTAAGTTTGCATCCATTCGGATGATCTTAGCCATAGTCGCATATATGGATTTGGAATTATTCCAAATGGATGTGAAGACGGCCTTCCTTAATGGAGAATTAAAGGAGGAGATTTATATGCGACAACCTGATGGATCTCAGATTGAAGGTCAGGAGAAAAAGGTTTACAAGGTAAGAAAGTCATTATATGTCTTAAAGCAGTCTTCACGGCAATGGTATCTCAAATTTCATGAGAAAGTTATTCAATTTGAATTTGTTTCAAATAAATTGGATAACTGTGTGTATTTCATGAAGAGTGGGAGCAGGTTTGCAATCATGTCATTGTATGTAGATGACATTCTGCTTGCAGGTAATGACATACAAATGCTCAATGAAATCAAACAGAAATTGAGCAATAAATTTGAGATAAAGGACATGGGCGAAGCATCCTATGTTCTTGGAATTCAAATAACAAGAGACAGGGACCCAAGGACATTGAGCCTTAGTCAGGAAAGATATTTGCATACTGTATTAAGGAGATTTGGAATGCAGAACAGCACTCCAGCTCCAACACCACTTGTGATGGGAAAGAGACTCAGTAAGAGTCAGTGTCCCGAAAAGGGGCAGAAACCTTTAGATGTACCATATGCACAAGCGGTAGGAAGTCTAATGTATGCAATGATGTGCACTCGACCTGATTTAGCTTATCCAGAAAGCTTAGTCAATAGATATCAAAGCAACCCCGGTCCAGCACATTGAGAAGCTGTAAAGAGGATTCTTCGATATCTGAAAGGGACAGTACATCTGAAACTTGTGTATCAAGCAGAATCGCTTGAGGTGGTAGGATACTCCGATGTCGATTTCATAGGGGATGTGGATGATAGAAAATCCACATCAAGTTACCTGTTCATGTTTGGTGGTGCAACCGTTTCTTGGGGTAGCATGAAACAAGGATGCGTATCTCGACATACACAGGAAGCTGAGTACATTGCGTGTAGCATGGCCACCACTCATGCTGTGTGGATCAGGCGTTTCCTAGAGAATCTAAGCCTCGAATTGGTCAAAGGGCCAATTG
Organism: Ottelia alismoides; assembly: GCA_037367405.1. Taxonomy (NCBI): domain Eukaryota; kingdom Viridiplantae; phylum Streptophyta; class Magnoliopsida; order Alismatales; family Hydrocharitaceae; genus Ottelia; species Ottelia alismoides. The sequence goes on from JAZKJV010001551.1 coordinate 55,604, forward strand.
AAATGTACTGTGACAATCAAGCTGCGATTAGCTTGATCAATAGTGGGGCTCATAGTTCTAAAGGAAAACATATTGAGATCCAATATCACTATATACAAGATATAGTGGCAAAGCAAGAAATCACGGTAACCTACATACCTACCAGTGACATGTTGGCTGATTCCCTTACCAAGGGAATAACAACAGGAACATACATTACACATGTTGGTTTAATGGGACTCAGGAATGTACGAGTCAAGGAAGAGGTTTCATAGATAATGATCCTCACATGATAAATCTCCATGTATATACTACACGAATAGTGGGAGTATATATATATATATATATATATATATATATATATATATATATATATGTCTTGACCACTTTGGTCAAGTGGGAGATGTAGAACGACCTATGACCAAGGTGGTCAAGAACCGTCGCCGGCCATTGCGGAGCCGACGGTTACGATGACCGGGTCTCTCGGAGGCCGCAACCGCAAGGGGCGTGATTGAAGGGGGCGGACGTGGCGAGGGTTTGCGCCCTATAAATGACCTCCCATGGGGAGGGGAACACATATCCAAGATCAAAACCTCGCCAACGGGAGCCCCCCTCCCATCTCCATAATCCATTTCTCTCTCGTTTTCTCGCAGCCATATAGAAGGGCGTACCTGGGAGATACCCTTGACTGCCCACCCCAAAGGTGCCCCTCTTTTCCACTCTATACAACCTGCAGTCTTTGGTATGAGGTCAAGACCCACCCAACTTTAAATGGGTCACCCATGCATTCCCTGTACGCTTTGCCCAAAAAGGGTAGCCCCTTTCTGTACTCTGCTCGCATTCGCTCCTTCAACAATGCCCTTCCTTTGCCAGCTTGAAGGTGCAGTTGGGATATGACTTGTCACACCGGTATCTTAACACCGCTTCTTATGGACTCAACCATCCAAACAGCACCTTCATCCACATTAAACTTGCATATCAACCTCCCTTCAATACTAGTGACTCGTGAAATGTTATAATTTCCACCTCCCCAAATAGAAAAATGAAATTTTGATCTTAATCAATCAAGATATGCATGTTCATAATAGTAGAAATTGGTGGATGTTTTCTGCAGATGGTCCAAATTACAGATATACCTGGAGAAACACAGCAAAGGGCATTTGCCATGCGGGGTTGAACTTGGCAGGAAAGCTCATAGGCTAAAAGCCACAAGAAAAATAACAGATTCCATGTATGTCTGAACTCTGAAGATGGGAGTGAGGAAAATGGAAACGTAGAGGCTCCATATTTCCCACTTCTGTTACTCTGCCTACCTCTGATCCTCCCATTCCTTCCCTCTCTCTTTCCATCTCTTATTGATATGTTCAGGTTATTTCTCTCCTTTGTCTTTAGCCATTTGAGCCCCTCAACTGCTGCCTCGTATTGGTACATGCCGAAGGAGGAGGTAGGGATTCCTCCGTCTGTTCTGCATTCAGTACCTGAGTCGGGCAGTACTTAATCATCACTGCCCATCATCTATTTAAATTCCTATGTCTCTGCCATCATCTCCATACATCCCTATTATCCCACTCCTCGTCACCACATCTCTTCCTCTACATTCACAACCTCTCTCATTCATTCAGAACTCATTCATCCGCAAATATGTGTTCTACCCCACACAGGCATCCCTATCTCATCTTGCTTCTACTTCTGATTACCACCCAAGTCAAATTTCCAGAAGGTAAGGTGATAATGCACATACATATGATCGATTCATCGCTGGAAGGAACGACATCCTTATCATTTCTCTTCTCGCAGGTAGAACCAGTCCTGAGCTTCTACAGCCTGCAAAGGTAACAAAACATACGCATAAAGCAAGCATACCATTCCTTTCCGTCAATGAAACTTTAGTTATGATCTCTTCCAGGAAAGAGGTGCTAATGGGGAAGTCATGGCGAGGGCCCTGATAGGAACGAGACCGCCAAGTTGTCAAGCAAGGTGCAACTCCTGCGGCCATTGTGAGGCAGTCCAAGTGCCCGTGATGCCGTGAAAGAATGGAGTGCTTGGCCCCTTCCATATAGGCATAGCCTTCAGGCATGATGACGGCAACACCAACTATAAACCCATGAGTTGGAAGTGCAAGTGTGGGAACCAAATCCTTAATCCTTAGCAGCCATATGGGAGGTAATGAACTGATGAAATCTACTCCGAAATTAAACCATGCAAAGACCCTCTAAAAAATGATTATCCAAGGGGGTGATGGAGCTGCTGCTTTTTAAAAAGGAGCTTAGTATCCATTCTGTACAAATCAATTCTATTCTAGTGTCTTGTATTCTGGGCATGCCTCATGTTACGAAGAAATCATTTTTGCTTTCCTCCATGCAGTCTTCTGTCTTTTAGTTTCGGATGAAACAATGAGGTGTGATGAGGTTTCTATTCTTGCCGAATCTTCAAGAGGTAGATATCCCTGTGGCATTTGCCTTTTTTTATGATACGTCTTGTCAAAATTGATTCTAAAATGCCAGCGGGTAAGCACTCCCCTAATAAATGATGGGGTAAAAGTATCTCTTGGAAAGAGCATCCAAATAAATAACAATTTGTACGGAGTGGAAGTTGCTGAACGTCACTTGAGGCAGTTGCTTCCCATTCCCTTGCTCATTTCATTTTTCGCAGTTTGTTGGGTCTCGATCGGCATCGCCTCCTCTCAGGTACAGGATTTTGGATACGAATTCATATCTTCTCTGCTCGGATATCAATTGTTGGGGACACAAGCCGGTATCGTCTCCTCTTAGATATCGATTGTGGGATATTATCTACCGTAAAGATGCGGATGCACAATCACTGATCAAAGAGCGAACAGCCCGGATTTCATTCTTTTTTTGGATCCTTGGAGGCTGGCTATTATAATATTTCTTCTTCCACGAAAATTCAGATTTTACCATCACGGAAGCACGTGAAAGAAAAAACAATCAAATATAACGGTAGTCGGTCACCTCAAGCGGCCACTGGAGAAAAAAGATCACTATAAGAAGAACGAGCACAACTCTCTCCCTTCCCTAGCTTCTTCCTCTCTCTCTCTCTCTCTCCCTTTCTCTAGGAGTTACATTGTTCTTGTGGTGATGGTGAGGCAATGCCTCCACCCCTCTCTATATATAGCTCAGTTATAGCTCCATAGTCATTTTTCTAATAGAACAATAAATAGAATACAACTCAAGTATTATTAGGATTAGGAGTCTCACCCCATTAGGATTCATAATCCTAATATGATTATAATCCTAACAATCTCCCCCTTGAGTTGAATTCCATCACGATTTCTTCATTGTCTTTGCTCTGCATTAGGTCATCCTTCTCATCTGCGGGTCTCGTTAGCAGGAACTCACAGCATCTGGGTGATGCACTTGTCACTAGGTGCCCTTAACGTGCCACATTGCACGATCTCCTGTCAGCCACCGCTAGCAGTATTATTCGACGCCTCTGGTCGATTTATCCAAGAGACCACCATATCATAGCTTATGATGATTGCGCACATGTCGCATCGCGTCGTCTCGTCGACAACGATCCTCGCTCTAATCTGTTGCATCGTATCCCTTCAAAAATGTTGAACCATACTCTGATACCAGTTGTTGGGACTCGAACCGGTATCGTCTCCTCTCAGATACAGATAGTGGGATACGAACCGGTATCTTCTTTGCTCAGATACCGGTTGTTGGGGACACGAGTTGGTATCGTGTCCTCTTGGATATCAATTGTTGGGATACGATCCACCGCAAGGATGCAGATATGCAATCGAGCACCACCACGGAAGCATGTAAAAGAAAGAACAACCAGATATAATGGTGGTCGATCACCTCTCGTAACCACCGGAGAAGAAAGATCCATATAAGGAGAGCGAGTACAACTCTTTCCGTTCCCTCGCTTTCTTCCTCCCTTCTCTCCCTCTTCCTTTTCTCTAGGGTAACATTGTTCTTGTGGTAATGGTGAGTGAATGTCTCCTTCCCCCTCTATATATAGCCCAGTTACAACCATATAGTCATATTTCTAATAGGGATTATAAATGAAATACAACTCAACTCAACTACTATTAGGATTAGAAGTCCACACCATTAAGATTCCTGATCCTAATATGACTATAATCCTAACAGAGTTATATATCATTAATATACCATCTCTCCCCAAAGAAGTATATGTAATGCTCTTTCCAGAAAAAAGAAGTGCATGTGTGCGCGCGCTTGTGTTCCAATATATCACTCTGTTGCCAAATCTAGAATCCAACATCCAGACACACGATAACATAATGCCTGAAGCAGCCATATATAAGTGCTCCAAGTAGGAATTACCTTAGTTGATAATCATAAGGCTCAAAATATTTGCAATGGTGGTGTATTTGCTGGCAGAAAATTCAATACCGCCGACCGGAATTCCCTCCGGAGTGAAGGCTTCCTTCACTAAAATGACTCGATCAAAGAGAAGTTCATAAAAATAAGCCATTCCATCAATTCTGCATTTTTCAAGAACTGCTGCTAATTCCCAGCCAGCAAAGATTTACCAACTAATTATCCATCATCTTTTTTCTTCTCTTCCAATCCAATAACAAAGATTTTTACCTGTATTCCGAAGCATTTGAGCTTTTGGAAATCAATGAAAAGTGGTGTAAAGGTCTCCTTTGACCACTTCATTACCTAGAAGTTTGTGCATAGAAATTAGTTTCTGCCACTTGTAAACAATATTAAGGAGAACGACACTCCCATCCCCCCCCCCCCTTTATCTCCCACTGGAGGAAATAAATTTCGATTAGCCCCACCTACAAATACAAACACAATTATCTACTGCTAATAGCTCGATTTACAACTACAGGCATAAAATTTCGAAATTTCTTTCCGTGGTAGATCTTTGTCTGTGATAGAAGCACAGATAAAAAAATTTGACCCCAGAAACTATGTTTCCATTTTATTATGTATCGGTAACTTTCACTTTAACCACGGAAAGAAATTAAAAAAAATAATTCCAATGATTTTCACTGTGTACAAACACCATCTTAATCGACAATCAAACAAGAATTTGTCAAACAAAAGACTGGTACCACCAACACTGACCAAATCATTGATTATGCCGTGAATGTCGGCACAATGCTTTGTATAATAGCTGGTTTTGAAAATAAAAGAACCAGAAAGTTCAAATAGATTCAGGTTTTGGATCTTTCTGCCAGATGTTGTCAATTGAGGAACTATCAAACCTTAGAATAGACTATTTCAGTAACTTCTGATAGCATAGTGGCCAACTTTATCACCTAGGTAGAGCGGCCATTGCTTAAGCATCAGCCTAACATTTCAAGTTGGAAAAAATCAGTTACATCCAAAAGGCTGAGACAGAAGATGCTAGAGAACTAAGAGAAGGGGCTTTGGTAAGTAATTAGTTGCCGTGATTGCTGTTCCATCCATCATCCCATGTCCAGAACAAATGGTTTCTCCCCTAAGATAACTAATTCATCACTTAGAAACTGATGAAAACTGAAATTTTGGATGTTATATGTTTACTTCCGTGGGGTGGTGGTGTCAGGAAACTACGGTCCATCTCTTGTTGAGATGTACGGCATAAAGTCATTTTCAAGCTCTCCTGTCATGAAGGCTGGCACATGTTGCATCAGTTTCAACCCTCACCAAGGTGGGCTGTTTAAGTGACAACAGGATTCACGGGAAGGCTGGCACATGTTGCATCAGTTTCAACCCTCACCAAGGTCGGCTTTTTAAACGACAACAGTATTCGTGGATAAACTTGTGTATGTTTTCTCTTCTCCAGACAGGGACCAAAGTTTGCTTAAAGAACCTCTCCAAGGCTTTTGACAAACTCCGTCAGTCAAAATTGTGTCATCAAAGGTGTCAGCAGCAAATGAATTGCATTCCACTACTACGGCCTTATTCTTTGACAAGCTTGCAAAGGTTAGGTTTTCATATTTTTGTCGTTTCGTCAAAACATGTAGTTTGGTGAAAGTTCACTAACATTGTGGCGAGATCCTCACAAAAACAGAGGCGTTTCAGTTTTGTTGACACAGTTAATCATATATGTATGTGTGTGCATGCGTGCGTGCATATGTATAAAATGTGTAGTAGAAATTGTTGGGAGTATTTGTTATATGTGTCACATGTGTGGGAGATGGGTCCCCTGGTGCATCTGGCTTAACAGAAACAGTGTGATTTTTGAGGGGTCGAGATTCTATCCTGAAAATGTACTTGGACATGTTGGGGCCCTCTTAGACTCTCGGAAGGTGTAATTACCTATTTATTATTTAATATATTCTTTGGATGGCTCTCTCAAGGAGGCCCATCCCATCGTTTCTCAAAAAAAAAGGATCCATTTACCCCATCCAATCGTTAGTCCCCCATCTACCAGTTTGGACATGTGGAGACTCGGTGGGGGCTATATATAGACCCCCATAAATATTGTATTCAGATGAGAAAAGCAATAGACTATCAGTCCTCTAAGGTGTTCTCTCATGGTTTCATCCCACTCCTTAGGGAGTAGGGTTCCACATTAAAATCTCGTGTCTTCTTCATGTTTCTTATTTATAGTTCATGCTATGTTCATCATTTTCACTTCCACATTCCTAGTTTTTAACATGGTATCAGAGCAGGTCGAGGATTTTTATTTTCTTATTTATATTCGAGATTCGAGAAAATTCCATTCTTGTTCGTGGAGATTTATAGATTCAGTTCTGTCAGTTCATATTTGAGATTGTTCAAATAACTTCTAGGGTGTTTTGAAACCCTAATTTCACATGTTCTTGAAGTTCCCATTCTGGAGATTACTTGACGCATATTCCAGATTATTTTTCAGATATAATTCGTGTTTGTTGATGTGTTTAAGAATTTTCGAGAGTTTCTGGTAGAAACCCTAGATCTGGTTCCAGTCGCGCCTCAAGACGGTGCAATCCAGTGGCTAGGCACCCCAAATTCCAGGCAACTCCAGCGAAGTCACCGCCAGAGGATTTTCGAAGGCGCGCACCCTTATTCGCACCCCAGACTCCATCTCGTGCAAGCCTAGGCGAAGCCCCCAGAATACATCTCGTGGACATTCAAGGTGCAGAGCTCCATATTAGGTCGCGACGATGCAAAGAAGATCCCTTCCAGCAGCAACACCATGAACAAGGGCACCTCCAGCAAAATACCTTCGTTGGAGTTGGACTCCTTCCTCGACTCCAGATGAAACCCAACCCTTACACATCAACACTTGCAAATCGCCCTCGTTGGCAATGGTTCTCCCACATTCCAGTCGAAGTTCCAGGCACATCTTGATGGTGCCCTCCTCCAGATCCTAGGAGGCGTATATCTCCATGAATCTCAGCAGCATCCATCTGGCTCGCGCGTGCTCCTCCTACCCTTGGCGCAGCACTCCCTCTTCCTCCTTCAGCAACAGCAACAGTTGACGCCACCTGCCTCTCCCGCGCCATTGTGGCACTGCTCCCAGCAGCAGGGGGGCCCATCAGTGGCGGCGAGCGTCCTTCCAATCCTCTCCAGCAACAACGACCAAGCCCCATACATGGGCCCTCAAGGCGACGGCGGTGAAGAAATGGGTTCCTAGTTTGGGAACCCTAGGAGCACAAGAAAGAAACGGAGCTCATTGGCCCTCGCTTATTAATATAAAATAATGTGTGAGATGAGGAAAGTGCATGCATGGGCGGTTGTATAAAAAAACAAAAAAAGGAAGTATGTGCATCGCTTTGTAAAAAAAGGAAAAAAAACCGTGGACTCTGTTGCAGTTCGACCCAAGTGGGCCATCAGTTAAAAAAAAGAAGGAAAGCCATATAAAAAATTTATATGCTTATTTGAAAAAAGGGGGTGATGGATATTATAAAAAAAGGAAAATATCCAAGAAAAAACTTACGAAAAAGGGGGTAAAGTCGTAAACAGCTTATTTAAAAAAAATTGTGACGGCTATTGAAAAAGAGAGGAGGAATGAAATACAACAACAACAAAGCCTTTTCCCACAATTAAGTAGGGTCGGCTACATGTATTCTTCGCCTCCATTCAGATCTATCTTGGGCCAATCCCGGGCTTATATCCACAACACTAAGATCCCTTCGTATGGTCTCTTTCCAACACTTCTTGGGTCGTCCTCTCCCTCTCTTAGCCGGCTCAACATCCTAACACTCGCATCTCCTAACTGGTGCATCAGCTGATCAGGAGGAATAAAATAGCTGAGAAAAAAATGATGAGAAAAATTTTGATTGAGAAAAATCGGGAAAAAATGAGGTCGGCTTATTTGGTTTCATGTTTTCCCTATTTTATTGTCTTCTCCCAACTTGGTTGATGTTGATTTTCTAACCAGTCTGGGAGAAAGGGGGAGTATTGTGTAGAGTCACAGATCGGATCTAGATTCCAGATTCAGATTCTCCATACCAGTCAGATTTCCAGATTCTACAGCAGATATTCAGACCTAACATCAGATGGTTCCGAGTCCTCAATTTCTGACACGTACATGTATATTCGAACTCGACGTCAGATTGCTCTAAGTCCTCAATTTCTGCACGCACATGTATGCGGTCTTTTCAGATGTGCACATTTATGCCATCATTTGTCATGGTCCCCATCATTCTTGTTTTTCGGTCAGAGTTTTCATTTGAGTCATAGGGACTCCATAGTAGAGGATCATTCCATATGCCATGTTGGCTAGGGCTTTCATGTGGTTTTATAGGGACTTTAGAGTAGAAACCCTTCTTTGTACCAGATGGGAGTCCCAGTTCTACGATGAGGAGACTTCTTCAGACTCCATTCTCCAGCAATCGTGAACTCCAGTACGAGATCCTTCCGAGGTTCCTATGTTAGAGAACCCATTTCGAGGTCCCTATGAGAGAGACCCATCTTCAGATATCTACGTATGGATAATTATCGACGCCCTTTCTTCAGCCCTTTTCAGAGATGGAACAGTTGTCCATATATTGTGGTGGGCCAGAGTACTCCGACGAGGAGACTCATTTCAGTTGCAGTGACTCTGATAGATGCAGTACAGAGTACATGCTCTCCGATGAGGAGATTCAGTTGACTCACACTCCAACCCGATCGTCTCCTCAATTGTACGGCATGAGAAGCAACGTCCTCGACAACATCTGACAATTGTGCGCGTTGAGTTGATAATGATGTAATGTCTTGTAGCGTGAGTTGAGTTTTCTTTCTGTTTGTCCAAGCTAAGCATTGCATGCTCCAGCTTGAGGGGGAGAGTTAGAGCATTTGTTATATGTGTCACATGTGTGGGAGATGGGTAAATGGATCCCTCCAGGATCCATTTACCCCATCCAGTCTTTAGTCTCACATCTACCAGTTTGGAGATGTGGAGGCTTAGTGGGGGCCATATATAGACCCCTACACCCATTGTATTCAAATGAGAAAAGCAATAGACTATCAGCCCTCTGAAGCATTCTCCCCTAATTTCATCCTGCTCCTTAGGGAGTAAGGTTCCGCGTTAAATCTCTTGTTCTTCATGTTTCATATTTATAGTTCATGCTCTGTTTATCATTTTCACTTTCACATTCCTATTTTCTAATAGAAACCATATATATAATAACTGAAAAAATACAAAAAACAACAAAATCCAACTAACTCTAAGTAGTCGCTTAGACTACAAGCCCTTAAATACCTAGTTAGGATAGGTATCCAGGTGAGATCAAGGAGCTTGTGGACCTAGTCACTGAGGAAGAAAGAAGGGAAGACCCACCCTAGTTAAAGAGGTTGCGGACTATGCTTCAAATGACACCTTTTGAGCATCCTTAATGGAGAAATGAAAACTTGAAGGCAGTGTTTCAAAAGGTCGGTATTCAGTATTCAGTCGGAAGGGTTGCTAAATAAAGATGAACGATATTCAACGCCTACCCAAGAATACCGATTAGGTAATTCATATTAGAGTAAGTTACACAGAAGTCCATAAATTGTACACCTAATTTCAATATTATACATGAACTTTCAAAAGTAACAATGTGGTACCTAATCTTTTGATTTGGTAACAATGTAGAGAAAGATGACAGAATGAATAACTTGTCTTATTCCATGGGTCTACAGTTTCTTATATAGCGTAGCACCCTAGAGGAGTAAAAAAGAGAAAATTACATAGACACCCTGAAGGGGATTATAGGATGGAAATAAGAATAAATAAAAATGATCTACTAACTTTGACACCACCCCTTAAATTGGAGCATATCTATTGATCATGTCCAACTTGGAAATCATCCACGAGAGACATTTCTTTGATAGCACCTGATGAATCTATGATTCACATCCATTATTCTTTTATTTTATCCAAATAACCTATGCAAAATATCTGTAAATATATATCAAATACAATAAATTAGCATTGCCATGCATTTTTTAATATTGTGTAATTAACATTCTTTGTGACCAAAATAAAAGAATAAATAAGACAAGAAAAAGGAAAAGAAAAAGACGAAAATACGGATATATTTATGAAATAAATGCAGATTGACCTGAACCACGAGAGAAGGTCAAATATTGGCCTAGTCGTCAAGGAATAAAGTAGGGAGAAAAGGTCCTTATTTACTAGGGTAATTACAATTTGGGTCCCCATCTATGGGTCAAATCCCAAAATGGGTCCCGATTAATATGTAACGATTCGGATCCCAGGACCATTAAGGAAATGGAAATTTTGGGGTTCATGACGAACATGCCCTTGTTGGGAAGGGAATGGGGGTTGAGTTCCAACTTTTAAACAAAGGCATACTCGTCATTAGCCTCAAAAATTTCTTTACATTAATGGCTCTAGGACCCGAATCGTTACAATTTAAAGATCAGGACCCATTCTGAGATCGGATCCATAGATGAGGACCCAAATTGTATTTTACCTATTTACTATATATATGCATTACTATTCATTCTGAATATATCCTCGACCTATTTTCTAAATAAAATAATATCCAAATAATTCGATTTCCTCAATCAAATTTGTGAATAAAATGTGATGAAAATAATAAAAATAATTGCAAAATAAGATTGTGTACAATTGTACAACATCTATACTTGTATTTATTTATTTCTTTTATAAATAAATGGAATATATTGTATTTTTAAACAGTTGTATATACTTCTAAAAACTAAATAAAATTTAATTATAAAATTCAAAAAAATACAAAATAAAATAAAAATGAAATCAGTTCTTCATTGTATAACATCACCAATATTGTATATATTGTACATAAACTTAATTTATTCATTGTATAACATCGCCAATATTGTATATATTGTACATAAACTTAATTTATTAACACTTTTAATTAATTTATAAAAAACCAATAAATATGTTTTTTATATGTTTTACATTATTTGTAAATATATAAAATATAAAAGATAATGTATTTTTGTATAAATAATAAAATAAAAATACATGTATATGAGATATAGGTATATTATATATATATACCAATACATACTGTATATAATATTGTATATATTTTATTAAAATAATTAACTATTACAAAAAAATAGCTTGTAAAATACCTAACGCTTTTCTTTTTTATCATTTTTTTATTTTAAGACCTTTTGCTCTTTTTTATTGATTATTCTTTTATTTTTAAAATAGAATTTTCTGATTGGTCAACCAGGTCTATTGACCCGTGTCAACCCTCTCTCTCAGACCCGACCTGGGCAGATGTTCATCGGACCCGATTTCTCGCCATTTTCCTGTCTGGGTCTGACCATTTACCAGGGTTCGCATGCCCGATTTTTCACCTAGGATCTGCGATCCTTGTAGATCCCTAAGTAGCGTTGGATTCTCCTAGGATTGCATGCTTTCTCTCAATCATTCTACTCCCTTGGGAACCCCTATAAGTTCTCTCATCCACCTCCTCCATGAGGTAGATCGCTCTGCACCTCATTTTGGTCCACCAGACAACCTTGGGACAACGATAAGGTCTAGAGGATCATCTTAATGCTCAATTTGATGGTGTTTTGAGACGTAGCTCACTTCGTGGCTAGAGCTCTGCCGTGACCAGTCTCCAAGGTCTTCCATAGCCCGATTGAGGCAAAAAACCTGCCGATCACCTCACATCGCTTCGTCGTTCATTTCCACAGCATCAGGTATCATCTAGCCTTGGCATTTCACCATTAATCCTTGATTTACATTCTGTCGCCGTCGTCCACTATCTTGGCTCCAACCATCGAGTCTAGAGCCCCGCCTTCACATCTCACCGCGTTGATCGATACGCCATATCATACTCCATCCCCCAACACAGCCTTTCCATCCTAAATCTTGCTCATCGGAGCAAGATTAGGCATAGACCTCCCTCCTCCAGTTTCGTCAGAGGTCCTTCAAGCATCTGCACACGCTTCTTTCGTTTTCTCTACCAATAACCCCTGTCGAGGCTTCGCCTTCGAGCCGCGATAACCTTTGTAGGTTCAGGTGCGCGAGTGGAGCATTGATCGACCCCCAGTTGAGCAATGGAGTAGATCTAGGAGCTCCACCTTCCAGATCATCGTTGAGCCCCGCTCCGAGCCATCTGAGGCCCCTACAATACGGACCTTCCTCATCTTGTTGTTGAACCCTTTCGCCAGTTAATTCATGATTTACATCACGATATATCCACAATCGAGTTTCAGTCGACGCGGCCTTCATAGCAGTTCATCCAGCACGCCTTAACACCGTCGGATGATGAGATACTCCTCCGCATTTGATCTAAACCGTTCATCCAAGCCCAAACGCTAACAGCCCGATCAGAGATCTGGCAGATCTGCACCACACGTTAACGACCTTTTCAGAACCGTCAAATTTGTTGTTAACTATCATCTGGACCGTACGTCAGAGCCTCCACAAGTGTGTGCCACATGACTGCCATGGGTATATTACACTTTCTCCCATGTAATTTGCTTTATTTTATTTTAATCTAATATTTGTAATATTCAGCTAAAAACATTTGCAGTTCAGACCCCATACTTTTCTTATTTGCACTTTAGTCCAGTCGAGTTGAAGTTGTGTGCTCGTACACGTGTTTTGTGCGATATTTGCATATTATTCCATGTGTTCTTCAAGTGTTATCTGAAGCAGGAATATTTTGGAGTATTTGCATTTATACCCATGTGATTCTGAAGCACGTGCAATGCACGTTTTGTTCTAGATTCCTATACTTTTATTGAATGTTAATATTTAGGCCCAAAAATTAAAATAATTGCAACTAGGCACGTTATTCACTGTTTTATTTTTGTGCTTTTTTATTGCTTGCAATAAATAGCGAAATCACTTCAAAAATTGCATAAAAATGCCATGTAGCTCCTTAATATATTTGATTTGTGATGATTTTTATTTGATATTTCCCTTTTATTTATTATTATTAAATATTCATAAATAGTAGAAAAAGCACATGTTTGTCTTAGAAAATTCATAAAAAAATTCAAAAAAGGTCTAAAAAATTCTAAAAAGATTGAGTAGCTTTATTTTGATTTGTTTGAATTTCTGTCCAATTTTCATTGCATTTACTTTTATAAAAACTTAAAAATTAGCAAAGTTCTCAAAATACCATAAAAATTATATAAAATCATAGAAAAATCCAAAAAATATTCTTTCAGATCATGTTTATCGATATTCTTATATAGTTTTTAATAAAATTGATTCCGAGGAGTTTTGAGCACATTTGATACTAAGTGTATTGTTTGGTTGTTTACTCAGTTTTTTATTTTTATAAAATCCCAAAAACATCCAAAAATTCACCAAAAATTACAATAACATTCAAAAAATTTGTTAAAAACACAAAACTATTTTTACCCTATTTTTTTGGTTGCTTTCACCCAATTTGGAAAATACAAAAAGAGAATTTCTGTTCTTTTTATCCTTTGTTTTTATTAACCTTACTTTCAAAAATTAAAAATTCGTAAAATTAAAAATCACTAAAAAGAAAATAAAAATTCTTTGAATCTTTGTGATTTGACTACCTAGGTAATTATGGTCCTTGTTTTCGACCATGGTCGATATACCAGGTTAATAAAAGTAGCTTAGACCAGTGTTTTACTTACTTGATTCATTTGTGGTTGAACAATTTTCTCGATTTCGACTCAGTTGATTTGGGTGACAACAACATATCAATTAATTGATTAACCCTAGTTGAGCTGTCATCAGCACCTTTGAAAATATACCTGCAAGCTGAAGATGTGTGGAGATATGAGTAGTGAATTTCCCTTCCTGTATAGCGTCACGAAAGAAGTGACAGTCAACCTTAATGTCCTTGCTCCGTTCATGAAAAATCGGATTGGTGGTAAAATATGTGGCAGACTTATTGTCACAATATAAGGGACTGGAGTGGTAGTAAGAAGTTCAAATTCTTGTAAAAAAGAGAGGAGTCAGGTAATCTCTCAGGTAGCTTGAGTAATTGCAATGTATTTTACCTCTGCACTTCATCTAGAAACCAATGTAAGCTTCTTAATGCAGCATGTAACAAGATTGTCACAAACATAACATATCCAGTAGTCGATCGTCGATCCTTAGGTGAATAGGCATAATCTGCATCGGCATAGGCGGTGACATTAGTATGGTCATTGACCACATAGAAAAGGACATACAAGTGACAAATACCTTCTAAAGGAAGTAGCGAAGTTGGCCAAGATCTTTCGTCACAAATACATCAATGTCAAGGAAGTAGCGGAGTTGGCCAAGATCTCTCGTCACAAATACCTTCTGAAGGCAGGCCTATGTCTCTGTAATGCATGTTTTTTCATCCCAGCGACAACCATGTCATCAATGTAGACAACTAGTATAATAGTGCTAGTGGACCATCGTCCGACAAAGACAGAGTAGTCAGTCTCTTCCTATGGAAGTCAAGAGAACGGTTCTCAATTGTAAGCCTGTCAAGCCATAACTGAGGACTTTGCTTTAGGCCATAGATGGCCTTACAAAGTCAGCACACATGCACTCCCCCTCAACTTTGTAACCTGGCGATTGCATAATTGAGGGGTCCCCAAAATCTGGATTCGAGATGTAATGTCTATATCCAAGTCACTATACGTGGAATTTACAATCGTCATGTTCTTATCTCCAAGTATCTACGGAGAAAGCACATTATTCTTGAAAGATTTCAAGAATAATTCCATTGATGAATGTATATCTGAGCATAGAGAAATTGACAATTAAATGTCATTTAATTGTCATGAATAATGTGAATATGATTTATATTTTTTAGTTGCATGAGAATGATGATCCCAGATAATTAAATGTGATTTAATTATCAAGGATATGAATAATGTGGATAGCACTATCCATATTAATCTTATATATTAAAAATGTGATTTATAATATATTAGAGAGAGCTTATTGTAAATAGTCTCTACAAATTAATTGTTGATGTGAATTGGATTCACATTGAAAATTAATTGGAAATACAATTTACATTTTTTTTGGATGTGTAATTATGATTCACAATTATTTATTGGCATGATTGCAATATTCACAAAATTAATTTAGAATTATTTTCATGAGTTAATCTACAACAAAAGTTGTTGTAAATATATGAAGGATTGGGTGAGATTTATCTCTCACATAATTAGAAGGCCAACACCTTCCATGAATGGAGGGTGGACAGCCACCCTTTGACTCATTCAAAAAGTGGTCGTCACCTCTATTTAGGAAGATGGGTGGCCTCCTTCCTAATCCTTCTATCCTAATTGATTTAGTTCAAATTAAATTATGTTGATTATTTAATATATTTAATTTAATCTAAATTAATTGTTATTGTATTTTTGATAACAAAATCGTGGCCATTGTATAGAAACACAAATCAATCTCAAACATTTATTTTTTGTTTCGTAGGGCTTGTGATCTATGGACTCTCAAAATACTATAAAAGAAGAGACAATCCTAGCTCTTCTTTTACAACAATTGCAAGTGCTCTCTCCCTCTCATATTCTCACACGTGTTCCCCCTTCTCTCCTACAAGAGTGGTAATCCACCTCGTGCCCTAGAGAAGGAACGTCATCATCGTCACGTCGTTGTGTCGTCGCGTCAAACGCTCATGGATCTCTTCTTCTTCGGTGCATCTCGCTTGTGAAGAAGACATTGATTCTCGTAACACAAGATCAGGAGATTCGCAGCTTGGATTATCAACTTGGATTGCGAGGACCACGCGTTTCATTCATCGCACTCGCAAGCATCTCCTTCGTTAGGTCGGACTTGAAACAGGAGGTCTATTACTTTAGAGACACGATCGCAACAATGCTTCAAGAGATATTCCTATATCTTATTTGTGGTTTAGATGAAACGATCCGATAACTGTTCTTGGATCATGTATTTTCATCGTTTAGATTTTTAAATTCCGTTGCCCTAAGCAACTAGTATGACTAGTCCTTCCGATCGCATACAAAGCGATCTTCACGCTTCCGTGATGCACTTAAAGCTCTTCCCATAGGCCATAACCTTCATCAAGAATGTGTTAATTGCACATTTATCCTATATACATTATGAATGAAGTGAACACTAGCTTTGAGGGACATGCTAAGAAGGAAAGAGTTGAAAGAGAGGAGTAATTCAATAAATTCATGTTTAAAAGAGAGTTTAATGCCTTATCTTCTGATGCAGATAATGATTTCCCGTACCCAGCTGACATTCAAATCATGACAGAGAAGAATGTGTATTAAACGATAATACTGAACTCAATGAGGACCGAAAATGAAAGATATGGATTTACCAAGCACGGTGGCCTAGAACAGGTTGGAGTACATGGTTCCCTATTGTTAGGAGAGTATTTTATGTGCTAGGAGAATATTCTATATGCTAGGATAATATTCTGTGTGTTAGGAGTATATTCTTAGGGCATTTATGTATTTTTTCCTTTGAGCTCTCTAGGGTTTTGTCCTATATAAGGACCCCTAGACCTCGTGAATAAGACAAGCTCTTTCATTTTTAATTATTCTCCACATGGTATCAAAGCAGCGGTCCTACATCGGTGTTCTGACCTAATCCCCCCTCCTGCGGCCCTACGCCACTCCCCACGTGACCTCGCGTTGCCTCCAGCGATCTTGCGTCGCCCCCTCTATGTGGCCTCGCACCGCCACAGCGGCTCTGCATCCCCCCCCCCTCACGCGGCCCCGCGCCACCATGTGATGTCATGTGCTGCCCTAGCGACCCCACACCGCCTTAGCAGCACAGCGTTGTCCACCCTCGCGGCCCTGCGCCGCCTTGTACTACTCCAGCACCCCGAGGTCCCGCACCACCTCCCACCCTCACGCAGCCCCGTGCCGCCCCTCGGGTTGCGTTGCCTGCTGGACTTCCATTCGATGCGCTAGGTCTACATGACACTTAAGACTACAACGACTATTTAGGTCACTTTTTCTTGACCTTTACGTTGAATCCAAACCCTTATACCCGACTTCCCCTGTGATGGTCCAGGGCACTTCTATCAAACTCAAGGGTTACAAGAACTTTGAACTATGGTCACGATCCTTCAAGGTGTTTATTGATGGTCAGCGAAAGAACTATGTTCTTACTAAAGATCCGCCCAAGGAAACAGAAAAGGACTACGATACCTAGTACATAAATAACTGCCAGGTGATTACTTAGATGACCAACAGTGTCGATCCGAATATAGCCTCCAATCTTCTTTACAAGGAAACTGCAAAAGCGATGTGGGAGAGCCTTGAGAATACTTACTTCCAAAAGAAAACCAAGTCCAGATTCTCAGATATCTATACACGGATTTGGTTTGCAAATCAAGGAGATACATCTTTGATCGAGTACTGTCGACTCCTCACGGGCCTGTTTGAGGAGCTCCTTATCTTCCAACCTACTTGTTGTGACAAACAGATAGGAGATCGTGCAGAATGGCAAGTGTATCGTTTCTTATCATGGCTATATCCATGGTACAAGCCGGTGAAGGATCAATTTCTGACTGCTGCAGCTCTACCCTCTCTTGAGATCATCTTTGGTCGACTAAAGGAACTTGAGTCTCCTTCACCTCCTCTGTCTGCTAAGACTACAACTCATTTTACTAGAGGACGCTAGATTTACCAAGGAGGACGTGGTTGTGACTTTGGCCGAGGTAGAGGCAGTGAGTTTGGACGAGGAGGTGACTCATGTCGTGGTCGTGGGCGTGATCCTACTACTGCCTGCTATCCACCATGCACTCATTGCGGACACCTGAATCATCTGTCAGAACGTTGTTGGGCAAAGTTTGGCATGCCTCCCAATGCCAACAACGTCTATGAGACTGTCTCTTACAATGGCACCTATGATATTGTTGACACCTCTCATGTTCAATCTTCCAGTGACAGTCAGACCTCCTTTACTGCTTCTGAGTATGCTCACCTTCGACAACTATTACAGAACTCTGCCAGTGACACTCCTGCTTCTACTTCTACTATTGTTCTGGCCACTATATCATGTACAATTTCCAGCTATGCATCTATATCTGCTCCTGCATGGATCATCGACTCAGGTACATCAACTCATCTAATGGGAGAAGGTAGTATTCTTACCTCCTCGCGATCATCTTCTGTTGTGAAGATTGTTCGTGTTGTCAATGGTGCTCATTCTCCTATTACTAATGTGGGTATCATGGAGTTTTCCTCCAAACTCCGACTTATTGGCGTTCACTGCGCTCCTGACTTTCCTCTTATTATCTATTCACAATATATGCATTGAGCTTAACTGTCGAGTTATATTTGATGAGTTTTGATGTTATTTTCAAGACATCCAGACGAGACAAATCTTTGGTGGGGGACATGAGAAGAACGGTCTTTATTGTCTTGATATTCCTCCTGACTCGGGTTTTGTTGGCGCTTCATCCATCTCTGTTGATCCTTTTCTCTGGCATCTTCATCTAGGTCATTCGTCTGCCAAAGCTCTATCTTGGATGTTCCCTGAATTCTCTGTGCTCAATTATTTTGAGTACGAGGCATGTCAGTTCAGGAGACATCATCGAGTGTCGTTCTCCGCTCGTATTGAGCCTCATCGTGAAGTTCCTTTCTCCTTAGTCCAATGTAATATTTGGGGACCTTGTCTGGTTCGTACTCTGAGTGGACATAGGTATTTTTTTGTTTTTTTATGATTATAGTAGGTTGTCCTAGATCTATCTTCTAAAAGAACGTTCGGAGATTAATAAATTTGTCAAAAATTTCTTTCATTATGTTAAGAATATCTTCTCCACTGGTATACAAATTTTCCATTCTGATAATGCTATGGAATTCACACAAGACTTAACGGACTTCTTTATCTCCCACGGAACCTTACATTAAACCTCTTGTCCATATACATTCCAACAAAACGGGATAGCAGAAAGAAAACTCAGACATATCCTAAATATTGCCCAATCCCTTCTTACTCATACGAAGGTTCCTAAGACCTATTTGGGTGATGTTGTTCTAACCGTTGTTCATCTTATCAACAGAATTTCATCTCCAAACCTAAATGGATCAACCCCTTTCTCTCTACTTTATCCAACTGAGTCACCCTTTCCTCTTCCATTGAGAATCTTTGGATGTATGTCTTTTGTTCATAATTTTCACACTACAGTCAAACTTTCTCCTCGTGTAACCAAATGTGTCTTCCTCTGTTATTCTCGTACTCAAAAAGGTTACAGGTGTTATGATCTAACTAGACGTCGCTATTATACCTTTGCAGATGTAACCTTTTTTGAGCAAACCAATTTCTTCACTCAATTTGTTACAGATAACCCCCTGGATCTCCCACCTCCATGCATTGTCTATCAACGAAGACAAATATCTTCACCACCATATGTTCAATTGCATGTTTCTCTTTTTCAGGATGATATGCCCTATACAAGTATCCCCTCCAATGTTGTCCTGGATGATCCCCAAGATCTTCCAACTGCTCTGTTTAGGACTAAGAGGCAATGTACTTCTCATCCCATGTCTCATTCACTTCTACTATTGGTTTATCTTGCACTGACAGACGATATACAGATGCTCTCATGACTATTTCTATTCCGAGAGACCACCATAGTGCTTTGCAGGATCCTTGTTTTTAAAAACGCGCCTCGAGGCGTTGAGGCGTATGCCTCGAGGCTATAACCTCACTCAGCCCCAGTGAGGTGTGCGCCTCGAGGCGCTGCCTCATATATGGCCAGTTTTTTCATTTTTTTCTACAATATTTTTTCTTTTTCTTTTTTGATTGTGAGATTTTCATATTTCGTAGACAAGTATTTTCAATTCTTTAAGCTCATGATACACTTAAATGTATTTTTTAAAATTTATTAACATATTAACCTTATTTTTACTTTGTTATGCATGTTTTTTTACAAATCAACAGGAACAGAAAAAATTTGAGTCCTCAAATCTAATGCCTCTACTCTTTAGTATGAATAAAGCATAAATGCTTTCTTTATTAAAATGTTTGGATTCAAGTCCCCTACTCTTTAGTCTCATTCACTTCTACTGTTGGTTTATCTTGCACTGACAGACGATATACAGATGCTCTCGTGACTATTTCTATTCCGAGAGACCACCATAGTGCTTTGCAGGATCCTTGTTTTTAAAAACGCGCCTCGAGGTGCTGAGGCGTACGCCTCGAGGCTATAGCCTCACTCAGCCCCAGTGAGGTGTGCGCCTCGAGGCTTATGAGGCGCGCCTCGAGGCGTATGCCTCGAGGCATGCCTCGAGGTGCTGCCTCATGTATGGCCAGTTTTTTCATTTTTTATACAATATTTTTTCTTTTTCTTTTTGATTGTGAGATTTTCATATTTCGTAGACAAGTATTTTCAATTCTTTAAGCTCGTGATTCACTTAAATGTATTTTTTAAAATTTATAAACATATTAACCTTATTTTTACTTTGTTATGCATGTTTTCTTACAAATCAACTTGAACAGAAAAAATTTGAGTCCTCAAATCTAATGCATCTACTCTTTAGTATGAATAAAGCATAAATGCTTTCTTTATTAAAAATGTTTGGATTCAAGTCCCCTACTTTGACCTAAATTTTGAAAAAATATATTTTGTAAACATGTCTCATATTTTCTTCTATTCAATCGGGACTAAATTAATACACATCAAAGAATGCATAAATAAAGATGATCATAACATGCAATATTCAAGTATTTTATCCCCCAATCACTATGGTAAAGTAAAAAGTGATCACAGATTCACTGCTTACTCTCTTATCCTTCTCAATTGAATGATACATATCTCACCTAATTTTGAAAATGGTATGTTATATCTAGTCCCTTTAGTTAAATTTTATTCAAAACTTCAAATTTAGCGGAGAGTTACCCATTATTGTGCTTACACATCCATATTTACTTGACTCCTTACAGATTGAGTTTAAAAAGGGAGAGTTATATAACAACTTGTATGTTTAAACCATAATGTTAGACTTGAATCATGAAGTTATGTATTTAATCATAAGTATTTAAGTTATAGAACTTGAAAAAGTACGATTAATTATTATATTTTATATAAAAAAAAAATCTTTCACGAGTGAGGCTTACGCCTCGATACGCCTCGAGGCTTACGCCTCGATGCAATACTAGGAAAACACCTCGATACGCCTCACATTTTTTAAAACCTTGTGCAGGATTCAGGATGGCGAAAGGTCATGGATGATGAGATGGATGCTCTTATTTCTATGGGAACATGGGATCTAGTGCAATGTCCCAAAGGGATTAGACTGTGGCATGTAAATGGGTCTTCACAATCAAAGAATCACCAGTTAGGTCGATTGACAGGTTGAAAGCGCGTCTTGTGGCAAAGGGCTTCACACAAACATATGGAGTAGATTAAGACATTCTCACCGGTTGCACGTATGAGATCAATAAAGACTATCATTTCTGTAGCAGCCAATAAGGCATGGCCTATCTTTCAGTTAGATGTGAAAAATGCGTTCATATATGGCGATCTTGATGAGGAAGTGTACATGATACAGCCTCTGGGTTATGAAGTTGAGGAGGAATGTGCATATCGACTTCGCAAAGTCATATATGTCCAAAAGCAGAGCCCAAGGGCATGATTCGACATACTTACTGCAGAAATCAGCACTCTTGGTCTTGGCTTCCAGAGAACAACCTCTGATTATTTTGTGTTTGTCAGAAGACAAACAACTGGTACTGTTATTCTTGCAGTCTATGTGAATGATATTGTTATCAGAGGTGGTGATGATAGAGGGATACTAGAGACCAAGGACTTCCACCAGAAGGTATTTGTTACCAAGGATCTTGGTCCACTATGACACTTCTTAGGCATATAAGTACTACGCACTACAAAGGATCTTCATCTTTCACAGAGAAAATACTGTTTGGACATTCTTATGGAAGCCGGATTACTTGGATGCAAGCCCATTGGTATTCCTGCAGATTCTAAGAAACACTTCACATCCTCTGATCTATCTTCGAAGATGTTACTCAATACAGAAGCCTGGTTGGCAAACTTCTTTATCTTACTGTCATCAAACCAGATATTTCCTATGCAGTGAGCTGAGCTAGTCAGCACATGGAGCAACCTTGTTACAGTCATTGGCAGGATGTTCTTCATATTCTACGATACTTGAAGGAATCACCAGGGTGTGGCCTCTTCTATGGGGCAAATGGATACACCGATGTCATTTGCATATGTTGATGCTGATTATTCAAGCTCACCAGAAGATTGACGCTCCACCACAGGTTATGCTATGATGGTTGGAGGAAATCTTGTTACTTGGAGAAGCAAGAAGTAGACTGTTGTATCTAGATCCAGTGCACAAGCAGAGTACATGGCAATGGCTCAAGCTACTTGTGATATCACGTGGCTATTAACTTTTCTGCAAGAACTTGGTATTGTTGTCACTACTCCTATTACACTATATTGTGACAACAAATGTGCTACATATATTGTCACGAATCCAGTGTCCAAGAGCGAACCAAGCATATAGAGGTTGACTGCCATTTTGTTCGTGATGCTATCAGGATTGGAAGGAATACTGCTCCTCACATCAATACTACCCTTCAGCTTGCAGATGTCTTCACAAAAGCACTACCCAAGAAGCGACTCTCTTAGATTGTTTCCAAGTTGGGCATGATCGATAAATATGCTCCAACTTGAGGGGGGTGTTAGGAGAATATTCTATGTGCTAGGAGAATATTCTATATGCTAGGTGAATATTCTATGTGCTAGGATAATATCTTATGTGTTAGGAGCATATTCTTGGGGCATTTATGCATTTTCTCCTTTGAGCTCTATAGGGTTTTGTCCTATATAAGGACCCCTAGACCTCGTGAATAAGACAAGCTCTTTCATCTTTTCATTATTCTCCACACCTACCAATGTTAGAGCAGAGGTGGCAATGGCAATAGCAGCCATGGAAGGAAATATCGCGATATATCGACGATATATTGCCGATATATCGATATCGACATGGGACCGATACGGGCATCGATATGGCGATATATCTTGATTTCCCGGCATTTTCTTCACAAAGGCTCGGCGATATGGACGATATTTCGGCGATATATCATCGAAATACCGTATCGATACGATATCGATATCGATACGGCCTTCCATGATAGCATCAGAAGTAGCACAATTGAGGAACCACTGAAGAAGACGTAAAAAGACAAAGAGCTCGAACCACTTCTAGGAGGATCGGCTCAGCTAACTGTGAAGATGCAAAAAAGCTATGAGCATGAACCATTCCTTGGAGGATCGGCCTGACTCACTATGTTTTGACAAAGATCCAAAACAAAAAACATTAAAGAGATTATTTGGGAATGCTAAAAAGTGAATCAGCAAGGCAATCACCAAGTTGTTTGTTGAAGAGGGCAACCCGACAAATGTGGCTTGGAGACCATTATTGCGATACATAATTGACGAGATTGTTGCAGCAAGAGAAGGTGTGAAAGATACATAGTGAATGTTAAAGAATGTGTCATATGCATAGATGGGTAAGTAGATCACCAAGGTCCAATTACCACATCCACAGGTTTCGTCCCAGATCATCTGTGTATTGGACTTGGTCTTAATGGTGAGGCTATATAAGAAGCCCCAAACTCATTGTATCAATTGAGAGAGAGAAAGATCAATACAAAATACACGACCATTGAGAGGTCTTCTCTCATGATTTCATCATATTTCTTATGGAGTAGGGTTTCGCGTAAAATCACGATGTTTTTCCATCGTTTTTTATTCTTTATCTCTGATACACTTCCGTGTTTATCATTTTCTACATGGTATCAGAACAGGTTCGATTTTCGAGTATTTATTTATGTTCATCATTTGTTCGAGATTCGAAATTCAGTTCTAGGGTTTTTGAAAACCTAATTCTCTGTTGTCATCAACAATGTCGATCTGATCAACTTAGTTCTACAGAGTAATTTTGAATTTTCTTTCAGATTTATTATTTATTCATATTCAAAATCAATTTTGGAAATTCTGCACCGATCAATTCTAGATATGTGTTGGGTTTCTTCATAAAACCCTAGATCTCCAAGCCACAATTGCAAGTTCAGAAGTTCGATTCAACGATCGCAGTGCACGCATCTTCTTTGCTTATATCTTCTCCACACGCGCCATTTTCCACATGAGCAGATGTTTGTTGAAAGTTAGGGTCTCATTGAAACCCTAAAACTGCGGAATCAAAAGCAGCATATTAAAGACAACTCCAAGCGGAACTCCCTTCAGATATCCAATCTAGTATGCATGTTGCATACATGGAAGGCTGTGTCGGCGATATACCGCTGATATGTCGGTTTCAACAGGGTAGGGGTTTCGATATTACCCAGTATCTCCTTTTACAGGGATATCGACGATATATCACCGATATATCGGCGATATATCGCCATATCAGCTCATATCAATCAAAAATAACTGGATTCAGTAGAAAAATCCCGGATATCAATCGATATCGTCGATATTTCGTCGATATCTCTATATATCAATGCTCAAGATCGATTCAACTACTTATCTAGCTACACCCAGTATTAAAACACATATATCTAGCTACACCTAGTATTAAAACACACAATGGTTTATATATATTTTGTTTCGGGTCGGGGGCGCTGCCCCCGTACCCCCGCAAGGGGGGGCATGCTCGTTAACCAGACAGCGAGACCCCCGTACAGGTAGGGTATGGTGCGACATGAGGGTGCATACAATGGTTCTTCAACTTGGTGTATGTCTACAAGTTATTTCACGTTGTAAGACTTGAATGAAATCGATTTCCAATATCTATAAGTCAATTCTTCAAAACAAAATATCTATAAGTCAAGAATCAAAACATTAATATCGATATGTTCAAAATGGTCGATATATGCGATATAAGCTTCATAGATTGATCGATATATGTGATCTAAGAGTATATTTGTAAGCTATTTAGTGAAATAAGAACTTGGATGAACTTCATTTTCAATATATATAGGTCAACAACTAACAGTATCAACGATATGTTCGATATGACCGATATGTGCAATACAAGGATCATAGTCTTCACAAATGATCTATATGTGTCATTTAAGTGTATATTTGTAAGTTATTTAATGTTATAAGAACTTGAATGGAATCTATTTCTAATATCTAAAGGTCATGAATAAAAATTAACAACAATATGTTTGATATGATGACCAACATGTGCGATATATGGGCTATAAATGACCGATACGTGTGGAATAAGTGTATATTTTAGGTTATTTATTGCTTTAATATCTTGGATGATCTTAATTTCTAAAAAAATGTCAAAAAGATGGCTTTTTTACGCCATTTCCGACATTTCCACTGATATCGTCGATATATCGACGATATATCCCGATATATCCATTTCCGGACGTCCCAAAACGATATCGATATCGATACGACCTTCCTTGGTTGCATACTCGTTGAAAAGAAAAATAGCCCTCCTTGTCGAAGACTCCCAACCACAGCCATTCGACGACGTAAGCGATGTTGCCAACCTTCCTCTTCTAGCGCGGGTCCCCCGCAAACACTAAGTGGTGCCCCGGTCCCGAAGCCCCTCGCACGCAAGCCCTTTTGGTGTGCAGCAGTAGTTCAAAGAAGAAACCCGTCTCCACGTCATTTCTCGAAGTGGTTTCTCTAGGAGGTGGCAGCCCACCAATCTCCAACCCATCTCTGTTGAGTTGGAGAAGAAGGATGCGAGATCCTTCAGGCATCGCACCTCCATCCAGGCGACGAATGTAATATAGACAGAACCCAACTCTATCGGGGGCGGTGGCCATTAGGCTTCTCTAGGAGGCTTCGAAGGAAAAGGACTCAAAGCTCTAGTCCCCCCAGCCATGTGGGTTTCATATATGGGTTGTTGCTCTAGATTTTAAAAAAAAGAAGGGAAAGATGTTTTTCAATTCAGGCCCAATAGGCTTTGTTCGAGAAGAGAGAAGCATCACTCTATTGCATATTCGTAAAAAGGGAGAAAGCAAGGGGGAGAATGGCTACTTTAGGTCCAAGTGGGTTGCTGCTCCAAGAAAAAAACAAGTATGGGGCCAGTGCTGAGAAAAAAAGGAGGTTGCATATTTGGGCCTAAGTTTGACCGTGAGTTTTGAAAAAAAAAGGCTAGCATACAAAAAAGGACGTACAGAGAAAAATGATTGAAAAAAAAAGAGAGAGAAAGTCGAAAAAAGGAGAGACCGGCTTATGTGATTTTTTCTCCCCATCTACATTTCATGACTTCTCCCAACTTGGTCGATGTCATCTATTCTGACCAGTATGTGAGAAAGGGGGGTATTGTGTAAAGTTCTAGAGGACAGACACATTTCAAACACTACCAGTTTGATGCGCACATATGTGCAACCATTATTTGAGATGTCATCATGTTAATTTCAACTCGCGATTTTCATGTGATCCATAGGAACTCCAGAATAGAGATTGCATTCTCTAAGCCAATGTAAACTCCATTCTCTAGCGTTTACGGACTCCAACGAGGATGTTTTCACTGCTTGCTCGAGTTTGGCCCTTCAGAGAGACAGAGCGGTTGCAGGCTAGAGTTCTCAACGAGGAGACTCATTTCAGTTGTAGTGACTTTGAGAGAGCACATGTTCTCCAACGAGGAGACCCAGTTCAGTTCACACTCCAACCCTTACGTTCCTCCTCACAACATGACATGAGAAACAACATCATCAACAGGAAGCCAGTAGAGTATGCAATGAGTTGATATTGTTCGTAGTATCATGTATTGTATGAGAGTGGTTTCTTTCTATCTATCCATGTTGAGCATAGCATGCTCCAGCTTGAGGGTAAGTGTTAGAGTATGCGTCATATGCATAGCATAAATCAATAATCGAATCCCTCCAAGGTCCAATTACCATATCCACATATTTAATCTTACATCACATGTGAGTGAGACTCGATCTTATAGGTGGGCTATATAAGAAGCCTCGTACCCATTAATTCAGTTGAGAGAGAAAGAGAGATCAATACACAATACATGGCCCTTGAAAGGCATTTTCCCGTGGTTTCATCCCGCTCTTGAAAGGCATTTTCCAGTGGTTTCATCCTGCTCCTTATAAAGTAGGGTTGCACGTAAAATCCCGGAGTTTTTCTGGTGTTCTTTATTCTGTATCTCTGAGTACGCTTCTGTATTCATCGTTTTCTACAGAGAATACATAGACATATTGAAGAAGAAATGATCTGAGTATTGTGTGACCCTCGTATGCTACGGATGAGCAATATAATGAATAAAATCATCAACTTCCTTATATATTTTGATGAGAAGACAGCATTTGCCAGGTTTATGGATACATCTAAGCATATCAAGGATTACAAGTGCATACTCAAGCTTTTGCATAATGTCATCAAAAAGGTCGGGCCCGAAAACATCATGCAAATGATGATCAGCAATGGTGGCAATTTCAAGAAAGTCGGTGAAATTATCATGAAATCCAACAAGTACGTAATCTTTTATGCCCTATATTGTGAAAATATTCAAGAAAGTCGGTGAAATATCATGAAATTCAACAAGTACATAATCTTTTATGCCCTATATTGTGAAAATAAAGGAGATGATAGTTTATTATAGCAAGGGGGATCCTTTATATAAAGGGGACAAACACTAGAGGGCAAATAACCAAAAATTTCTATAACACTCCCCCTAAAAAATGGAGCATAAATATTGCTCCGATCGTCGCTCGAGGGTTTGGCAAAACCCGAGCTCGAGCAAGCTTTGATTTGGTGAAGCTCACAACAAGGAAGTGGTGGATTCCCTTGGATCTCGTCGAAGGAAAGCTGGTCGTTGCTCGACATTCTCTCGACCCTCAATGTCACCGAGATGCAGGACAGTCCTCGAGCTCTCCTCAAGAAAATGGCGGATACACCATGAGATATTTCTAGAGAAACCCCTTAGGGTAATTTAATTGTAGAAATGCCCTTAGGCACAAGTTAGTTTAATTTCATTTTACTTCCAACAATGTAATTTGAACCATGCATTTGAGCTTCCTTTTGGACCCTCAATTTTAATCGAATTTCAAAATAAAAAATAGCATTTTGTTCATCCACAAATTCTCTACTATTTGAAATTTGTATGGTTTTTTCTTATGCATATTTGATTTACTAAAAATCAATCTTTGAGAATCAATGATATTTTGCCTACTTGAGCTCTATAAAACATATAAATTTACCTAGTGCTCAAAAAATTGCCACAAATTCAAGATATAAGTGCTTAATCATGTTAAAGTGTGTGCCCAAGTTTCAAGAACGTGCATGGACCTATTGCCTTAAATAAATTGTTGAGTGCATTTGGTATTTGATTTTAAATTTGACATATAGAATTTTGACACAAACTGAATTTCCTTGTTAGGATAAATATGTTCAGGATCGTTGTTCATTCGTACATCTATTAGAAATTAAGTATTCAAACGCACAAAAAAACCTAAAAAGAGTGGATTTTTCATGCATGCATTTTATACCCTAAAAATACACAAAAATATGTTCCTCATTTGATATTTAAATAAGGTTTTTTCCGGAATATTATCACTTGGTTAATTTGATCTTAATTTGGATTAGAATTTAATTAGCAAAGTTGCAATGATTTTCTGTAAGAAACCTTGTTCTTTTTGCATTCACATTCGCGTATCTTGCATTATATAAAAACATCAAAAATATTCCTTTGAAAACCGAGTACTAAGTGGATAGAATTGAATTTAAGTTGATCATTTGCTTCCTCGAATTGACAGTAGGCTTGTCAGGTTAAATAAACATCAAATTGCACTAACTTGATTGATTGATATTATTTGTGTGGTTCATTTTAATTATTCATAAATTACCTGACTACAACACAATATCACATAATTTACATTGGGTGATTTGGGAGCCATCAAGTGGCGTCGTTGTTGGGGATCCACCTGCTCAGATGCCGGGCATCCAAGTTCAACAACAACAAAGTATTTCACACATTACGTAGGGTTCGGCTACATGGATTCTTTGCCTCCATTCAAATCTATATTGGGTCAGTCTCAGACTTAGATCCAAAAACTTAAGATCCCTTCGGATAGTCTCACTCCCACACTTATTTGGCCTTCCTCGCCCTCTCTTATCGGACTTAACATCCCAAAACCCATATCTCCTAACTGGTGCATCAGTCAACTTCCTTTACAAATGGCCAAACCACCTTAAACAATTTTCTTGCATCTTATCATCGATTGGAACTACGTCAACTTTCCTTCTGATTGCGTCATTCCAAATCCGATCTTTATGTGTGTGTGTCCACACATCCACCTTAGCATTTTCATTTCCGTTACTGTCATTCTCTGCACATGTCTATGGTTCACAAGCCAACATTCAAATCCATAGAGTATAGCAGGTCTCACGATTGCTTTGTAAAACTTTCTTTTAATTTTCAAAGGAATTTTCTTATCACAGAGACTAGTAGAAGTTCCTCTCCACTTTAGCCAACCTAAATTTATTCTATCAGACTATCAGTAGCATCTCCATCAATTCCCCATCAAGTTGCAAAATAGATCCCAAGTATCTAAAATAATCTCTTTTTTGAATGTTATCGTTGTCAATCTTCACCTCGATTCCTTCACCATTGCTTCCATCAAAAGTACACTCCATATATTCAATCTTAGTGGAGTAAGTTTATTCCATGTTTTCCCACATCTCATTTGCAGAGTCTTTATACATGAGATTTGCAGCAATGTTTGGTTTAACGCTATTAGTCATCCAAGTAATGACATGGCAATAGTTCACCTATCACATGTCCTTATTGTTGTTTGTCTCCTTTGGTGGAGTTAGAATATGATTCTTTCATTGACCACCGATGAACACCTTAAATGAGTGAGACCATAGCACATAGTTTTTCAGACCCTTGAGTTTAATAGGTGTACCATGTACCAGCTAAGAGAGGGCGAGGAAGGCCAAAGAAGTATTGGAATGACACTATACGAATGGATCGTAGTTTTTTGGACCTAAGCACGAGATTGGTCCAAGATAAATCTAAATGGAGGAAAAATATCCATGTAGTCGACCCTACTTAATGTGAGAAAAGGCTTTGTTGTTGTTGTTACCATGAACATAAGTAGGGTATAAGGACATGATATCAGCAGAGAGAGATGTCATCGTGGTCAAATAGTAATCAAGACGAACAAGAAACGGTTTTAATCAAGCATATGGGTGACTTGGGTCACCATTTCTGATCCCCTTTGGGCTTTCATAGCGAGAAACAGCAGATGTGAAGCCACAACCAGTGCTAGAGCGGCGTACAGGAGGGTTGGAGCAGTGTATAGGAGGGTTGGAAAGCTTTTGGCAGCACATGGTAGGCGAGCGTGGGCCTGCAGCGCGCAAAGGGAGGGGTGCTGGAGGCACCCTGGGCGATGCACGGAGGTGCTGGCGCGGGCTTGCAGTGCCCGAAAGAGGTGCTGGCAGCAACTTGTGGCATTGGTGGCAAGGCCTGGGTGTGGTGGTGCGCGGAGAAGGTGATGGATGCACCTTGTGAGGTCAGTCGCGGTGCCCTAGTTGTTGTTGCGCATGTTGTTGCCCTGTAGGGGCCTTCAGTAGGGCCCAAGAAGACGGAAGGAGGGCCCGCGCAAGGTTTTCGAAGCCCCTTTTGAAGCAATAACCAAGATCCATGTGCCTTGTGAATGGAGTGCAATCATCTCTTCCTCCATAGCAAGACGTCATTGTCAGTCACATATAGTCTCTGATATGTGCATAAGATCGTAACAATCGATAGTCCCACCATAAACTTCATAAAGTCTTCTAATATGCGCCCAGTGAAACATGACCTGAGAGAGGATACATTGCACATGTACACCTCTTCTTCTGAAGTGCAATAGGCTTTTCAAGATCCTCTGAATGATTTATCTTTTGTAACACAATCTCCTGAGGAGTTGCACCCTAATCCTGTAAAGTCTCTCGCTGAACAAACATATCAACAATGCCATCAGCGGAAACCAAATGTTCGGGATTTACCTGAGGCAAGCTGGATTATATGGAAAGCACAAGGAGCAGTAGGTTTAGTAGCCTACATGCGAATGTACACACAAGGCAAATTTTGAGCCACATTAGGTGTAGTGAGGGTGGGAGGCAGAGGAGGTAGAGGAATGTAAACCTCCTCTCCAAACTTAGAACAAGCTACTATGTCACATGTGGGAGAAAATTACAAAACATACTCAAAGAATGTGATGCCAACATTAGCATAGTACTTCTGTCAGACAGGATCAAAGCACCATACCCATTCTGGGTTCGGAATTGATAACAAAGATGCACTTGACATCTCTGGGATAAAATCAAAGACACGAGGTAGTAGAAAGAAGAGTTTCTTTTCAGGCAACGCAATCGAATACGGACCTTTTTTCTCTCCCACACGGAGGACGCCATACAATTGATAAGGTAGCAAGAAGCAAGGGCTCATATTTTTAATTCAGTCACCATTTCGGTGCCCAAACGAAATTTCGGTCAGTTTTTGAAATGGGGCCACCAAATTTCGGTCGATATAGACCATGTCGGCCAAATTTCGAGCGAGGTGATGGAGAATCACAAGAGACTTGAAGAACTAAGAGAGTTATGCAGTACAAAACTCCAAGACATTGTCAGAGTGAATACACTTAATAATAGCAAACAATGTTCTTTATTTCAATACTGAAAGTTTGCATAATAGAACCAGCACTAGACTTAGTTTCTAATAGAAAATCTCAAGAATGTCTAAAAAAATCATTAACATCAACAAGACAGAACATGTGTCCCTAGTGATAAGGAACATGACTGGGACCACAAATATAAAATGGAACAACTCAAATAGAGACTAACTCCTACAACTATAACAACAAGGAAAACTCGAATGATGATGTTTCCCAAGCTGGCAAGCCTCATACTGAAAAGTGAACTGAAGAAATCTGCGAGAGAACTCTACACAACTTCTACAGAGGAAGATGAGCAAACCAAAGGTGTCACATGTATAGAGAGACCGATCCAATGGGAATAGAAGATCTACATGTATAAGGAGAATGGACCAATCTATAGAGACCCCTTTACTCACGACTACATACAATCGCCATTCTGGTTAGTAGATCTTGAAACATCGGAGAAGACGGATAAAAAATGGCACGACAACTCAAATCCTTAGTAATCTAATAGATTGACAATATAGTCATCGAAAAGTCGGGTGCATGAAGCATGCTTCATAGACACATGGAGGGTGTCACATGAATCTCTCCTTGTCTCGTAATAGGAGAATATCTCTCATCGACAATGACCACAGATCTATCAAAATGAACTGAAGAATGTGAATTGTGCGCTCGTCGTAGAGAGATGCGTTAGAGTCCATGATCCATTTCGAAATATCTGTCATGTGACAAGTGGTAAATATATAAGATGTACCTAAGGTACTAGTAGAGATTGCAACGTCATATGGGATAAGAGAAGGACTAGTATAACTGATGGAGGGAGTCATGATCTCCCTCAGATGTGAGACAAGATCGTCATACTTCTGATCAGCAAAAGTAACAGCATGCTTAAATTGCTCAACGGCACAGGCAGATGCAGGGCAACCACGCTTATGATAGCATGTATCCTTTGAATGCTTGCTAATATTGCAATATGTACACTGCAGTCGAGGGGACAACTCCTCTGGTATGGGCACCACATCCTCTGAATTTTGTCGAACATCCTATCGTGAGATGTGGCAATATCAAAGGATGTCTGAGTAGTAACTACAGGAGGTCTAAGTAGTAGCTACATGAGGTACAGTGATCATACTCAGCCGGTTGTAGGCGTCAGTAAGGAGTTGTCTACGAGCAGCAGCATCCTGGGGATCAAGAGCCTCGAGAAACATGCCTATCATCGTGACGTGCATCTGTGTCATCTATTGCTCAATACTCGCATTCATGGGTATGAAGCTATAGAGCTTCTCGAACATGACCATGAGCCGGAAGTAGAATGCATGAAGAGGACGATCATCTTGCTTCATTGTGAAGATGTATTGAAGCTAGAGAATTTTCATCTCATTTCTTACCTAAGAATATGTGACAGTGAGAATATCTCATTACCTTGGCAATAGGCTTATGTGGACTTTTTTCATCTCACTATTTGGTTATCTTTATGGTAAGGGTACCAAAAAGACAAATGCGTGCCCATGCATTGTCTTTCTTCCATGAAGCTTTCCCCAATTTTGTCGATCGGCTCAGATCGCTCAGGATATATTCCTTATCGATTCATAGTTGGTCATGTCCATCTTGACAATGGGTGTGGGACATTTAAATACCCTAGAGGAGGACACATGATACATCTCTAAAATGACGAATGAAGGAGCCCAGGAAGGACGTGACTAGGGGTGCAGAATAATCTGTTTTTGTCTATACAATCATGTAGGGTATATGATCTGTGTGCAGACTTAAAGCACAACATTTCCCATCAACGTTGATAAGCGTTCTAAGATAGGCGGAGTGGATTTAGAGGTCTGAAATCATCATGTACTGCACCAAAATTGACAACTAGGGTGAGGTTGTGGCCTACTGTTGGAGGCCATGAGGGTGGCACTAGGCCACGCAGACAGTGAGGAGGTCGTTGGGCGGTCAGTCAACTGCGGTGAGAGGTTGCTGAACTGTGGCTAGATGTCATTAGATGTCGTCAAGGATGAGTGATGCGCTAGATTGGTGTTGGGTGGAAAGACAGTGATGCAGTGTTGCTACATGAAGGGGAGATTATGAGGTGGTGCTGCATGGAGGGGGCGTCATTGTGAGGTTGCCGCATGGAGAGGCATTGGCGCATTGGTAGAACGAGGTTGGCATGTGGGGTAAGGTTGCAAGGGTCTCAAGGCTTCAGTCTAGGATCGTCGTTGCAAGACCATGTGAAAGTAAATGAGATGATAGTTTATTCTAGGGATATTTACACCCATAACCCTGAGTAATTCCATAATTACCCCAGGTACCCAAGATAATCACGAATTACATTCATGACCTTGAATAGTGCTTAACTCTTACATTCATAACCCCAGGTTAATTGCCACCCAATTTTCCGTTAACTATGACGGTATCCGTTAAGAATTTTACATTTTACACCCAAATTTCTCTTTATTTATGAATGACTCCTTTCCCATGTCCGTCCATCGTCGTACTCTCACCGGAAATCCGACCCCACTTCCCCGACGTCCCTTCTCAAGGGAGCCTCCACCAGACCAAAGCATCCTCTCCCTCGATGTCTCCGTCGCTCTCCTCGCCACGTGCATTGCTCAAGCCCCCGCTAGTCCCCCGTCTTCCGCCAATCCACCCTCCTTGCCGCCTCCTTCCCCTGCACCTCTTGCCAAAGCCTCCACACCTGCCACGCTGCCTGCTGCCACCCCACCTGCTTCCACCCCTCCTCTCGCCTCCACCCCACCGCCAACCACCCTTCCTCCCGCTTCTACCCCTCCTCCCGCCTCCACCCCACCACCAGTCGCCACTCCACCGTTGACTTCTCCCCCTTCCGCTAACCCGCCCTCAACTCCTACCCCAACCGCCCCATCCTCAGCTCCCACCCCGGCATCCCCCAGCGCCCCTGCACGAGGACCGGCCAAGCACAAGGGCAAGGCACCGTCATCGGAACCCAGACCAGGATCCGCCAGTTCCCCATCTGCAAGCACACCCGCCCCCGCACCTGCGGTACCATCCGCCTGGAAGCCCCTCCCCTCCGGTACCATCCTCCTTAAGGCTCCCCGCAATACCATCCCCCTGAAGCCCACAGGTGCTCCCCCCGCGTTACCATCCTCCTGAAGCCCGCCGCACCCAGTTGCACCCTTCCCCCACCCTCCGCGGTACCATCCTCCTAAAGCCCGCAGGTGCGTGGTACCATCCTCCAAGACCCCTCGCACCTGCGGCACCCTCCCCCCACCCCCCGGCGGTACCATCCTCCTGAAGCCCGTAGGTGCGCCCCCCGCAGTACCATCCTCCTGAAGCCCGTCGTACCTGCAGTACCCACCCCCCTCGCGGCACCATCCTCCTCAAGCCCCCCCCCCCCCCCCCCCCCGCACCATCCTCCTCAAGACCCCTCGCACCTGCGGTATCCTCCTCCGCAGCACCTTCCTCCTGAAGCCCGCCACACCTGTGGTCCATCCTCCTGAAGACCCCCCCCCCACCATCCCAGCAAGTAGCGACCCACCTGTCGTCACCACCCCGCCAAGCCGCATGCTGAGGGAGACCTAGAGTTGGTCGGTGGGGGTCGGGGTTGGTGGAGGAAGAAGGGGCCTCGAGGGAGGAGGAGGAACGAGGAGTTGTTGGGGGAGAAGGGGTCTTTTTTATTTTTTCTTTTGATTTGATTTTAACCGTTGGATTGATGGTATGTTAGATTAACTCGATAGTTTGGTTAGAATTGACCGTTAGAACTAACCGAAGGTTATAGATGTGAGGCAGAGTAACTACTCGAGGTTTCTCCTGTAATTCGTGATTATCTTGGATACCTGGGGTAATTATGGAATTACTCAGGGTTATGGGTGCAAATATCCCTTTATTCTATTACTATAGGGCTCCTTTATATATATATATATATGATAAACCATGGAGGACAAATAACCAAAGGGGAAATTATAAAGAAGGAAATAACAAATACATAAATGTTAATTTCTATAGTATATATGTTACGCATTGCATTGACCTAATCATGAAGAATTCTGGTAAAAGAAAGACCATCATAAATGTGGTTGATAAGGCAAAATCAATCATGAAGTTTGTTTACAACCATTCCAGAGTCTTGTCATTAATGAGGAGCATGTATCAAGGCAACATTGTGCACCCAAAATCACCATATTTACAACAAATATTGTAGTACTGCATAGCATGCAGTTGAACAATGTGAGGATGAAGAAGATTTGATGTTCAAGAGAGTATTCTTGATGTATGAGGAGTTCAAGGTAGAATGGCGAAAATCTTAATCAATAACATGAATTTCTGGGATGATGTCACCCATGAAACAAGGATCATGAAATCGGTTGTGTTGGCATTAAGGATAGTGAATGATGATAAAAAGTCGTTCATGGGGAATACAAGTCATTGCCAACGATGAGGGAGATGGTGAAGGAAAGCGTTGGAAAAGAGTTCAAACTGCAATCAGGCATCATATATGATCGTTGGACGAAAATACTAGATCTCTCTCTTTGTCAGGACAGTATGTAATGTAATTATATATCATAATGTGTTAGGTTCGCGAACCTAGCTTCATCATTTCTGATAGATTAATGTGATTCTCATCGTATTATCTTAATACAAGCACAACCTCGGCACTCGCCCAAAGTTCCTAACGTCTCTTCAATGGTGGACAAGTTGGTGATATAAAGTTACAGATAAACAAGTTGCTTGAATGAGATATAACCATATAAGTACACGTTAATTAATTATTTATTCCTAAGTAAACCCCTTTTTAGGTTCTTTCGGAAGAGTAAGTACAATAAACTGGCAGAGTAACACTCTTCCTAATATGTATAATCACACGGTAGAGGCATACAATATAAATTATAATATAAATTTATAATGGGGGTCTAAAATAACTTCATGTGTTTTTTGCATGTGAATGGTGAATCCTTTATGGATGGATGCGCCAACTTGTGACAAGTGGTTGTGAAGGTATTGTCCCAAACCGCATCAATTAGAGGATGTGAGATGAAATGGAGAACATTCAATCTCATCCACATCAAGAGACAAAATTCTTTGAGGATAGACAAGTTGGGTGATCTTGTCTACGTATATTACAATCTGAGATTCAAGATAAAGCGTGCAGGGGGCATGATAAGAAAAACTACCTAGACCCCATTGATCTTGCCTACATCTTCAAGATTCAAGTTTCAAATGATGAAGATGAAGGCATTTTGCAAAAGTGAATGGATGACAATGATGCTCGTTTGCTTGAGGGAGGATGAAGGTGAAACGCACGAATTACCTCGCAGATGGAGACAGATGTTGAAGATTAATGCCCATATCAAGTTGATACTTAGACCATGCTGAAGGATTGAAAATTCCGGATGATAAGGCATCTACCATATTAAGATGAAAACCAAGTATAGGAGATGATGGTGACTACGATGATGATGGTGATGGAGGTTAAAAGGTTAGCGGAATGGCATATTCCAATAAAGAACATACTAGTAGGCAAGGGCACATATTTGAAGACGGACTGCACACATGATACAAATATATGGGCCAACCATGGCCTCAAATTTCAGCGAAATTCGATTGAATTTCTGTCGAATATCGATATCCTGTCGAAATCGAAATTCGACCGAAATAGTCGAAATGACCGAAATATTGGGGCCCTAGTACAAAAAATGACCGAAATGACCGAAATTCCACCGAAATTCTATTTCAATCGATCACCGAAATGGTGACCGAAATCGATATTTAAGGCCTTGGGGCCAACACACTAACATATATGTGAATATATACTAAGTCCTCCCCGAGGTCCAAATCATGTAGAGGTAATGGATTATTATACATATCATGCGTACACGTACCTGCAACCGCAACCACATTACAACATCACCGGGAAGACATAATGGAAGATTTAATATCTTCAGTAGGATTCATAGAAGTTGGAGGAGATTCAATGTTGAGTAGTCGAGGCTATGGAACTACATGAAATCCTTATGGTAGAAGATACGATTATAGGTCCTATGAACAGAATGGATCATATGATTTCATCCTTTCTCCTCCTACCGATTGTTACAATAGTGGTGAGCCTTGTGTCTATGGTGATACCTCCTCAGGGAATGGTGCAAGATATGCCATATTTTCAGATTTTTACCCTCGCAGTGGCTCTAACTCAACCTCCGCAGATGACATCTCCTCCTGCGCCATCAATTTTGTTGTGTGGTTATGAAGATGCATCTTCTTCCCATCGACCTCCTCGTGATTTTGCCTCCTCCATGAAAAGTTAGCCTCGGATTAATTTCCTTGCAGATGTTGAAGACCATGAATAGAAGTATCTCATAAAGTACAAAACCATATATCACTATATGACATAAGGAAGACTATGCGGAAATATAGAGATCAAATAAGGAGAAGATGCATAGAAGAAGAAACAAGAGAAATGAATCCAGACACCTTTGGTTCTAAATTACTTTGTAAGTATGAGGAATTTTATTTTGTTTTTAGTATACATTTGAATTATCGGTTGTATTTGTTATTTCAATTTATTTATTCATGAATTATAAATGCATGTACTACATATAAACCTATGTGATGTAATACAATGTCTATACTATATAAACTTGTTGAACCTATGTTTTAGCAAACACGTGTATATTTATAGCTTATTATAGGTTAAAGCACATTAGAAATCTTAATTTTTTGAAAGAAAAAATCAAATTGTATAGGTTTTTCCACGAATTTGGTTATTCTTGATTTCACATCGGTGACATGTCAATTTTGGGTGCTAACGATATGGTGTAGAAATTTCCATTTGAGGCCTCATAATCCTCAACCCATTCTCATTTACGTTGTTGCAACAAGATGCATTTACAAAAGATAAAATTATATGCACATAAAATAGCACAAAAGTTTCTAATGTTGCGAACGACCAACCAGCAAATACGATGAAGTTCTAGCTATATTTCATTTTTCAAGGAAAGAAGATACACCGATTACATGATGCATAAAGCCATAAACAATTAGATGAAACCCAAATAGTTGAAGTGTTGAAGCAAAACGTATCGTGGATATGAGATGCATATAGCAAAAACAAGTAGATCCAACAAAAATAATTGGACCAACAATCAACATCCCACGATTTCTCAACTGATAAGTTCTATCGACATAATGATGTGTAGAAAGCCTTCCAAGCATATGTATTACACATTTCACAGCAACTTCAACCATACAATCACGCTAATGGCACGATAATTAGATAAAGAGAGATCCAACTAACCAATCCCATGAACTCCAGTTTGTCGTGCAGCTCTATTTCTCCGTCTCCTCATTCAGTTATATCAATGTTGCGTCCAACTGTATGCTCTTGATATCTATCCCCTCCTTCACCATCTCATACAAAGGGCTCATCTCCCTCAGCTTCTCTACCTGCTTCACCGTGAGCTCCACTGCCTTATCGATCTCTGCCTCGGTCGTGAACCTCCCAATACCAAACCTAATCGACGTGTGTGCCATATCCTCGTCCACCCCAAGCGCCCTCAGAACATATGAGGGCTCCAAGCTCGCACTAGTGCATGCGCTCCCACTCGAGACCGCCACCTCCTTCAACCCCATGAGCAGGCTCTCCCCCTCGACATATGCAAACGATAGATTCAAATTCCCCGGGTACCTCCTCTCAAGGCTCCCCCATTCACCACCACGCCATCCAGTCTCGCAGTGATCCCATCGAAGAGCCTCTTCTGCAGCGCATAGATCCTCTGGTGGTCGTACTCCATCTCCCGGGCAGCAATCTCGCACGCGGCACCCATCCCAACGACCAGCGGGGTCGGGACAGTGACGCTACGTATCCCCCTCTCCTGCCCACCCCCATTCATCTGTGGCTCGACACGCACACGTGGGCGCCTGCGGAGGTAGAGCGCACCGATACCCTTGGGGCCATAAACCTTGTGCCCGCTGAGAGACATGAGGCTGATGTTCATGGCATCGACATCGATGGGGATTTTGCCGAGGGCCTGCGCAGCATCGGTGTGGAAGGGGACGTTTTTCTCCTTGCATACGCGGCCAATCTCCTCGAGGGGTTGGACTACGCCGTTCTCGTTGTTGACGGCCATGACAGAGACCAGGCCGGTGTCGGGGCGAATGGAGCGCGCGAGGAGGTCGGGGTCGACGAGACCGTCGGGACCAACGGGGAGGTAGGTAACTTCGAAGCCCTCCTGCTGCAGGTGGCGGCAGGAGTCGAGGACGCACTTGTGCTCGGTCTGGGTGGTGAGGACGTGACGCTTGGAGGAGCGGTGGAAGTGCATGACGCCCTTGACGGAAATGTTGTTGGACTCGGTGGCGCCGGAGGTGAAGAAGATCTCCTTCGGGTGGGCGCGGATGAGGGAGGCCACCTGGAGGCGGGCGTGCTCCACGGCGGCGTCGGACTCCCAGCCGAAGAGGTGGGTGCGGGAGTCGGGGTTGCCGTAGCGGGAGAGGAGGAAGGGGAGCATGGAGTCCAGCACGCGGGGGTCCACCGGTGTGGTCGCCTGCATGTCCAGATAGAGGGGGCGCCCGGGGAAGCTCACGCCCTTCATCGAGATGGGCTCGCGGAGAGGTGGTGCTTCGACGGCTGCGGCCGTGGAGTAGAGGAGGCGGAGGTGGGAGCGGGGAAGGAGCGCGGAGAGGCGCTTTGAGGCGGTGGCGATCATAGTGACGATGACTGCTGGTGCTGGCCGTCCGGAGGTGCAGGGGAATAATTTGGAAGATGTGGTGCGGATGAGGCGGCGACGACCGCTGAGTCCCGAGATGTTGGGGCAATATGGACTCAAGGTTGGGGTTTCGGTTTCTATCCTTCGAAACAGTAACATAGGATTGTGAAAAAAATTCACAGGTGAAATTAAATGGTAGAATTGTGTTGCATGGAAAGTTTCTGAATACCGCAAACACTCAAGTTTATTAGCCATGATTTAAGTACCCTATGTAAATTGTTTGTCTTTAGATTTTTTATGATAACAATTACCTCTTTAAAAGGCAGCTTTGGTTTCGGCCTTGGCTAAAACCAAAGTCGTCTCTTCAAGAGACGACATCACCTCTTGTTGTTTTGTGAATAAATTGATTGGAAGCCGCCTCTAAAATCAGAGCTTTAGCTAAAATCAAATCCATCTCTTAAAGAGACGGCTTACATATGATACTTAACAAAATACAATATTTGTGACCGGTCCTAACTAATAAACTTTGGCGGTTGCAGTATGCAGGAACTTTCCTCTAGCTTTCTCTTACCAATTTTATTTTTAGGACATATATGTGATGGACATGTGATATCAAACGATCCTTTGTACCTCTTCAATGGATTCTTCAAGATGTGAACTCGTTGTGATTGGAGGAGGTTTCAGGCAAGAACCTTGTGTCACTATCTATTACAATGTTACCCAAGGTTCTCGCATGAAACCTCCTTCTCTATGGGTTGATGGGGTCCCTCGTGGTTTAATTAAGGACAGTAGAGGTATATTACACGGGGACCCGTTGAGTCCATTTCTTTTCATGAACGCAATTAAACCGCTCACGTCTCATTGATTTGGTGATTGATAAACAAGGGCTCTCGCCTATGGGACGAGGTTGCAGGATGGTATCCTCGCATCTCACATATGTAAATACTCTCCTATTCTTCTGTTGTTGTTCCTATAATTCACTAATGAACATCTAAAGGTTGATGAAGATATTCCATGAGATCTCTGTCTTCAAACGAGCATATACAAAAGTTGTTTATTTTGCTCCAAAAAAAGCTAAGGGGGAATTGGCTTGTAATCCCTTCGTTGGCCTTCTTGGAAAATCTCTACATATTACTATATGAGAAGCATACTTGCTTAATCATTTGGTTGGAAAGTGAGGATTCCTTTGATGGTAAGGATTCATTTTTAATGGGCTGATAGCACCATTATACCTTACTTGACTATTAAGTTCCATTGATTTCTTATGGAATAAGCAAACAGCATGAGATCAATTTGGGATAGAGTTTGCATGCCCGAGGGGAAAGGAAGTTTGGGTATGTAATCCCTGTCAGATATCACGAAAATGATTGCCCTCAAGTGGGCTTGGAGGGTGCTTATTGTGGCTTTAGGCATTTTACTTGAAATCCAAGTATCTATTCTCTCAACCTTTTAAGAAGTCAATCAACAACTCTTCATCA
This sequence comes from Ottelia alismoides, assembly GCA_037367405.1. NCBI lineage: Eukaryota > Viridiplantae > Streptophyta > Magnoliopsida > Alismatales > Hydrocharitaceae > Ottelia > Ottelia alismoides. Next base: position 97,665 of record JAZKJV010001551.1, read on the forward strand.
TTACTGTGGAGGTATCTATTGTGCCTTTGTCCGATGTTGCAACTTGTAGTTGGGGGGGTCTATCACCAATTTACTCTCGAATCCCTCGAGCCTAGGGCTCATTTTCTATTCAGGATTTGATTTTGGCCACCATGGTATTGTACTCCTCCGCGGTGCTTAAGCATGCTTGTTGCCTATATCGCATAATTTATGGCAAGCTTCCCACAAGGGATCGTTTGGCTGAGTATGGTCAATGTACATAATTGAATTGCCTACTATGTGGTACTCTCTGTGAATCTTGCAAACATATTTTCATGAATTTTTTTATTCTTCATGAGTCTGTTTTCACTAACATAAATGAAATGCTAAATAAGAAAGTCTATCAGAAAATGGAATAAGTGCATTGCCAGTTGTATTATATCTACTGTGAACTCTTTATTCTTGCAAAGCTTTTATATTGTCTTTGTTGGATGTATTTTTGCTTTCCCTTTTTATGATCCGGATGTAGGAGTCAAACAACGGGATACCTTAACAAATTATTTGGAAGAGTGACATCAATTCAAAGATGCAATTTGCTTAGTGTTTACTTGATTGAGCCAGTCTCCTTTCCAACAAACTTGACGAGGACTTGTTGTGCGACCAACCAAATATCAAACAGTAGTCAACCCGTAATTATGTTAAGTGATCAATAAGCGTGTGAGTCAAAATTTATTATAACTCTACAAGAACATGTATAGGTGTAAGCAGGTAGAGTGTTGAACACTAGGACATAAAACAAAGGTTAATAATTATCACTAATTATTGCAAATTAATCCTAATTGTTTTGTTATAAATTTCTTATTTTCTTGCTTTATGGGTTTTAATTATTTTTAGTTTTTATTGATTTTATTTGTTGTATATTTTTAACTTTATTATTAAATTTTGTAATTTTTAATTTCTTTTTTATTTTTAAAATAAGATAATTATTTATATGTAATAATAGATAGCATAACTTGTATAAGTAATATATGGTATATATGTAATATAGATTTTTATATTTTTTTGAAATAAGTAAAAATAAACAAAATAAAAGTTTTTTATTGTTTTTATATATTTCTCTATTTCTGGTAATTTTATGTAGATTTTCTATTTTTATGGATTTTTAAAATAGAAAATATATCAAATACGTAATATATTAAATCCATGAGATTATTTTGGGTTTAATAAATATTTATCAGTTCAAAATTAACCCAAGCTATTTTTAATATATAATATATATTAGGGAAAATTTAGAAATATAAAGATATATTTTTTGGATTTTTATGGATTTTTTCTAATTTTTATAATTTGTTAGGGTTTTGTGAATTTATGTTTTATATTTTGTATTTGTAGTGATTTTTTTATATATGGTAGAATATGTTATAACATAGATAAGATAATTTTTGGAATTTTTGGATTTATATTTTTTGAATTTTTAAATGCTAAACATGGAAATAATACATGTTTTTGTGTTTTAAAAAAATAGGAAAATAGGAAAAAATTATTTGTGATCAAACATGGTTCCAAGCATTTGTACTAATATTTATCTATTTCTTAGCATGAAGAAAATATTTAATCCAAGTCGTATTCACAAAAATAAAACAAACAGCTTAGAAGGACGTGCTTGCAATTGAAATAAAATAAAAAAAATTCATAACAGGTTCGAAGAGTTTAAGGGTTTACATGCAAAAATATTAACGGTTCACATACGACTACACGTGAACTGCAAAGACCTAATAGTAATAATAACAAAGTTCAAGGGTCCACAAGCAATCTTCCCTAATTATTTTATACTCGATTCTTAATTTATAATACGAAAATTAAATAAAAAAGCTCGGAGGGTTTCAACACAATATATCCAAGCATTTGATATGATCAACTGCTAAGGGTGTGTCATTCAACACCGCTTATTCTCATTTAGTTCTAGAAGGGTACCACTTCATTTGAAATCAAGGGCCTAGATTACATCTGAGCCCGCTCTTCGACGGGACGATGTTGGAGGACCTTAGAAGAATAAGGAAGAACACTACCACGTACGACCTTCAATCCTTGATTCCTCCTCCATATGACGTCCTCGTTTTCTCATGATCAGCACAACTCCTTCCTGGGGACTCTATGCGGATGTAGGCGAGCTAAAATAGATCAAAGCCTTGTCGGAGGAGGCCTAGAGGTCAGGTTTACTTCCAGCCACTTGGGATTTTCAAATGGGGCTTGATCTCACTCAAGTTGCTCCTTCAGAGTCTCTCACTTATACAAAATAGTTGGGGAGCTCAAGAGCTATGCTCTCGATAAAAATGAAGCTAGATAGTAGCGAGGGGAGGTGAATGGGAAGCTCTCTGATGATGTGGTGGACTGGATATCTAATTTGACAATTTGGGGAAGATCAATTGATCTGGGTGTAGGGAATTGATGGGGAAGCGATGAGGAAGATGGGGGAGGTTATAGATGGTCGAAACAGTGGGTGGAACTAAAATGTAATCAAGTTTTGTTGAACATCGATCTTGAAATTTAACGCTAAAAGAACTGGAATCAATCTAAACTAAACCTACACATGTGCTAAGGAACTAAAATGCAATCTAAAAACCTAATATTACATCTCATACCTAGTTAGGGTCTAAGGTGCAGGCAACCACCTGAAGCGGGCTTTGGTGATGGTTGTATCACATTCCTCCTCCTCCTTCTCCGCGCCTAGGGCCTGGGGGTCTCTCCTACTGTCACTAGGGAGGTTCCAGATATGGGATTAAGGGAGTATAGGTGAGTAGGCACAGATCAAAATCAGACAAGAAGGTAGAGGGTTTATTTTATAGACATGGAGGAGAAGCTGACTTGGAAAGAAGATTGCGTGCGAGTTGAAGGGAGTTGGTGAGGGCTACAAGTGTAGCGAGATGGATGAAGATGGGAGGATCAGAAGTGGTGAAGAGATCGACATGATTAGTGAAGGATATTGTGAATCCTTCAGCGCATCACGGAAGCGTGTCGATCGCATCGTATGCAATCGGAGCAACTAGTCGTACTAGATGCAGCGGAAATTAAAATTTTTTAACTTTAAAGATGAAACCACATGATCACGAGAACACTTCTCGGATCGTTTCATCAAACCACAAAGTACAAGGAATACCTCTTGAAGCGTGGTTGTGATCGCGAGATCCCAAAGTAGAGATCCTCCTATCTTAAGTCCGACCCACGGAGAATGCGCTTGCGGGCACGATGATGAGTCGCATCCTTCCCGCAATCCTTTGACGAAGATCCAAGCGTCGAGGCGTAGAAAAAATGATCTCCTTCCTAATACACAAAGTGGACGGCCACTTGAATATTAGGGAGACCCCACGAGAATGAGAGAGAGAGAGAGTAGAGTTCTTCAACTCAAGGATGTTGTAACCTGTAAAAGCTACCCTAGCCCTCCTTTTATACTAGTTTAGGATCCAATGGATCTCAATCCATGGGACACATGAATCCAAGGGCTATGCTTGGTCCATGCTAAATCAATGGCTATGATTGTTGTTGGTTAAAACCAACAACATTAATTTAAATTAAAAAACGTTGCAATATTATCAACATAATTTAATTTAACATTAACTAATTAAGAGATAATGTGATAAATAAAAATGGAGTCAACCAACCTCCCTAAAATTGGGGGGCGTCACCCATGAACAATTCATGGGTGACGCCACCTATGGAGGGTGGTTTATTTTGCTCCATTTTATTTATCTTATTATTCCTTAATTAATCACAATAAATATTCACCAAATTAATTCCAAATTAATTTGTGAATATTTCAATCTTGCCATTGAATATTATGTGAATCATATTCACAACCCAAACTAATTAGTAAATTGCATTTCCAATTAATTAATAAATGTGAATTCAATCCACATTATTAATTAACAAATGCTATTTACCTAAATTCTCTCTCTTATATATGTATATTCTAAATCACATTTATAACACACATATATCATGGATAGTGTTATCCACATTCTCTTAATCCTTGATAATTAAATCCCATTTAATTATCTTAGATAATCATTTTCACAATATGAATCATATTCATATTTAAGCTTGATAATTAAATCTCATTTAATCATCAAGTCCTTGCATGGATATTTCATCAAAAGAATTATTCTTGAATCCTTTCAAGAATAATGTGCTTTCTCCGCAGATACTTGGAGATAAGGACAGGGCGATTGCATTATTCCATGTATAGTGACTTGGATGTTGAGATATTATCTCAAATCCAGATCGAACGAACCTCCCACAGATGCTTGATTAAATCAAGACCGCGAATCCAATCTTCTCATTGAATCTGAATCCCATTCAGACCAATGTCCAACACTTGGACTAAGATCGGATTGCTTCTCTACTGAAAGGAGTCACTAAAATCCAGACCTGTTTCATCACTCCCTCAGAATGGAAGCGTCATGGATATACAATTGTTTATGATCACATCACCCTTCAGGTATTCCCAATACCTGTACATCCTGCATACTGGAAGACCCATGATCAACCCGAAGATCAAGATCATTTTTATACTGTCTTCTTCAGGGTTTAATCATTAAGTTTCTCAATCTTGGTCATTGGGATTTGGTATCGATCATATGCTTTCCCAAAGCATATATCATACCTTCAAATTCATGTCATGCTTCCAAAGCATGACGACCATGCATGGAATTTGATCGGTCCCAATACCTCATGAGTGAGCTCATGTCTTCCGGTTCACAAGTGAACCTGTATGATCCCTTTGAGAGATCATATTGCTCATATACCCTTATATGCACACCAGCTCGCCGGTGTATAGACCTTGGTTAGGTCATCAACCTATTGCTCTGCCAAATGTGCATACTTAGATATATAGCAATACATCTGTCTCCGGTCAGAGGATGCATGCCTATGCTGTGACAGCATTCAGCATATGACTTAAGTTATCTCGATCTCGTCAGGTCAACCCATTGACCTAACTAATCTGACACCTCCGAATCACAATTCCCATGTAGAGGACCTGCATCAAGAGGTCGGTCAGATATCAACCTATGTGAGAAAGGATTGCCATCTCCTACTCAGGCTGGAGATCTCCACTTGACAATCATTTGACGGTGCTTGATGAGTCCTCTATCTAACTCTTTAGATATTCATCCAAACACCAGCCTCTATGATTCATTTAATGAATCAACAGCTATATGATCATCAAGCTGGCCATGGTACATAACCCTAATTGTACAGAGGGACCTTATAGTGCATTCATTCATATAATTTCAGAAAGGGAGTGAAACATCAATAACTTTTATTGATAAACTTAAATATTACAATAACATTTATTGTAAGAATGGTTCGCCCAGGGCTCACAAGTCTAACAATCTCCCACTAGCCCTCAGAACCATTCAGGTACAATCCGTAAACCCATACTCATTACATGCTGGTCGAAAACCTTCTGTGTCAAAGGTTTGGTAAGAGGATCAGCAATGTTGTCGGTAGATGCCACCTTGGTGATGATGATATCACCACGCTTTTGAATCTCCCGAATGATGTGGTATTTCCTTTCCACGTGCTTGCTCTTCTGATGGCACATGGGTTCCTTTGCTTGGGCAATGGCTCCAGTGTTATCGCAGAGTAACGGGACGGGAGTATCAGAGGAAACTACGCCAAGCTCCAAGATGAACTTGCGTAACCACACCGCCTCCTTTGCAGCATCCGATGCGGCAATGTATTCGGCTTCTGTTGTTGAATCCGCCGTAGTGTCCTGCTTCTTGCTTCTCCAGCTCACAGCACCACCGTTCAAAAGGAATACAAACCCTGATGTCGACTTTCGATCATCAATATCTGACTGGAAGTCTGAATCTGTATATCCCAAGACTTGGAGATCACCATCCCCATAGACCAAGATGTAATCTTGCGTCCGTCTTAGATATTTGAATATGTTCTTTACTGCATTCCAGTGTTTCTCTCCATAGCAGGATTGGTAACGACTTACCACTCCCACTGCATGGCAGATGTCTGGCCTAGTACACATCATGGCATACATCAAGCTTCCTACGGCTGATGCATAAGGGAAACCAGCCATGGCCTTCCTTTCATCAACACTTTGAGGAGCCATCCCTTTGGACAGATGGATATCATGTCCTAAGGGGAGGAATCCTTTCTTCGAACTATCCATGCGGAATCGTTCAAGAATCTTCTTGATGTATCCATGTTGTGATAATCCCAATATTCTCTTTTCTCGGTTTCTGAACAACTTCAGGCCTAAGATGTAAGAGGCTTCTCCAAGATCTTTCATCTCGAAGGTATGGGATAGCCAAATCTTCACACTGGTCATCATTCCTGTATCATTCCCAATGATAAGGATATCATCTACATAAAGCACGATGAACACAATGGTGCTCCCACTAAGCTTCTTGTACACACAAGGTTCATCAGGGTTTTGCACAAAATCATAACTCTTTATGGTTTCGTTAAATATGATGTTCCAGCTACGAGAAGCTTGTTTGAGCCCATAGATGGATTTCTTCAGCTTGCATACTTTACCATCCTCAGCTATGAAGCCCTGGGGCTGCTCCATATAGATATCCTCCTCGAGGTATCCATTGAGGAAAGTCGTCTCGACGTCCATCTGCCAGATGTCGTAGTCAAGAGATGCAGCTATAGCCAGCAGTGTCCTGATGGACTTAAGCATGGTCACAGGAGAGAATGTCTCATCGTAGTCGATGCCTTCTCTCTGTGTGTAGCCCTTGGCTACGAGCCGTGCCTTGAAAGTCTCTACTTTCCCATCAGGTCCCCTCTTTCTCTTGAAGATCCATTTGCACCCAATGGGTTTTACCCCTTTAGGTGGATCCTCTAGGATCCATACACCATTCTTATGCATGGAGTCAATCTCTGACTTCATTGTTAGCATCCATCTATCCATGTCATGATCCGCAAGTGCTTCATCATATGAAGAAGGATCATTGTCAGTCTCACCTGACACATGGAATCCATACCTTTCAGGTGGTGCAACCACCCTCGAACTCCTTCGAAGAGGTATGGGTGTTTCATCTTCATTTATCTCTTCAGTTTCTGGTTCAGGAATCTCAGAATCCTCAGGGGATTCAATGAGCTCCTCTACTTCATTCTTGTCTTGACCTTTAAGGAAATCATCCTCCAGAAATTTCACATCCCTAGAGACAAAAACCTTTTGGGTCTCAGGGTCATAAAGCTGGTATCCAATACCATCTTTAACATACCCAATGAAGTATCACTCACGAGTGCGAGATTCTAGCTTACTTGCGTCCACGTTCTTTGCATGGACCAAGCATCCCCAAACCCTCAAGTGTTTAACACTAGGTTTGGTTCCATACCAGAGCTCATGAGGAGTCTTGGGTACAGATTTGCTAGGAATCTTGTTTAGGATATATATTGCAGTCTCTACTGCATATCCCCAGAAACTAAGAGGCAAATGTGCTTTGCTCATCATTGAACAGACCATGTCCATGATGGTCCTGTTGCGTCTTTCAGCAACACCATTAAGTTGGGGAGTTCCAGGAGGAGTGAGATTGGAGACAATTCCATTCTCTTTAAGGTATTCCTTGAATTCATCTGAGAGGTACTCACCACCTCGGTCAGACCGAATTCGTTTGATCTTCCTATCGGTTTGGTTCTCAACCAAAGCCTTAAACTCTTTGAACTTTTCAAAGGTTTCAGATTTATGACGTAATAGGAAGATAAACCCGTATCGCGAATGGTCATCAATAAACGTCAAATAATATCGATATCCATTTCTAGTCGCGATATTGAAGGGACCACATACATCAGTATGTATTAGGTCAAGAATACCTTCACATCTCGTAACCTTGTTACGAAAAGGTGTTCTGGTCATTTTACCTCGAATGCAGTGTTCGCAGGTAGGTAAAGATTGAACCTGTAGAAAACCTAAAGGTCCATCCTTTATCAATCTATTGATCCTATCAACAGATAAATGACCAAGCCTGTGATGCCAAATCATGTTTGAATGATTTCCATCCTCCCTGGATCTCTTAGGGTTTCCACTATTAGTGGTAGTAACATTCACGACACATTCATCAATGCACAATTCATAGAGTCCACAAGAAGTCAAAATACCATCCGCAATATATTTATCATAACGGTTTATGATTAATTTATTACAGAAAATGAAGGAATATCCATTTCTAACTAACTTAGATACAGATATTAAATTCCTTCTGACTTCAGGTACATAAAGACACTCTTTAAGTACTAGGACTCGACCACTAGATAACGATAGTCTGCATGTCCCGATGGCGACTGCTGCAACACTTGCATCAGATCCCATCTAGATAACTATCTCCCCATACTCCAGATTCCTAGTTTCCTGAAAGAAATGCAACGAATTGCATACATGAACAGAAGCACCAGAATCTACAACCCAACTTCCTTCTCGTCCAACGAGAAAGCTAGTTTCAATGATGAAAGTAGATTTCATACCTGCTGGGGCTTTACCTTTGTCAGTGGACTTCAGGTAATCTGGGCAGTTACGCCGCCAGTGCCCCGGCTTCTTACAGTGGTGACAGACATCGGTCTTTTTCGATGTCATCGGTGTGGAAGCACTAGAAGATGAACCAACTCCTTGATTCTTCTTCTTTCTCTTCGAGGCTGGGCCCTTCTGAGAACCTTGCTTCCGCCCACGCTTTCCTCTCACCTGTGCAACCATTGCACTAGCAGAGGGGCCGTCCTTCTTCATGACGTCTTCTGTAGACTTTAATGCAGCTAACAACCCAGCGTTTGTGACATCACCTTTGTTCATGTGGTAAGACACAACAAAGTTGGCTAAGCACGTAGGAGATACGCTCTGCAGAGAGAACAAGATCCAAATTTCGGATCCAATCCGAATAATTTGGTCCGGTCAATTGGTTGACCTCCAGAAGCCTGCTAAGTGGGTTAATGGACTTCATTTTCTGAAATTAAGAATGCACTATATTAGAATATATAGATTAAATATATATTCATTTTAAGAATAATTTGATTAAGGTATTTTAAATCAAATTTGTCTTGCTAGGTCAACTTTGAAAGATTATTCCCTAATTGTCTTTCAAAATAAGAGATATACTTACCGCTATATCTCAAGCAAGATCTGGGATCTCCTTTCCTATCTTTGTCACATCCCAATAATATGAGAACTTGTGACTCCGATAAAAAGAAGCGGGAACTCATTCCACCTTTTGCAAGTCCAACTTGCATTCCCAATTCGGTCTTTAACACCCGGGCCCACCACCCCTAAGATGATTTTGACCCGTTGTTAATTGAACCAACCGTCAACAAGATTAGAACTCGCTATGCGCAATCCAATATCGTCCCAATAATATGAGGACTCGATATTGGGGTCACTACGCATACGGCCTTACTCTTTCGAGAAGCAAAGAGCACGATCCAGATGCGCTTGCATACAGGAGCTGTCACTTCGGACAGGCGTCTCCTACATACAATCCCGGGCGACGGAAACCCTTCGCCTTGACGGGAGACCATGGATGTCACTTATGTGATCCTCCACCTCGTATTCAAATTTTATAATTAATTATCGTGAATCATATTCACATAATTAATTCTTCTAAGGGAAATACACATCTATTCAAAATAGAGTGTTTATTGGATATGATTAATTTAATCATATTAAATTAATCATTAATCCAATCATCAACAAACATGTCTTTTACTTGAATAGTAGGTATATTCTCAAAATACGTATTATTCGAATTTTAATAATTAGAAAAATACATATTGTCTGTCTCCGGTATTATACAATCCCTACCCGCTGTCATGGCCAGTACCGACGAGAGTGGGATGGACCACATACGTTGCAACCCGCGACCCCAATGCTCTCCGACTAGGCACCACATCCGCCTCGGGAAAGGATAATACCAGATAGACCATCATGTACTTTGAGATGTTCATCGGTTTTTCAACCGAAATTATACCATATAATATAAATCAAAACATTTTTGATTATAAGGAGATTTGCTAGACAAATCCCCAATCCTATTCAAGCAAAAGGGTTTTTCATGTAAAGTTGTCCTACAACTATTGTAGGATAAACTATAGTTTTCATGAAAACAATGTTTGTTGATGAAACAATGATCAAGATCTAATATCTCATCATTGTGGTTTAGGCAAGTGTCATTCAATGAAATAATTATTTCTTTAAATATTTCACAAATATTTATCACTAATTATTCCAGAAAATTAACAATTAATTTTCATCATGATAATTGAATGACATATCACAAGGTTCAAGATCAAAAATTGTTAATTTCCAGCAGTGACCCCCAATCACTAAAATTAACTTATCTTGATCAATTTAAATCCAAAAAATGCAAACTCAGTTTCCAAAGATTGCCTATTTGATTTATTAAAGAACCCAAGTGATAATTTACGCATTTCAAGGCGGATTAAAACCGTAATTATCTCATTAATCACGTTCAAATCCACAGTTCCCGCAACAGTGAATATAGTCATATTCAAAAAGCCATATCTTGAGCAAATAAAGTCCAAATTTAGTAAACTCAAGTCCTGTGGTTTCCTTGTTTAATGGGGAACAAAATCCAATTGAAAATTTCGTGTTTAAACATTTTAAACAGTACAGAAAAATTCAATTAGACAGAGGTGCGAGCTCCTTCTTGAGTCCTGAATCATGGGGTACACATAGCCTTCAAAAGGTTCTAGTCCCTACGTCATTATAGGCTTCCACAAGTTCGAAACACTGCCCCCGATCCCCCCTTTCCTGGAAAATTGAAATGCAGTAAAAATTTCGCAACCCTTTCAAGAACCAAATCGTCTAAGGTGTATGGATCATATCCAAAACCTTATTCAACCTGGCTCTGATACCACTTGAAGGATATTGTGAATCCTTAAGCGCATCACGGAAGCGTGTCGATCGCATCGTATGTAATCAAAGCAACTAGTCGTACTAGATGCTAGATGCAGCGGAAATTAAAAATTTTTAACTTTAAAGATGAAACCACATGATCACGAGAACACTTCTCGGATCGTTTCATCAAACCACAAAGTACAAGGAATACCTCTTGAAGCGTGGTTGTGATCGCGAGATCTCAAAGTAGAGATCCTCCTATCTTAAGTCCGACCCACAGAGAATGCGCTTGCGGGCACGATGATGAGTCGCGTCCTTCCCGCAATCCTTTGACGAAGATCCAAGCGTCGAGGCGTAGAAAAAATGATCTCCTTCCTAATACACAAAGTGGACGGCCACTTGAATATTAGGGAGACCCCATGAGAATGAGAGAGAGAGAGAGAGAGTAGAGTTCTTCAACTCAAGAATGTTGTAACTTGGAAAGGCTACCTAGCCCTCCTTTTATACTAGTTTAGGATCCAATGGATCTCAATCCATGGGACACATGGATCCAAGGGCTATGCTTGGTCCATGCTAAATCAATGGCTATGATTGTTGTTGGTTAAAACCAACAACATTAATTTAAATTAAAAAATGTTGCAATATTATCAACATAATTTAATTTAACATTAACTAATTAAGAGATAATGTGATAAATAAAAATGGAGTCAACCAACCTCCCTAAAATTGGGGGGCGTCACCCATGAACAATTCATGGGTGACGCCACCTATGGAGGGTGGTTTATTTTTCTCCATTTTATTTATCTTATTATTCCTTAATTAATCACAATAAATATTCACCAAATTAATTCCAAATTAATTTGTGAATATTTCAATCTTGCCATTGAATATTATGTGAATCATATTCACAACCCAAACTAATTAGTAAATTGCATTTCCAATTAATTAATAAATGTGAATCCAATCCACATTATTAATTAACAAATGCTATTTACATAAATTCTCTCTCTTATATAAGTATATTATAAATCACATTTATAACACACATATATCATGGATAGTGTTATCCACATTCTCTTAATCCTTGATAATTAAATCCCATTTAATTATCTTAGATAATCATTTTCACAATATGAATCATATTCATATTTAAGCTTGATAATTAAATCTCATTTAATCATCAAGTCCTTGCTTGGATATTTCATCAAAAGAATTATTCTTGAACCCTTTCAAGAATAATGTGCTTTCTCCGCAGATACTTGGAGATAAGGACAGGGCGATTGCATTATTCCATGTATAGTGACTTGGATGTTGAGATATTATCTCAAATCCAGATCGAACGAACCTCCCACAGATGCTTGATTAAATCAAGACCGCGAATCCAATCTTCTCATTGAATCTGAATCCCATTCAGACCAATGTCCAACACTTGGACTAAGATCGGATTGCTTCTCTACTGAAAGGAGTCACTAAAATCCAGACCTGTTTCATCACTCCCTCAGAATGGAAGCGTCATGGATATACAATCGTTTATGATCACATCACCCTTCAGGTATTCCCAATACCTATACATCCTGCATACTGGAAGACCCATGATCAACCCGAAGATCAAGATCATTTTTATATTGTCTTCTTCAGGGTTTAATCATTAAGTTTCTCAATCTTGGTCATTGGGATTTGGTATCGATCATATGCTTTCCCAAAGCATATATCATACCTTCAAATTCATGTCATGCTTCCAAAGCATGACGACCATGCATGGAATTTGATCGGTCCAAATACCTCATGAGTGAGCTCATGTCTTCCGGTTCACAAGTGAACCTGTATGATCCCTTTGAGAGATCATATTGCTCATATACCCTTATATGCACACCAGCTCGCCGGTGTATAGACCTTGGTTAGGTCATCAACCTATTGCTCTGCCAAATGTGCATACTTAGATATATAGCAATACATCTGTCTCCGGTCAGAGGATGCATGCCTATGCTGTGACAACATTCAACATAGGACTTAAGTTATCTCGATCTCGTCAGGTCAACCCATTGACCTAACTAATCTGACACCTCCGAATCACAATTCCCATGTAGAGGACCTGCATCAAGAGGTCGGTCAGATATCAGCCTATGTGAGAAAGGATTGCCATCTCCTACTCAGGCTGGAGATCTCCACTTGACAATCATTTGACGGTGCTTGATGAGTCCTCTATCTAACTCTTTAGATATTCATCCAAACACCAGCCTCTATGATTCATTTAATGAATCAACAGCTATATGATCATCAAGCTGGCCATGGTACATAACCCTAATTGTACAGAGGGACCTTATAGTGCATTCATTCATATAATTTCAGAAAGGGAGTGAAACATCAATAACTTTTATTGATAAACTTAAATATTACAATAACATTTATTGTAAGAATGGTTCGCCCAGGGCTCACAAGTCTAACAATTAGATGCATGGATGTGGAGTAAAAAATTGGCAAAGGAAGGTGTCTTGCATGCTCTGATATGTCACAAGCTAGGGGTCGTGCGGGGGAGCTATTGACCGAGCAGGTCAAGTTCCTCGCACGCTCATTGGACCACATCGGACTAAATAAGATAAAGCAGAAAATAAAAGGGAAATGAAATTAGGAAATAAAATAGTAAATGATTTTATTAAAAAATATTCAAAACATAAAACAAATGTTCAATATTTTATAAACTATTTTTTTATTTTTACATAATATTTATTATGGGTCAATATTTACAAGTACATATATAGGTATATTTACATGTATTTTGTTTATTATATTTTTATTTTGTATTTTTTGCACATGATACCATATTTACATATTTTATATATTTATAACATTATTTAATATGTATTGGCATATTTTTAATGCATTTTTATTGTTTGTTTATATGCATAAATAAATACATGTATATACATTATAGGTATAGCATACCTATGTTTTATAATGTATTATTTATTTTAGTACTTTATTTGCTTTTAAATTTGTTTTATATTTTTAATATGTTGTATATAATATATACACTTATTTAAAAATATAGATGGAGTAAAAATGTAAAGAATAAAATAATTAGCTATTATACAAATGTCCTAGTACAACAGTACCCCCAAAAGCCGACTTTTGTGAGCTACATTTTCAATGAAACCATCTTCATTTGATATATAATTCAATTTGAAGTACAATGGAGGTGAGTTTTGTTCAAATTGAGTTCATGTGGGTAGATATTGCTAATGAAGTTCTGTTTGTGGCCTTTTCATCTGTGTGTTCCAGTGCACTGTGCATGATTTTTATTGGCTATTAATTTTCTAGTTTTCTATATATCAATATGTACAAGTTTTGTGTTGAGAACTTTATTGTTTGAAGTACAAGTATGTATATTAAGGAATAAAATAGTGTTTTATTCACGATTTGTATAGTATAGTGTACATAAAAGAATTAGGGTTTCTTGTGTAATTTGTATGGTATTTGGCCCTTATCTCCCCTACTTTATTCCAGGTCGACCTAGTCAATGTTGACTTGGTCTCAGAGTTTAGAGTCAATCAGTATCTTTAATACTTCCTTTATTATTTTCTTTTCTTTATTATTATTTTTTTGAGTTTAAATACATGTATTTACATGCTAATCACATATGAATGATAGTTGGCAATTTATGAAAATTAGTTGTATTTATAAGTATTTTACTAGGCATTTAAAGCCAAAATGGAAGAATAAAGGTAGATGAATGGTTATTTCAACACCCCATTTACTTACCTTTGCTAGTCCCTAGCAAACACTTATTAGGAGAATAAGTGATGCAAAAGAGAAAATAAAGAACTAAGAATGATCGCGATTGTTAAACTTATCTTCATAAAATAAAAGTTTGGAGCTCAATAAGGCCTTTAGATTGAATTTTCGAAGCATAAACCTTGAAATAGTGTAGCCAATTCTCCAATTGTAGGCAACCTTGAAATCTTTGACTTCGAAGCATAAACCTTGCTTATTAATACATAACTCTGACATGATTGAATTTTCATTGACTTTTTACCCATCTATTTTTTAGAGTCTTATTTCATATACATTTTTAACATATATGTACAACAACATTTACAAAAGGGATTTCTTCTTGAGCCAATATACTATCCCTCTTTTGAAGCTTTATTGTGACCCACAACATCTTTATCTTTGGGTGTCCACGTCACTAGATCGAGTTGGGTGCATTGGCCTCCTATTGAGGAGGTGTTTGTTTCCACATGCATGCTTCTCAAACTAAAGAATTCTGCCCTCACCACCTCATCTGAGTTGAGCTAAGTGCAGAGTGCTTGTCCAAGTTAGGCCATTTTCCTCAAGAGTCATGCATGTGTTTCAAAATATTCTACTTAGTCTAATCAAGATTACATGTGAACGTAGTCTTGTGGACTCAAATAATTAAGTCTCATTAACACGGAAAAGTCTTAATTCCAGTTCCTACAAGAATCATAAGAAATTAAGTGGATTAAGGCCTAAATCAAGATCCAATCTTCGTATTTTTATTCCAGACTCGTTCAATTATCCAAATCATTCTGAAAAATTCTCATGTAATGCAATCATTTTTTTGTGAAGCAAATTTTCTGATTTTGAACTTTTTATGGTATTTTCAAAAACTTTTGCAATTTTTTATGGGTTTTTGAATTTTTTTTAATTTTAGGTATTTTTGAAAAAAAATGGTTAGTGAATTGAGTCTATTATTTATATATTGTTCATATTAACAAAGGACTTTATATAAAATACACTAGTTTTGATACACGAGTTTTATTTAGAACTTTTTTCGATATAATAACATACAAGATGTTCAAAACATTTGAAAACATTTTCGTGAAAAAATTACAAACTATCTAAAAACTTATTTTTCAAATAATTTGACATAATCGAGTATTACAATTTTTTTACAAACATTGACAAAGGAATTTTTTAAAGGTTTGAAACATTTATAGGTTAAATTCAAAGCATTTTAAAACACTCTACAACCATTTTCTCAAAATCATTTGCAAAACAATTTCAAATCAATTTTTACAAATATTTTTCAAAAACTTTTAGACACATTTACAAGAGTACTTTAATCTTTTTATTATTCATATGCCCTTACTAGTATATTAGCCATATTATTGAAAATATTTAAAGTAGAAGTTATGGATAATGTATATATAACAATATATACATCCCCCTATACTTAGCTCGAACTGTTCATAGTGACCAAGGAACACCAAAGGAAGACATAGGTCGTGTTAAGTATAGAAAAGATCTATACTACAATGACTCAATCAAAGAATATCATCCCCCCATACTTATGACCAGCTAATCCTAATATATAAAAAATATACACTAAGCAGGGATGATCAAGGATTATAATTTTATAAAATTAACGACTTGACTTGTCCCCCCTATACTTAGGTCAAATATCCCTAAGTATAGAACAAACTACTAACAAGTGAGAAGACAAGCAAGGGATCAGTCAAAACTAAAAACGAAATCAAAATAAGAAAGAGTAAATGATATCACTCCCCCTATACTTAGGATAACAAATCCTTAAATATATGCAACGATATGAGTAATGAAACAAGATGAAGATGAACAACAAAATATATATGCCCTCCGATACTTAGGATAAAGTACATCCTAAGCATACCCATAAAGATTCTAAGGGAGATTGGGGTGTAAAACAACAAATGAAAAAAGAAAGATTAAAGGATGAAACACGTATATACTAGCATTAAACAATGTTGAGGTTCCTTTCAACAGGCGCTAGAGTTTACGCCCATAGCTAGGCGTAGATGCTAGGAGAACACTGTATGAAAGTTCAAGATGACATCGATAAAGTGAATGTTGTACTCTCATCGTTGTCTCGGTATGGGAACAACAACAAAGTCAACAATCAAAATCAAAACACCCAAATAATCAATCAAGTGGGTTTTTGCCATCGGGCAAAGAAAATCAAAAACTAAACCAAAATCTGGTAGCATCAAAGGAATAATCAGTTTAAAAGAATAATGTGAATGAATAGAACAGATACAAACGAACATGGAGAAAGAAGGATCAGTCGTGGAATCCTCCATGTCAATCATAGTTTCATAAATATAGGAAAGGTCAAGATCATAAGTCTCACTAAGAAACTAGATATCTGATGTCCAAGATAGAGAGAAATCAAATAGATCATCAAATATCTCAAGGCATAGCTCATCCTTACAAGGGTCGTCAAGGAAAGAAGACTCGGAAAACTCGGTCTCGTGATCTTATAAAACATATACACAATCATGACGTGAAATCGAGTACACAAAAGATATTGCATCCTCCCGTAGATATACCTTGGGGAGTAATGCAAACTCATCAGTGATAACTGGGGCAATGCTCGTAATCCTATGGTCCTAGAAAAATCTATCTTTCTCTTCAATCAAGAGGACAATGGGCTCATATGTGTGGATGTCTATATCTGGCATGTCAACATGGTGACCCTCACATAACTCCCTATGTTGAAATGGTTCAAAGATTCATCAGAATCTAAGAAGTGCCTTTGAGTAATGGGAATAAGGAGATCATGACATGAGAAGTGGATCTTCTCATAGGACGGTTGGTAAACCAATGGAAACAAAATGAGTATGTAAATGTGGAAACTCATAAATAAAATTAAATGCAAGTGAGTGTCAAAATTTATTATTTTTAACTCTACAGAATATGTGTATAGACAAAGTATGTAGAGTGTCGAACCACTGAGACAACATGGAGTGGAGGAGAAAACATTAATAATTATTTCTAACTGCTAATATTTTTAAGTTTTTATTTTGATATTTTATGTCCTTTTCTTTTTGCTATTTTCTTGTGGGTTTTAATAATATGCTAAATTTTATGTGTTTTATATTTTATGTATTTTTATTTTTTTTGCAAATTTTGTATATTGACTTTTAGAATATCTATAAGTGGTAGTAAAAACAAACAAAGAGAAACTATTTTCTTCTGATTTTTCAAATAAGTAAAAATAAAATTTAAATGTTGCAAAAAAATTCTTGGCATTCTATTTTTTGCAAATGTTTTTGGAGATTTTTCAAAAGGTCTTATATCTTTTGGTATTTTTAAATATAGGGAAATAGGAAAATTCTTGGATAGAAAATCATGGAACTTACAAATGAATTGAAAAACACTTATAGGCTCAAAAAAATTCCCCAATTAATTTTTATACAAAATATAACGACTCAACAAAAATCAAAAATAGAAAGCACCTTTTTTGGATTTTGTGGAATTATGCAATATTTTAGAAGGTTCTTAGGGTTTTCTAATTTTTAAGAGTTTTAATTTATATTTTTCAAAAAAAAATAGTCGGTCAAGAAAATATAATTGATCTTGATCGAATTGGTTACAATGAATCTTCCAACAAACATTGATGCGTGAATAGGATTGAGGATTTGTTTAGCAAATATCCTTATAATACTAATCAAAATGGTTTTGATAAATATTATATGGTATAACTTCAATTAAAAGATGGACTACATCTCAAATACAAAATGATCAAATCATATTATTCTAACATGAGGCAGATATGGTGTCTCGTCAGGGATCGATGGATAACAGGTTGCTCCGTAAGCGGTCTATCCCACATCTTACGTGTACTGGCCATGACATCAGGTAAGGAAGGGTAATGCTTTA
Source organism: Ottelia alismoides (assembly GCA_037367405.1). NCBI lineage: Eukaryota > Viridiplantae > Streptophyta > Magnoliopsida > Alismatales > Hydrocharitaceae > Ottelia > Ottelia alismoides. Next base: position 116,146 of record JAZKJV010001551.1, read on the forward strand.
AGAGATCATATTGTATTTATCTAATTATTAAAATTTTAATAATATGTATTTTAAAAATAAAGCTAAATAAACAAACACAATTTTTTGGGATTTTTTCGAAACATTTTATAATTTTTAATAGATTTTCAATGTTAAACAATAGAAAATGCACTATTTTTGTATTTTTTATAAATAGGAAAATAATTTAAATGTCTTTCAAAAAATATATGTGATAAAATAGGGTTCCGTGCACTTAAGATAAGTTTCCTAAAATATTTAGATGCAGAATGTTATTTTTAATAACTAAAATGTAATAAAAATAAATAATCTACTAGGGACCCAAATGCAACTTCCAAGAAGTTAAAATGTATTACATAACATTAAATTGAAGTTCGGGGCTAATCACACAAAATGCCCATACATATTTAATATAATACACACTAGTAGGGGTAGAAATGTAATTAAAATAACTTCCGGGTCTAAGCCTGCAATTATCCCAAAATATTACACTACTTTTCAAGTTTAAAAGACCAAAATAAAATAATCAAACCCAGAGGGGGTTGGTTGAAAAATATCTAGGACACTCACGTGTATGGGCACGCGAGGTGACCTGGCACTAGACTTAAATGCAATCAAATCAAGTTCGAGGGTTAAAATGTAAATATTATAGAAATTTTACAACTACAGATGAATGTTAGACTACTAAATGAAAATACAAAATGACGGGGGTTAACTATGTAATATACCTCGATCATGCGCTCATCAATGACCGACGATGCTTCACTTTAACAGATCTGACGGTTATGAAGCGCGTCGATTCACTCCTGGCCCAACAATGATGATAGAACCTGAAGTGATATCTTGAACGGTGGAGGAGAAAGGTCAAATAACGGGGAAGAACATGCCTCCTTGGTCCTTCGATCAACTAGATCCCCATCCCATGTGGGCATTCCAGCTCGAGATCAAGTGCAAAATACTCCTATTGGGCTTCTGCAGCTGCAGGTGGCTCTTAATAGGTTCTAGGGCTCATTGAGAGAGACCTAGGCAAGCTTCTTATGGACCACATGGAACATGGTTCCATGTCTTCAATATGCTCTAGATGAAGCTCCTTAAGGCACTGGACCTGCTCAGAATGCACTCGAGCTCAAGGGGGGCACTCTCACTCCATAAAACGACACATAAGCTCAAAAATGGGTGAGATAGCGGTAGGTCTCCCGTGAGGATGGTAAATGGATATGGATCACCTGATCTTTGCAAGATCAAGGGTGATATGGAGAATATAATAGATCAGAGAACATAGGTGTATGAAGGTTGGGAACATGGTGATTTATAACGAAACGGTGGCCAGAGCGTACTGCTCCGCCGAATCGAAAATGTTGGAAAAGATCTAAGATTGCTTGGTAAATAAAAACCTATGCTTATTTCTATACTAATAAATGAAATGGATGAGTAAAATGATTATCTTGAACACATGGGAAGCAGAACCATGCTTGAGAAGCTTCTTCTCTGACGATGGGGAGACTTGATCTGTCCTCCTTCTCCTCACCGACACCAGGAAGGGCAAGCTGTTGTCACCACCTCACATGCTTCAACTTTGGATTAGGGTTATGAGGGATAGAATGAGCTCTCCGAGCAAGGTTGTTTGATGTGAAGTTTTATATTTAGCAGGGAATGGGGTGATCTTTGACCTAAGGTGGTGCGTTGCACGATAAATCTCTAAGAGATTTGGTGTCTCGGCATAAATCCTTAGGCATAGCAGCGCGAGATCAATGAAGGAATCGAGGTCAAAGGGTAGGTGGGCTCGGTGGGAAAATATTGGATAAGAGATTCCTACATACATGTCTCAAGGGGTTAACATGAAAGAGTTGGGGCTGACCAGGCGGTGAACCTGCCTCCCCCGGTTATTGCTCCACACATGATGCAAGAGGAAAAAATAATCCTAAGATAGAAATAATAGAAATTAAAATAGCAAATGATTTTATTATTTAAAACTTAAAGCATGAAAGTTATTCCTTATCTTATTTACTATTTTTAGGTGATATTTATTTATTTTGACAACATTGTTTATTAGGTGTTAATTTTTACAAGTGTAATTATAAGTATATTTTATCTATATTTAGGTATTTTTTGTATTTTTAATAGTTATTATCATATTTACATATTTTATTTATTATGATATAATTAAATACACATTTACACTTTTTTATTTTTTTGATTTCATTTATACATATAAATAATTAATGTATATACATTATAGGTATAAGATACATATATATATATTATTGTATTATTTATTTAGTGCATTGTTAATGGTTTTACTCCGTGTTTGTATTTTTAATGCATTTTAAATAATATTTACAATCATCTAAATATAAAAAAAGAGTAAAATATAAAGAATAAAATATATGAATAAAATATACATATACATGGTACAACGTGCCCCCAAAAGCCAACTTTGTATCTTAACTCCATTTTTAATGAAGCTACCTTCATTAAATAGATAATTCAATTTAGAATGCAATGGGGTGAGTTTTATGAATTTTGAATTCATATGGAGAAGATATTGATTTGTGAACTTCGATTTACAACCCTTTCATCTGTGTATCCCAGTTGCACAATGCATTATTTTTATATGAAATTATTTTTATAAATTTCTATGCACTTTTATGTACATGTTTGATGTTGATCATTTTGTTATTTGGAGTGTGAAAATGAAGAATAACATAGTGTAAAACTGGGTATTTTTGGAGTAAAATTTAGGGATTTATATAGGCCCTTATCTTCCCCTACTTTATTCCTTGTCGACTAAGGCAATATTGACTTGGTCTCCGGGTTTAGGTCCAGTCAATATCTTTGATACTTAATTTATTTTACTTTCTTTTTCTTTATTCTTTTATTTTAGATTTAAATACATATAGTTGCGTACTAATTACATATTAATTATAGATGAATAATGGAGTTAATTTGTACAAGTTTGCTTTATTTACATGCGTGTTGATAGGGATTTAAAAATAAAATGGAAGAATAAAGATAGATGGATGGCTATTCATCACCCCTTATACTTACCTTTGTTGGTCCCTAGCAAGCACTTACTAAAGAATAAGTGTTGCAAAAGAGAAAATACATAAAAGAAAAAAGTTAGAAGGATTATAACTTTTAAACTTGTCTTTATAAAAGCAAAGTTTGGAGCTCAGTTAAGACCTATGGATTGTTAGTTTGTTCGGAACCTTATTAGGAATAGGATCTAAAACTTAACAACCCTCAAGTTCCAAAGTCATATGCTCAGTTCGCCTCAATATCCAGCTCAGATTAAGTCTTTTCATATGCAAATTCTTTTGACTATGAGTCTTACTCGTATAATGTAAGTTTATGTAGCTCTTCTCCTCAGAAATAGCAAGGAACAATCTCCCTTAACAAGATAATCCCCTAATTTAGCTACTCTTTTCTCGAGGATCATGGTATTCCCTTCTAAGTTCAAGTACAATTAGCTCAAGAAGATGCGATAAAGAGAAGAATGGAGTGTGACTAGTGTAGTCACATATCCTATGGAGCTTGGCCAATGTAGCCATGTCTCCTGCTACAATAAATCATGAGATATTGACTTTAAAGCATAAAGCCTTGCTTATTTCATACATACTCCAATGGGATTTGATTTTTCATTTACTTTTCCCCATCTATTCTTTTTAGGGTTTTTGATTTTGTATTTTTTGTGCACTATATACAAACAACATTTACATGAGGATTTTTCCTCTTGAGCCAGTACACTATCCCTCTTTTGAAGCTTTATTGCAACCTACATCATCATGTCTTTAGTCTCCCATGCCACTAGACTGGGTTGGAGGGCTTATGAGCCTCTAGATTGTCATATTTAATTCGATGTTTATTATTTGTTTTAGTCGGACAGTTCAGATTCGTTAAAAATTTATCGCACTAAGAAATGATATAGAGAGTCAAGTCTCAATATGGTCAAATTAGTTATTTTACTTGGGTAAGTACTAAGGTCAAACTTAGGGAGGTAATGTGAGGGTTTATAATTAATAATTAAATAATATAGAAAATTAGGTTTTTAGAAGAAGAATTGTTTTCCTTTACGGTTTTACATTTTTTAGATTTTTATGGGTTTTTAATTTTAAAGATGTAATTAATAAAAAAGAAATGTGAATATGATGCTGGATTTTAGAAATAATTTTAATACAAGCAAATATTTCTATGTTATGTGAGACAAGAAATAAATAAATGCAATAATTTCATGGTTTTTAAATGATGAAGTAAACTGATGCAATGATAATGCAAGTGAATGTAAGATAAATATGCAAGTACATCAAGCCAAGTCAATAAAATTAATTCAGTAAGCCTCTCCCCATTAATCACATTTAGAAAGTTAAGTATTAATTAATTCTTAAGGAAATTAGCCAACTTTATGATTAAGTTAGCAACAAAAATCAATCACTGCAAGTATATGTGCTCAATATATTTGAATAAACTTCTCAATTTATTAACGACAAATGATGTCTTTAGATGAATAATTAGGTGTTCTAAATGATAGAGAATAAATCAAGGTTTAAACTGATATATAGAACACTAAAATTTGATTGTAGATGCTCAAGATGTAAAATTCTCCCTCAACCACGTGCGTGGTCACGTGCCGTTAGCTCATATCTGCAGCTTTGGATTCAAGCCTCCACATGGATGCGTATGGTGCTTCAGTGATTCCCGAAGCACAGGGCTCAAGTACTAGGCTTGGAGAGAATCGAGGCCGTCCGATGAAGCTTTGATCCAGCGATTGAATTTTGGGTGAAGATGTACGTCTAGGATAAGCCTAGTTCTTTATCCAATGGTGCTTGTAGCAAGTGGTTTTGGGAAGTTATCCTTTGGCATGTTAGTGCTCTTGATGCTCAAATGAGAAGCTCTGATGATGGCCGCGCAAGGTAGAAGGTGAACGTGAGGGGGTTGATAAGGTGAGGGTGTATTAGTGATGGTGGTGGTGATATTTGGGTGAGAAAGAAGACAAAAGAAGAAAACAAATGTGATAGTGGTTTTTGCCTAGAGATGGAGGAGTCAAAGCCTCCTCCAATCTTTTCTTTCAAAGGCGACAGAGACTGAAGGAGGAAAATAAAAAATTATTCACTATGCATCATGGAAACACAGAATATTTTACAAACTTTTTGCCAAAACAATGTTAGTTCATTGAATGAACTATAAAATGTAGGACAACAATCTGTGCAATCAGAAATTACAAATTCCAAGGAAACAATTTCCAAAATAATTTCTTATATTCACAATGAATATAAGAGATATATTCGAGTTACCTTTGAAGCATGAGTTTCTAAATGAAGAAACTTTCCGAATCAAGTCCGATCCGCATAAGCTCTCTCGTAGGCACAAAGATGAATTGTGTTGCTTCCCACGAACCCAGACGTCAATCAGAGCAACAAGAAGAGGCATGCGCGAGATGGAGACTCACAAGACACTTCTCTTTCTCAAAGGCATGAAATGGTAATGGCTATTTCTATCTAGAAAATTGTTGCAAAAGAGAAAGCCTTTCCCTTCTATTAAACTTATACCACATGTACAATATAGGTGTTGTAGTCCCTTGGATTCTCAATCGAGTGCTTAGAGCAAGTCCTAATTCAATAAGGAGTATCTCTTATTTGTCTCTAATTAATATTAATTAACTAACAATCTAGTAAACAACAATTTAGAGTCTTAATTCAATTAAAACTCAACAAGTTAGTGCAACCATGTACAACAAGGTACACATCCAATCTTAATCATATTTGGTTCAGGTTGTTGCCTTTTTATCCATTAACTAATTAACATAATAATCCTTTTATCATAATTGGAGAAATTATGGAATTAATTCTCAAAGCTCATGAATCATATCCATGAGACTAAATTAAATGTAAATCCAATTTACATCTACAAATTACTGTCAATCAAATTCACACAATCTCATGCCTTGGAAAAATTAAGTAAATCATATTTACATAAAATATTTATATGCATAACATCCATATAAATATCAATTACTATGAATCACTATTTAATTAATTAATGAGACATATTTGTGGATGTTATTCACAAATTTGACCTTACAAAAAATAATACAATAATAGTTATTATTATTACAATATTGACATCAGTAGTTATAAGTCCTAATCCAATTAGGACTCATGAGATACAAATGCAGATACTTGGAGATAATGTCGGGGAGATCATATTATCCTTGTATAGTGACTTAAAATTTGCATATCAATCTAATTTCATGATTTATACTATTTTAGCAAAAATCTGTCAAATACGAATGCTGAGCTTGACCTGTAACACTTTAAACTTTCAACGAGCTTAACAAAATGCATCACACTCTCCATGAGCTAGAGATAGTGTCTGTGAGCTGAATCCAGCTTCCTTGATCATTTCTAATCGAAGTACAAATCATTTGGTGCTTTGAAATGAGCTTACAGACCTTGTATACCTCCATTTCCATGTCCATTTCTTTTTCCAACATTTGGACATTGAAATTGGAATTGGATTCAAATGAATTGTGATTTAATCCTATTAAATCACAAATCATCTATCTAAACGGAGCCACTAAAATCCATTCTGCTTTGTCATGCCCTTGGAATGAAAATAGGGTGGAGCATTAGGCTGGGTCGGCCCAACCCCGACCCTAACCCGACCTGAAAAAGGCTGGGCTTGGCCCGGACCCGATGTAAATGAGGGCCGATCCAAAGCCCTCATTTTATATAATTTAATGCACGGGTTGGGTTCAACCCAAACTCAAGATGGGCATTGGTGGCTCGACCCGACCTGCTTCCTAATTTGGCAATCATCTCCCCATTTCAAAATTCAAATCCTCATTATCCCATTCATGAATCGTGATCCGTCCCCTCCCCTCCCCTCCCTCTCTTTCAAATTTTTAATCTCCTATATGTTTTCACCCAACATTTATTACCCAATTTGAATTTACCAAATCGAATGACCCATTCGATCGTTCCAATTTCACATTACCCATAGGACATCGCCACGCGCGTGTCATTATCCCATTCCAGATCCTCATTATCCTACCCGACAAAGCACTGGTGCTCTCCCTCGGCGACAATACATGTCATGTTGGCACCCCATCTTCAATCCACCCTCCTCAACGAATCAAGGAACCTCATCATCGACTCTTGAATCTGCAATAAATCTACACAACGATCTTCAACCTGTCAACTACCATCGATAATTGTTCAAACTATTTTTTTAATATGTCGTCTTGATAAATATTACTCGTCAATTTCAACACCCATAAGTAATGTGATCGAAAATTTTACAATAATGTTTCTCTATTTTTATGGGCATGCTTTATTTATTTAATCTGATAAAAAATATTTTTATAGTATACACATCATATACATGTATATTCACGTGTGATGTAATGTTTGGCGATGTTTGGTGATGTTAATTTTGATCATATATGTACTTATTTAATCATATAATAATTTTGATAATAAATAGGTCAATGTTTGGTGATGCAAATATGTATGTCATAGTACGTCATATGTGTGATGCAATTATATTTAGTAACATAATCAGTTCTTGGTTTTGTGTGTATAGTGGTTACTTATATTATCCCATTATAGTTAGGTAATGGATGCCGATAATGATAATGCTAGTGGCAATAATGATTCTCCCATTGAGATCGACATCAAAGATCGCAAATGATCCAAGCATTATGTTTAAAATAACTTTAAAATCGTTGAGTCTTCAGACAATGGTGAAGAGAAATATGAATGCTTAAAATGTCATCATATTTTGTCATGTGGAGCGCAAGGCGGGACTAGCCATTTAAAAAGACATGTCTATAAGCATTGCATTCATAGTAAAAGTAAAAAATGCCAGTCAACAACTCCTACATTTTTCAACATCTGAAAATGCAACTACCACGCTTGGGAATTGGAAATTTGAGCAGGACAGAAGTCAGGAAGATCTAACTCGATTGTTTATTCAACATGAATTACCTTTCTGCTTACTTGGGAAAGATGCTTTTAAGATATTCATGTCAAATCGGTAATCGAGGTTCAAACATGTTTCCCCTTTTACTTTTAAAAGAAATTGCATAAAAAATGTATGATATGGAGAAGATCAAATTGAAAGATGAGAATAAAAATTCGTCACACAGAATTTGCATTACAACAGATCTATGGACATCAATCCAAATGATTGGTTATATTGCAATCGTTGTCTATTATATTGATGAGCATTAAGCTTTCAAGAAAAAAAACTCAGCTTTTGTGTGCTTTCATCTCCGCATACCAGAGATAATATTTCGGATATGATTACTCATCAATTATCTGAGTGGGGTATTGAAATCTCGTTCACTATTATAGTAGACAATGCATTTACGAATGATGTGGCAGTTAGCAATTTGATTGAGCATTTCGCTCCCAAGTCTAGTCTTGTTCTCTACGAGAAGATTTTTCATGTACATTGTTGGAAACATACTTTTTAACCTAGTTGTTCAAGATGGTTTGATTGAAATTAAAGGTAAGATATCATTGCTAAAATAAAAAATTTGGTCAAGTATGTAAAATGTTCAGTGTCGAAAGGAGGAGTTTGAGGAAGTCGCCAAACAAGAATGAATCTCTACAAGCAATGGACTAGTTATTGGTGTAAGCTCATGATGAAGTTCTACTTTTTTAATGCTATTCAACCTTAAACTACATGAAAGTTTTCATTTGCATGAAGTAACGTGATCCATACTTGTTTGACATCTCGAGCATTGAGAATGGAAGAATGCATATAATATTTGTACAACTTTGGAGGTAGTTTATACCGCAACAAAAGTTTTTTCTAGGCATCTACATTCCACCTCGATTTTTTTAATAATATATTTGAAGTCAAAAGAGATATGGTAACAAAAATGAGTATCAAGCTCGAAAAGTATTGGAAGGAACTTTACCATTGGCAATCTCTGTCGCCCTTGATCCCCGATATAAGTTCAAATATATTCATTTTTGCTTATCGAAAGTTTACTCGGATTCTGAGGTCGATGATTTTATGAATGAAGTTGAGACATCCATGTACAAAATTTATGGAGAATACTTTATGCAATTTCAATCCACAATGACAGGAGAGTGTACACATTATCAATTACCTATTGTGGTAAGCGACAATACAAGTGGATCTTGTACATGAAGGAGGAGGGAAGATTTTAATGCAGAGTTTTGTAAGAAGAAGAAAGAGATGGTGGGCTTGGAGATAGGAAAATCGAAAATTGATACGTATTTAGTTGATTGCTCTATAGACATCAATGCCGAGGAAAATGGTTCCTTTGATATTCTACATTAATGAAAATCAAATTCTAGCAAGTATCAAATACTTTCTAGATTGGCTTGTGATTTTCTGGCTATTGTAGTGTCCATAGTTGCTTCACAGTCTGCGATCAACATATGAGGTCGAGTATTGGATTCTTACCATAGACGATTGGATCCCAAAATAGTAGAAGCATTGATTTGTGTTCAAGATTGGTTGTTGGGTCCATGATCATCAAATGAAAAAGCTAATGATATTGAGGACTTCACCCCAGTAAGTATGTTGAGTCTTTTGTTAGTTCATGATTATTTACTTGCAATTGTTATTTACTATCAAATAAATTATTATTTTTAATTGAAGATATTCATCTAGATGAATGATACGAAAATGAATCACCAATTTAGGATTAATTGATGTTGTAACAACATATTAATTTTACTCTTACCTAAATTCTTTTCTACCAGCAAAGGTTTATGTATATGACTGATAAATAATTTTATTTCAAGTTCAATGATGATGGGGGACCACATATGTTAAACGAACGTTAGATTTTTCTTTTGTTGATATAAATAAACCTTATTCTAATAGATAATTTTATTTCTATCGCTATGTTATTGCACACAGCAGTGTGCTATCTCGATGTTATGTCAGTAGTAGCTCTTCAGAGAGTACAAGTACAATAGTATTTTATAGTGTAGTGATAAATAAAAGGGAGGGTACCTTCCCCCTACGATGATAAAAATAGTTAGTACACATGTTGTTTTCAATGGACATGCAACTATTGTACGTCAGTGAATAATACAACGTACACAAGAAATAACTTAAATTTAAGATGGCAGTTTTCCTTAGAATTTTATGGTCTTGTTAATTTGATTTGGATTATATGATGTTTTTTGACTTGTGTTTGTATAAAAAGTATATTTATGTGATGTATGTATAATCCATTTAGATGCATTTTTCATAATCTAATAAGTCGATTTGTTTTGGGGATCAAATATTAGAATTCATTCAAAAGGTTAAATTGAATGAAAATGATAATGAGACAGGTCAGGCATGGGCCCTCAACAAACCCAAAGACTGGGGCCACGACTTGGCCCAAGGCTCAAGAAAATTTGACCGGCCTGGGTCAGGCTTTCTCAAGTTGGGTTGGGCTCAGCCTAATGCTCCACCTTAAATGGAAGTGTCATGGTAGATGACCCATTACAACATATGTAAACTTGAGTATTTTTATTACTCATTCGTCCTTCACACTGGAAGACTTTGATAAATATGAGTTCAAACCCTATTTTGACTGCCTTCTTCAGAATGTATCAGTAAATTTCTCATTAGATAATTGGGTGACAATATCGATCATATACTTTCCAAATACATATATTAATACCTTAAATTCATGTCTTCTTTCACAACTAAGAAGACCATGCATGGAATTCATTTTGACCCTAAAATATCTCATGAGTGGGCTTTGTCTCCCGGTTCATCAACTATGAACCTGTATGATTCCTTTGAGAGATCATATCTCATACGACTTCATATGCACTCAAACACGCTGGTATATAGATTGTCTAGGTCACCAACCAATTGGTATGTTAAATATGCATACTCAAGATTATAGATGCATATCTACTTCAGGTCAAAGGATGTGTGCATGACTGTGATAGTTACAATTCAGGTCTTAGTTTATCTCGACCTTATCAAATCAACTCTTTGACTTGATTATTCCAAAACTTGCGAATCTCCATTCTTATGTAGAGGACATGCCTCAAGAAGTTGGTTGAAAATCATTCTTTAAAGAAATATTACCATCTCTTTCTCATACTAGATATCTGTATTGAATATCACATGTTTGAAGTCAGTTGTGTCCTCCCAGCTGCATGGTATTTAATATGGCCATGATACATAACCCTGATTGTACAAAGGGGCCTTAATAGTAACGTGCAATCACATTCATTCAATTCATTTCAGATGGACATGATAAGATAATAAATGTTATTTTATTAATGGGTCGTGAAGGGCTTACAAGTCCAAAATAGACATTTGAATCTCCGATGCTCGATCGTTGGAGCAACATCACAAGAAAGGAGCACTTGTGGATCGCATCAATGAATGGTTTTCACCGGAGGAGCAACCCCTGTCATCGGCCTCTCCTTCAAGCTCTCTCTCCTCTCTTGTTCGAAGATGATAGCAACGACATATTATGGAAGATAATTGGGAATATGATTGGAGAGGGATAAATGAGGAGAAGGGGTTTGGTTGTGGATCACAGATACAGGACAACGATGAAATCCGGGGGTTGTGGAGAGGATTGGGTTCCTAGAAGAGGGTGGTTGATTGAATATGGAGAGAGACATATGGTGGTGGACTTCTAACAGTGATGGATTTCGCAAATTGTGTGGGGAAGGGGGTTGGTTGATGGCAATTTAGGGATTAGGATTTTCAATGGTTGGGTTGTGGAAGAGAAGAGGTATCGAAGCGGCTAATGGTGGAGCAATAGGTGGTCAGTCAGATGCAATTAGGAGAGGGGTGCTGGTCAGAATTGGTGATGGGTAGGCAGTGCTAAAGCGGTGAAGGGAGTCAGGTGGAGGAGCTCAAAGATAGGATGAGGAAGATGATGGCATGTAGATGTTGTTGGATTGCATGAGATACAACGGCGGTAGAGGGGTCACATGCGACTCACATGCGAGGGGGAATGGGTTAAGTAGGTTTATCAGTATTTGTTGAATCAATTTGATCCAATGACCTGAAGATGGGGTGCAAGAGGACAAACTTGGTTGACTGGATCAGGGGTACGGTTGACCTGGTCGCTAAGGTGGGCTAATGGAGTAAGGACACACATGCGTTGATCAAGACCAACCTTTGACCAATGCAATAAATACAAAGATAAATATAAATGAAAAGAAATCAAATTACCTCTGATGCAAAAATACCCAACATGAAATCTTTCATCTAAATGCAATCCATCACGTTCATGAAGGACTCAAATGTAATTGGACTTACCTATGCAAGATATGATTTTGTTGGTGATATTTTACATATATAAAATATTAATTTTTAGTTCTGTAATTTTTATTTGATTTTCTTTAGATGAATAATGTATGAAAAATTCAAATATGAACAAATGCAATGGACTCAAATGTATTTTTTGGATTTTTATGAATAAAAATTATTAAAAAATGAGAGGTATATACAGATGAACTGGTCAGTGAGCTTAGGTCAGAGCTTGTTTTTTTTCCTATTTTTTTAGATTTCGATTTATTTATAATTAGTTAAAGTATGAAACGAAAAAGAAATAAGTCAAGAAGAGTCAAATATATACATGAAATAATATAATATTAGTGAATATGTACAATGTACAGTTAGGTCCCAAAATCCAATTTTTCACAAATAAACTCTGATTCTTTTGAATTTGGTCTTGATTTTTATATAATGAAATGTACATTAATTCAAAAATGACTAGAGTGAAATTGAATATTGTATGAGACATATCAGTGTTTGCGGCTTTTTATCTTGAAATTGGGTTTGGGTTTATTCTAAATATTTACATGTTAGTATATTTTAGGATTTTTCTTTGATTAAGGTTAGTGATATGTATACAATGGAGTTCGTTTCAAGGAAATTGAAGATATCATAAATTAATTATGAATGAGTGATTTTTAGGAGAAAATGTATAAACGATTATGAATGCAAAATATTCTGCTACTTTATAAAAATTATCTACAAGTGCATGAATGATAATTTTATCATATAAACATGTGAATGCATCTAATTTCTCGAGATGAGGATCTATTTTAGCTAATTAGATTTATGAATCATATCTTCATCAACCCCTATACCTAAACCTTGCTCATCCTCGAGTAACTAAAAAAATGAAGAAGTGAAATGAGATTGGGTTCCATACCAAGATCATGAGTAAAAGATGAAAATAATGCCCGACATGCCCTTTAGATTAATAGTTTGATGGAACTCTCGTAATAATTATGATTTTTTAAATCAACATGCTCCAAGTTTTACACATCATTGTATAGGTTTGGCTTCAAAGTCATCTTAGACCATCTCCCTCCCAAAGCATACCCCATGAACATTGAATAACTGTCTCATGTGTGTAAAGGGTGTTAGAGATGCTGGACTACTGCGTAAACCTTTCCTCCAGTAACATGTCCTTGTGAAGTCATGTATTTTCTTCTAAGTTCAGGTACGTGCTAGTTTACAACGAGTACGGGGAAGAAGTTTTTTATAAGCATGAGAAAAGAACATGAATGTGATTGGTGTAGTCACATCTCTTGTGGAGCTTGGTCAGTGTAACCAAGTATTCACCAATATATGTAGGCTATATGAAGCTTGGACCTTTGTGGTCAGTTAAATATTTGGTACTTAGCTTCTTTGCCAACGTTTCGGGGTCTTAGAAAAACTGTGCTAGCAATCCATTCCTCATCCAAAGCTTATTTCAACCCGTACTCCAGTCTTTAGATGTCCATGTTACCAGAAAAGAAACTCACACAATCTCTCAACACTTCGTCTGAGTTGAGCTAAGTTCATAGTGCTAGAGTACTATTATTTCCCTATTCAAGAGTCGTTCTTAGAATAAGGCGATCATGTTAGATACTAAGAGTCGAAGTCTGAACATTGTTGAGTGGAACTCAGAGATTTAAGTCCAAGACCTGAAGCTTCTAACATCCTATTTCTCGATGAAGTTCCTTCAAAAATTAAGTGAATTAAGGCCAAGCCAATACTATCTGCTCACAACTCAGTTCAAAACCCAAGGGCTTTTCACCAATGTAGGTGAACGATGAAATCTCCATTTCATCACCTTTATTCTTTCATTTTGGCCTTAAATCCCTAGTAAAATGGCAGTAAATAGCATTAATTTGTACAAAATAACATTCATTATTTGACACATAAATACCAATAAATACATGTATTTAATTCCAAAATAAAAGAATAAATGAAAGCAAAGAGAAATAAAAGGAAGTATCAAAGATAATGAATGACCTTAGACCCCCAGACCAAGTCAGTATTGACTTGGTTGACCAAGAATAAATTGGGGGATATATGGACAATTAATTTTACAAAATACACACACAAACCCTATTTCATTCTTCAACAAATAGCCATTTTTACCCTATTTTATTTTGCATTTTATTCACCTCAAATAAAGAAACCCTCAACATGAAACTTGCACATAAAAAACATAGGAAAATACAAATTACGCATAAAAAAAGACACAATGCCATTGGGACACACAAAAGAAAAAGCCACAAACAAAACATCACAAACCAATAACTCCTCCATACAAAATTAAAATTGACAAAATCACCTTTATTATTCTTTAAATTAAATTATCTATTTGATGAAGATGGTTTTCATTAAAATTGGAGTTAAGATGCAGAAATCGCTTTTTGGGCCCCATTATTATATGTATATAATATTCATAGTTTTTATTATTTACATTTTTATTCTTATTATATTTAAAATACTTTTAAATGTTATTAAAATCACATTAAAATATAAAAACAAAATAAAACCATTAAAATTGCATTTAAAACAAATAATAGTATACAATATATAGGTATAATTTATCTATAATATACATACATAGATTTATTTAAGTATGCAAATGAATTCATAAAAATAAAATAAAAATAGGTAGATACATATTCAATTATACTATAAATATAATATATATGATAATAAAGTCAAAAATACAAAATAAAAATAAAACACTCAAAACATAAGTAAATGTACATATAAGTATACTTGTAAAATTTAACACCTAATAAATAAAGGTGTAAAAATAAATAAAAAATCACCTAAAATAGTACATAAAATAAGAAACACTTTTCATATTTTGATTTTTAATCAATAAAATTATTTAGTATTTATTATTGAAATAATAATGCATTTCCTCCCTATTTTGCCTTCTTCTGGGTTGTTGTGGCCCAATAAGGTGTGAAGGAGTGTTAACTCCCTAATCAACACCCCCACTCTCTTCTTCTCGTACCTTGCACCTATCATAACCATCACATCATCATTTTATGCCATTTTCCCACCAGATCCTCACACCATTTCATTATGATCTTTGAATAAACTTTGTGATCAGATACCCATGATCCATGCCCTACCTATAGATTTATTTTACATATTGTAGATACGTCCGAATCACCAATTTTTGATGCCCCTCATGTCTATATTTAAAATGAAACCCATGCCCTCTTTTTGGATTGAATTCGTTTCTTTCACTCGTATCCCCAAGATTCCCTTGCCGGAGGATGCCTTATGACATGAGGTGTCGCTCCTTGAATCACAATGCGGATAAGGGTGGAGAACATGGTTCCCATCAGCTCTGAGCACAGCTCCGGTGGTGGCATCTCTAGAGCCATTAGGGATTTGTTAAGGTATAGTTTTACTACATTTTCGTCGCATTTCCTTGCCACATTTATTCTTGTTTTATATTTGGTGCATTTTCTATCATTTTTGGGTATATTTTTTAGATTACAGTATGCTGGAGCTCAGAGCTCCAGCCATCGTTCACGTTGTGGAGACTGTATCCGACCACCGCAACCACCCCACTCTCTTCCTCTTCCATTTCTCCACCTTCAAGCCACTTTTATTCACCTTGATCTACTCAGATCAAGCCCGATCTTGGTTCCCTCCTATGCCTTCTCTAGAGCCTCTTTACGACGCTCCACCATACCCCATTTCAAACCAGTAAGAGGGGCATCTCCATCACCCTCATTCCTTTGTTCTTCATGTACAAGTTGGGCACCAAAGAACCATATCTAGTGTCGATTTCGTTGTTGCACAGGAGCTTTAAGATGCCCCAAGTCTCTATCGATGGGACCCGATCTAGTTTGAACATATCATCCACTAATGAATCGTTCCTGTAACCTATAGAGCATCTTAACAATGAGAATGATGGTAGGATATATGAGATAGCATTGATCAAAGCGATCCCAAGCTCCTATTCTTCCATGGGTCTTCATCGCCATCTGATTGAGCACCTCTCTCAGATTGAGCACCCACCGTTAGATCTGGGCCAGATCCACCATTCGATCTTGGCCCGTATCTAATTAAAATTGTTAATCCATAAAGCAATATGGTAACATCTAGGTCATCCATGCATTTAAGTGAAAAGATTTGATCCGTTCATTGGCAAGCTATTTAGCAGTAATTTACACATTTGGTCTCCTTCTTTTTATATTTAATCTTTAGCAGTTAATCTTTCATTTGCAATTGTATAATTTTTGTATAAATTGCACTTAAGGCATCCAGCTATACTTTATTTACATTTTGGTCCAATCCACGTCACTTCACGTGCCGTACCACGTGAAACATCTTTTGGAATATTGCATTTTGTACCATATACTTCCATGGCCTTATATTAAATGATCTGTATGTTTTTATTAATTGCAAAAAGTTCCTATAAGTTGTATGGTTTAATTTTGTGTATAATTTGCTCAAAAAATTGTAGGAAAATTAATTTAAGTGCCTGCTACTATTCATGATGCCATATATTCTTTGCATGCAATTTTAATCAATTTTTCTATTAATAAAAATACAAAACATGCATTTTTTCTGGTTGGAGCCAAAATCCATAAAAACTACAAAAACTTCACCAAAAATTCCAAAATTATATCAGTTAAATTATTATATATTCTAGGGTTTTTATTCATTATGCCCCTTTGAGATATTGCAATTTTAGTTATTCCCCTCCCTTTTTGGGAATATCAGTTCTGCTCCTGAATTCTTGTTGTTCTATCACTTGTGCCCCTCCGTTACTTTAGCCATAAGTAATTGGAACTTAATCATGATTTTCTCATCATGGTATAGTTAAGAGGGACATATCTTTAAAAAAGCCCACATCCCCTCTCACTCTTCCTCCCTCATCCTCACCCTCCAGCCCTTCCTCCTTTGACCACGTCCTCCTCTATCCCCTTCTCCTCCATCGTTCACCATCAACAGAAGAATGTCGATGACGAGGCTGCATGTTCTTGATGAAAAGGCTAATGAACTCCTCCTTCCTCCCCTTCCCCTCCAATTTATTGACAACTACAACTGAGGGGAGGAGCTCGGAGCACGAGCGAGGTGCATCACAGAGGGGAGCGGAAGGGGAGGCACGAGGGGGTAGAAGAAAGGAGGGGTAGGGGGAGAGGCGCGGGGACATGGGGAGGCACGAAGGGAGGAGCTCTGGGTGGAGGAGGGCGCAAGGGGAGGACCTCGAGGTGGAGGTGGCCTGCTAGGAGGGGGAGGTGTTGAGCGTGGAGAGGGAGATGTGGGGGCAGAGGGGACATACAGGGGTGGGGGGAGGACCTGGGGGGCGAAGGGGGAGGTACGTGGGCGAGGAGAGGAGATTTAGGCAGAGGAGAGGAGGGGCGATAAAGCAGACAATGGCCACGAGAGGAGGGTCATGGAAGACGAGCGAGGGTGGAGGCACGAGTGTAGGGAGGAGTGGGGCCAGAGGGGGAGATGCGAAGGTGGAGGTGCAAGGATGAGGGGAGGAGCTGGAGGCGATCGTCGGGCTAAGGAGTAGCAGGGCCAGGTGGGAGGAGCTGTGGAGGTGGGGGGCCAATGAGGAGTGGGGATGGAGGTGCAAGGGTTGGGGGAGGAGCTCGGGGCGTAGGGAGGAGCTCGGGCACAAAGGAGGAGGCGCAAGTACAGGGGGAGGAGCTTGGGGCAAAGGGAGGTGCTAGGGTGATAAACCACAAATCCAACCTTTTAATAGTGTTGAAATGGTATTCAAGGGTCATTGCAGCCGGGCTGTACTGGGTTTATCAAAAACCATATAATTGAAATGTCAATAGGAATCAGACGATCATATTTTTTTATTTTACTTGGCAAGTAACCAAGGTCGAACTCAAGGACACGAGCCTCTCTCGTATTATCTATAATCTC
This sequence comes from Ottelia alismoides, assembly GCA_037367405.1. Classification (NCBI taxonomy): domain Eukaryota; kingdom Viridiplantae; phylum Streptophyta; class Magnoliopsida; order Alismatales; family Hydrocharitaceae; genus Ottelia; species Ottelia alismoides. The sequence goes on from JAZKJV010001551.1 coordinate 134,308, forward strand.
ACAATTTTTATTAAGTGTTTAGTAAGAGAACCATAGGTCAATGTATGCATGATGACAAGACAAAGCATAAAAATATAAAACATGCATTTTTTAATTATTTTTAATCATGCAATTAGATGCGATGAAATGCAATGCAAAATATGCCCTAGGACAGAATTATGAGAAGTTTTAAACCTTCGTTAATTTCAGACATGTATCATGAGATAACTTGTTGAATGAATTAGGCAAAGTCTGAATGTACTGCATAATGGACACAGCAATTTAAAATAACTCATTAAGATCTCAGTGTCAAAACAGAAAACAAATTGTTCCATAAGAAAGTTCATTAAACAAGCTTCGAAATGAAACTGAAATCAATTGAAACAGAGATACGATGCTCAAGATATACATGAAAGAAGACAAGGGCATAAATGCAAGAAAACATGAAAGATAACTACAAATAGGTCCCTGGGAGGGACTAAAATGCAAATACGAGAAAGTTAGGGACCTTCCCTGTAAATAGCCCACATGCACAAGGGTATTTGTGCAATTATGAAAACCCGCGAGGGTATAATTGTAAAATATCCACTGTGCACATGGACTACACGTGATGTCAGGACCTGTTTGCAATATTGAAGAAGTTCGTGGGCCTCTGTGCAAATTGCCCAGTTTGCACGTGACCGACACGTGCTTTCCCAGGCTTGGTGATCATCTAGGCTCGGCGGAGGCTCGGAAGCCGGCTTGGGCTCGATGCAGGTTCGGACAAGGCTCGAGCACCTCAAGCCTGGAGGTCTGGTGCCACCTTCATGTCGCGGACACGTGGAGGCACCTGGACCATCTGATCATCGAGATCAGACGGTTGTTGTAGCGAGCGAAGATATCATCGTGGCCTCATGTGGGCCGTCAGATGGTCATCGGGATAGAACCACCCGACGACTGCTATACCTCCTTCCTCCTCTGCGTTGGGCGGTGAAGTTCGAGCTCCGACGAAGGAGCTCCAGCTCCGTTGCTCTCCTCTGATGTCGCTGAAGCTTCCCAGCTGCTCTCGACCACCTGGAGATCTTCCTTGAAGCTCGGTGGAGCAGCTGGGACGTCTGGAGGGGTCTGGTACAGCACGGATGCTGAAGACAAGCTTGGCAAAGAAGCTTCGGCGAAGGCATCCGACCATTGAAAGAGTAGGCACTTGCAACGTTAATTTTATAGCCGAAGCGTCCTAAAATGATGATGGGTGCGGGGTGAGATGAAACGGTTGGCCGAGATGGGATGAGGAAGGCGGCGGCCAAGTTTCTTCTCTGGCAAACTCAGGGAAGTTGGGTCGGAGGTGGTCTGGGGTTGTGAAGGTAGGGAGAGGAAACAGAAGCGAACGCGAAGATGGGGGTTGTGAGGCGAAGTTTGGGAGATGGTATATGAAGGGTGGAAGTGTCTGAGAGTTCCTAATTAATTATGCAAAATCAAGAAAAAATGCAAGGGAGGTAGCAGGGGCTTACCTGATCGGAGATGGCGGTCGTAGGCTTGGGCTGGGGCTCGATTCGAGCCCCGGGTCGTTGCTGGACCGCCTCAGCCAATGGAGGCAGCTCGAGCAGGCTGGGAGCACCGCGACGTTGCCATGGAGGGCGGTGGGTCGACACCGGAGGCGTAAGTCGTCGTCGTTCGATCCCACCACCTCCCCCTGTCACAGGGAGGTAGAGGAGGGTGATGCGGCTACAATCGGTTTACGGCTTTTTAGAAGAAAAAGTTGTCGGTGTAGAAAAGCCGCAAAAGGATCCTAGTCGATCAAACAAATTCGGTTTAAAAAAAACCTACACTAATTATTTAACCAGGGAAGTGTTCCTGGGTCGAACTCAAGGAGGCAGAATAGGGTACTTTGATTTTTTAAGAGAAAATATGTTTTGTGATTATTTTACCTCTTCTTAAAGTGATTAAGGAAAAGCTACAATTTTTATGGATTTTTTTACTTTAAATTTTCATTTGATTTTATGTTTTTTCAATTTTTTTATTTATTTTTCAAAGTGGTATTTTTCACACAATTTATTTATTATATAATAGGTGAAATATATATGAAATATGGATGATACTATATAGTAGGTGAAAAGTCGAGCAACGGGCTCGATCAAAGATGAAGTCGGTTTGCGACGAATCAAAAATCGATAAAACACGTCAAAAATACATGAAAACTAATAAAAACCTTGCGGAGGTAGTTGTGTAACTACCTCAAGAAAATCTACAAAACAATGAGGTCCAAAAATAGGTCCAAAACTCCCCTACAGCCCATGGGTATAAGCGCAAGAAAAAGTCTGAAAAAGTTCTGCAAAAAGATCCTTGGCAGGGGATGTTTTGAAAAGAAAATAGAAATGTTTACATTCAAGTCCCTACGGAGGGACTTAAATGTAATATCTGGAACTCTTCGGAGCGTGCTTGAATTTCTGGAAGCCGGTGGGGCTTAATATGCAATTTGTCCACCGTTTTGTATTGAACGACTGAGATTAGAATGTGCGCACTGATCCTGGCTGTCCGCGCCCTCCTCGTGTCAATAGGCTGTACCTCACGAGTTCTTTCTCTGTTCTTGAGGTTGTTGGAGACTTGACGAAGGTCTCTTCTTTGCCGAATTTTCTCAGGCGAACGACAACGAACTGGAGCCTCCTACGGGGCCAGAGGGTTAGCTCCTCTAACCCTCAAGCTCGCCCACAGTGGTTGGCGACCGGCGATGGCTCGAAGCGACGGCTATAGGTCGACGAAGGTGGCGGTCTCGTTGAGCTGGAGGCTGATGAAAGGTTGATGCGCCTCTTTTGAAGATGATTTCTTGATGATCGAAGCTTCCAAATGCCTTGATTTCGCTCCTCATGCGAGATAGATATGCAAACAACAAGTTTATGTGCTTGATTCACAAGGAATCGACCGATGTGTTAAGTGTTTGCATGATCCAAAATGGCATTTCCAGACATTGATGAAGGTTGCGTGCGAAATGTAAGAAAAAGGTGGCGCGATTTGAATTGGTTTTGAACGAAATTAAAGTTGACTTCGATTGAGCGTCTAAACTTGTTGATTAAACTAATTAATGGTGTGCTTAGCCACGCTAATCGTGGCACGAAGATCGAGACGAAATTTGAGAAAGGTAGAGGAATAGATCTGTGAAGAACAAAGGTGTATTACCTCGAATGGCTGCTCGACGGCCGATCTTCGCTGGAGCTGGACGGACGCGATAGCAGCAATGCAAGGCGGTGAAGCCTTGGAACGTCTCCTTCGATGATCCCTCTTCCACGCGAGCGGGCCTTCAGGTGATGTCACCACCGTATCGAGGCGGAGTGAGGTGGAGAAGTTAGGAGTTCGGCCACTGGAAGGTGGAGCTTCAGGTGGTTAGGAGAGTTTATTGTGAAATGGGATCTTTGAGGGTTTATATAGAGAGCTTGCTTGATCCCCAAGTTGAATCTAATGGTGGCCGTGAATCTTGGTAGTTAGGAGATGAAATCCAAGGGTGTGAATCATCGGAGGGAGTTAAAATGCGTGCTAGATAATTCGGTGAAGGGAGTCAGTTGGAACAGAAAACAGAACTGGCTTCTTGGAGACACGTGTCAGCACCTGGTAGGACAGATATGAAAATAGCTTGTAAATTTAATAATAAATATTAGATAATGTTATTTTAGAGAGGTATAAAAACAAGAAATATAGATAATTAAATCATCTAATTTATGGAATAATTACTTTTTATAAATAATAAATATTATTCGAAATATATATATTATATTAATAAATATGTATAGATAAATAGGTTTTGCATTTTTAATTTATTAAATAAATAATTAAATATTAATTTTATATTTTCTTAATTATTAGAAAAATAAATAAGAGTTGTGTGAATTTTTAGGGATTTTAACAAATTAATTTACATATATTAATAAATATAAGTATTAGTTAGCTAGTTCATTTTTACCTATAATTTAGGATTTTTGATTTTATTAAAATAATAAATTGGCTCCAAAAATTCTAAAATAAATTAGGGTTAAATTACAAGATCATGAAAGTAATTAGAAATTATAAAATTAATAAAACTATAAATAATGTGATCTACATAAAATAAATAGCCCAGAAACCCCATTGTCATTTGGTCCCAAAACCTACTTTTTGCAAACGGACATTGAATTTGATGAAACCACCTTTATTAACTAGAGAATAGTATTTTATAAATTTTAAAGGTGAGTAGAGTGAAATTGGAGTTCGTATGAAGAAGTTATGATGTTCGGAAGTTGAGAATTTGACAATTTGTAAGTAGGATTTCTTGGTATGTGTACAGAGTAATATTTATAACTTATTTTATATTTTTATATACATTTTTAAAAATAATTAGGAAAAGAGTTTGGTGAGAAATATGTACATATTAATTAAAAATTATTGAAGCTTTTGTTATTTATTTGATAAATAGTGAGTCATACAGGAAGTATGTCTTAATTTATTTTTAGGGTTTTCTTTCCTTTTCTCCCCCTACTTATTGGTTTGTCGACCAATTCATGCTGACTTGGTCTCGGGGTTTAGGTTATATAAATATACCTTGCAGCAATATTTATATTTATAAGTCATATTGTACATATTTTCATATTCACAATCTGCCTTCTTTTCTTTTCTTTATTTTTATTCTTTTATTTATTTAAATGTTTTTATGCTTAAAAGTGAATATTTATTCATGAATGAAATTTGAATAAAAGATGGGATTTAATGAATATTTACATGTATTTGTTAAGGGTTTTAAGACAAAATGCAACAGAAAAGTTAATGAATCATGGATTCATCAACCCCCTATACTTAAACTTTGCTAGTCCCTTAACAAACACTTATTTGAAAAATAAGGAAAAATAAGAAAGTTAGAATGAATTTGTTTTCCTAAACCAATTCATGAGAACATATAAAGGATAGAGCTCGATCAGGCATGAAGCAAGCATTTTGTCGGAGCCTTAACTAGGATTAGGATTTTATCCTCAACAGTCCTCACGTTCCAAAATCCTTATTCAATATCACTTCATCGGCTAGTTCAGACTCACTTATTCATATCGCAAACTCTATCATCCTTGAAATCAATTTGTAATGTGTGTGAATTGATTTAGCTCTTCCTGCTTAGAGAACCGACGAAACCGTTCATCCCGGCTATACACTTCTATTGCTTCCTCATCCAGCTACTATTTCCTTGGGGAAAGAGGTATTCCCTTCTGAGGTCAGTTCGTGCTATGTCCACTATCGAATATAGAGAGTAGATAGAAGGATGAGAAAAGAAGTGGAGTGCGACCAGTGTAGATGCATCTCCTTATGACTCAACCGGTGTAGTTAAGTCTTCACTAAGATGTGCAGGCATTTTTGGTGGAAGCTTGGACCATTGTGGTCGTATTTGTATTTGGTGGCTTCTTCTTTGATTTGACTTTGTAATTTGCTTGCACTACATTCATCTTTTTGTGCCTCGACGGATACAGCATCTTTTGTTCCGTCCCCTTTTTGAGGTATTAGAAAAATTGTGTCAGCAGATCCTTCCCTCATCCGAAGCGACTATCACAACCCCAATCTCTCCCGTCTTTAGACTTCAATGCCGCAAGGACAAGGATAGAAACAGACTACCAAAATGTACTGCCCTTCGCAACTCCATGCAAGTCGAGCTAAGTGCAAAGTGCATGTGTTCAAGATTGGTTCACTGGTGTAGAGTTGTACGGATGACACCAAATGGTCTACTTAAGCACATATGACTTGATTTCCCGAATATGGTCTTATGGAACACAAAGATTTTAAGTTATAGACCTGAAGAGTCTAAAGTCCATATCCTAACTAGGCTCCTTGCAATGGAAGTTAAAAGCCGTGATCAAGCTCCATCCTTTAGACTAGACTCAATCCTTAGCCCCAGAAATCAAACTTATTCTGAAAAATACGAATGCAAATGCAACCGTGTTTTTGTGAAGTATATTTTCTGAATTTTACTCGTTTTTATGGATTTTACGGCTTTTGTAATTTTTGTGACTTTTAGGACTTTGTATTTTTTTATGTATTTTCTGATTTTTATTAAATAAGTTCTTTTTATACACGGGTTTTACAAGATATATTTTATTTGGGTTAAATATCTAATGTATTTTACAGATTTTATTTATAAGGGATTTAACAAGGATTAAATAATTTTTACACATGTTTTAATAAATATGATTTTAAGTAAGTATTATACAAATTTTAAATATATATTTTAATTCTAGATTTTAAATACAAGTTTTAAACATATTTTACTTATTTGCAAGGATTTTATAAATAATAAATAAATTTATAAATAGATTTTCCCTCACCCACTTTTTATGGATTTTATAGATATAGAAAATACATAAAAGTACGAGTTATGGAGAAAAGTATATATACAATATATACACACCCCCCTATACTTAGCTTGAGCTATGTCCCCATAGCGTCAAAAGAGAAAAAGGAGGACATAACTCGTGCTAAGTAAAAGTGGGTGAAAAAGAATATATGAAAACAAGTAGTCAACCCTCCCCCTATACTTACGATCAGGTAATCATAAGTATAACGGGACAGCAAAAACAGGATGACTGAGTGAAAAGAATAAATAACGAAATTTCAAAAGGAATAAAGAATACGAAATCATTGAAATCACTCGGTCTCCCCTATACTTCGGATAAGGCATCCTAAGTATAGAAAAGAGTGTAGCCGAAAATCGGAGACCAGTGATTTGTGAAGAAGAAAGGATATACAAAAGAATCAGAACAAAATATAAAACGTCAATCAGCAAACAATCGATCCCCCCTGTACTTAGGATCTGGTATCCTAAGCATAGAAGACGAGCAAAAATGGGGACGATTGTGGTCTACGAAGAATATACAAGTGTTGCGGCTATCCAGAAATTGAATGGCTCAAAAGCATTTGTACAGGATGAGGTGAAGTGAAAGAATGATCATGATTCCTGTACAAAATAGATCACTTCAGTTCGGGCCAGATGATCAGTAATCTCGACGAAGTGCTTCAGCATCTGCCCGTTAACCACAAATGGTTCTGCACTAGGTGACACATCTGATATTCCTATACTGCCATTGTCGTGCACCGTTCTGACTATGTACGGTCCTTCCCACTTGATTTTTAATTTGCCAGGAAAAATTCTCAATCTCGCATTGAACAACCAAACTTTCTGCCTAGGGACAAGCTCTTGTGCTGAATATGTTTGTCATGCCATTTCTTTACTTTGTCCTTATAAATGAGCGTGTTCTCGTATGCTTGATTTCGAATCTCTACCAGCTCATTCAGATCTATCTTTCTCTTGGCTCCTACTTTTTGTACATCAAGTAAGATTTCTCGAATAGCCCATTCAGATTTGTGCATGATCTCTATGGGCAAATGGCACGGCTTTCCATAAACCAGTCTGAATGGTGAAGTACCTAAGGGAGTTTTATATGCAGTACGATATGCCCAAAGAACCTGATCTAGAAGCTGTGACCAGTTCTTCCTATCCGGTCGTACGAGTTTCTGGAGAATTGATTTCACCTCCCTATTTGAAACTTCAGCCATGCCGTTTGTTTGTGGGTGGTAAGGAGAAGCTACTCTGTGATCAATGTCGTATTGCTTCACTAGCTTTTTAACCTCCTTATTAATGAAATGGCTACCCCCATCTGAAATAAGAATATGTGGGATCCCGAACCACAAAATAATGTGTTCCCTTAGGAACTTGCAAACGATCTTACTGTTTGCGGTTCATGCGGGTATAGACTCCACCCATCTACTAACAGTCTACAGCGAGAAGAATGTACTCAAAGCCGCTACTGGAAGGGAACGGTCCCATGAAATCTATGCCCCATGCGTCAAAAATCTCGCAAATGATAACGGGTTGCATCGGCATTGCATCTCTAGCACTGACTGTCCCTACTGCTTTCTGACAATCCGGATAACTCTTTACGAATGTGCAAGCATCTCTAGTAAGAGTTGACCACCATAGTCTGCTCTGAAGTACCTTCTGTGCTGTCCTCTTCCTTGAGTGATGTCCTCCTGCTTCTAAAGAATGACACAAAGTGAGGACACTATTATATTCCTCCTGAGGAATACAACGCCGGTAAACACAATCCGATCCTTCGCGAAAAAGAATCGGATCCTCCCAGTGGTAATATCGTGCCTCAGAGACTAGTTTATCAACTCGATTCTTTGCCCAACCTTAAGGGCTTTTCTATGTGACCAGAAAATTCACTATATCTGCATACCATGGAAGTTCGGTAACCGCAAAGATGCTCTTGTTAGGTAATCTCTCTGCGATCTCTGGCGTGTACTCATCTGAAGTTTGATCTGTCTGTAATCGGGAGAGGTGATCAGCTACCACATTCTTTACCCCAGGTTTATCTTTAATGTCCAAATCAAATTCCTAAAGTAATAGAATCCATCGAAGAAGGCGTGCCTTAGCATCCTTCTTTTCCATCAGAAACCTGATAGCTGAATGATCTGTGTATACTGTGACTTTTGAGCCAAGAAGATAGGATCCGAATTTATCTAAAGCAAACACTACTGCCAACATTTCCTTTTCTGTCACTGTGTGATTACGCTGAGCATCATCTAAGGTTCTGCCAGCATAGTGGATGGCAACGAGAAGTCCATTCCTCCTCTGTCCTAAAACAGCCCCGACTGCAAAATCTGAAGCATCCGTCATGATCTCGAAGGGTAGAGACCAATCAGGCGGTTGTAGGACAGGAGCACTGATAATCTTGTCTTTAAGTGTGAGGAAGGCATTAAGACATTTATCATCAAACACGAACTCGATGTGTTTGCCTAATAACTCAGTTAACGGTTGGGAAATCTTAGAAAAGTCTTGGATAAACCGTCGGTAAAAGCCGACATGCCCTAGAAATGATCGTAACTGTTTGATGTTGGATGGTGGTTCAAGTCTTTTGATGACATCCACCTTGGCAAGGTCAACCTCCATGCCTCGCTGGGAGATGATGTGTCCCAACACGATCCTGTGAGTAACCATAAAATGGCTCTTTTCTCAAGACAGAATGAGATCTACCTCACAACACTTTTTAAGAACCTGGTCTAGGTGCGCTAAACAATCGTCAAAGGATTCACCATAGACCAAAAAATCATCCATGAAAACCTCTAGAAAATCACCGACCATGTCCGTAAAAATAGCAAACATGCACCTTTGGAAAGTAGCAAGAGCATTGCATAATCCAAATGGCATCCGTCTAAAGGCATACATGCCGAACGGACATGTGAAGGTTGTTTTCTCCTGGTCTTCCGGAGCAATTGATACCTGGTTGTATCCAGAGTAACTGTCAAGGAAACAAAAGTGCTCCTTCCCTACCAACCGTTCTATGAACTGTTCTATAAAAGGCAACGGGAAGTGATCCTTCTTCATCGCGGTGTTCAATTTCCTGTAGTCAACACACACCTGCCACGACGTGGTTACTCTCTTTGGAATCTCCTCTCCATTCTAATTCTTAACCATCTGAATTCCCGACTTTTTCGGGACAACATGTAACGGGCTGACCCATTCAGAGTTGGAGATGGGATAAATGAACCCTGCGTCACACCATTTCGTAATCTCTTTCTTGACAACTTATCGTAAAACTGGATTCAGCCTACGTTGAAACTCTCTGGAGGGTTTGCTGTCATGTTCGAGATAGATATGATGTGAACACAAAGCATGATTAATCCCGCGGAGATCGGATACATACCACCCAATAGCCTTGCGATTTATTTCTAGAATCTCGATCAGACAAGATTCTTGATCGTCGGTCAAAGATGAACTGATAATGACCGGAAACCGTTGATGTGGACCCGCAGGGAAAGCATATTTCATGTTTGGTGGCAAAGTCTTTAACTCTGGTAAGGTAGATTCTGGCTCTGTTGAAACATCCTCCGTATGAGTAATGGGATATGTATCGATTGTGGATTTATCGGCATTCTGATTATCCACCATGTCGATGTGCTCTAGAGTCGGACTACAGAAGATGTTCAAAACATCATCCGACTCTTCAGAATGACCAGAGGAAAATAGCTCAGCTAAATGAAATTCGGTCTCTAGATTATCTGAGGCGGAGGAATCGTATAAAGTCTCTGAATATGAAAAGTCTGCAATAAGTTCGTCAGAATTCTGATCCCTTTGCTTCTCATCATCCAGACTAAAATATAAAGTACGGTCTGAAGAACTTCCAACCGTAGTCTCGGACCCATCCTCTGCTATGATATCTTGGATCTCTACTTGATACCTTTCGAGGTCGTCAAGACAGACCTCATCCATGTAGTCGCATGTGGCTAAAGAACTCAAGAAATCAGAAGATGCATCACTAGATGTGTTCGAATCTCTCGCCATCTCTATATGTACCTTCTCGCCCTCGGTGCGAAAAGATACCTTCCCTATATCATAATCGAAGAGAGCCTTTGCGGTGTCTAAGAAAGGCCTCCCGAGAATGATCGGGGTAAGGTGTAACTGTGTAGGGCAATCCATGTCCAAGACCGTAAAGTCCACTGGGAATTGCAGACCCTGCATGGTTACGACAACGTTCGTTAATATACCCTTAGGTCTCTTTACAGATCTATCAGCAAACTGAAGGATCGCGCGGGATTTGTAAAGAGGACCTAACTTGAGCCTATCGAGTAAAGAAGAGGGTATCAAATTAATCGAGGAATCATTATCTAAGAGAGTGCGATCGAATTCGGCTTTTGCGATCTCGCATCTGACATATTGTGCACCTGAGTCCTTCTTCTTCTTTGGTAATTTATTCTAAATAGCACAAGATGTAGCCTTAATCAGAACATGTTTCTCTGTGCGGGATCTCTTTTTCCTACGCGTGGTGCATCGGTTTTCAATTGATTATTTAGCGTAGGAAAATGATCTAAGGCATCAGGATCTTCAAAAAGATGTGATCTTTAAGTAAACGTTTGGTCTTTGGAGCCACAACATTGTTTTTGTTATTTTTCTTTCCTTTTCTAAACAGACCATCGGGAAAAGGAACAAAGTCAGGAGTCAGAAAATCAGAATTTTTATTTATATTGGAATCAGCTTGTACATCGAGAGTTTCAGAATTATGTACAAAACTCTCTAAGACAGGGGAAGATATATTTTTCTCGGGATTATCTGCCTGATCTGGCTTGATGTCATCATCTGATTCGCCAGTGTCCATGTCTACTGTTCGGCATTGCTCCCGGCTCTCGGATCGGCAAAGTGGTCCTCATCAACATGTTGGTTCTCCTCCTCAGCATCAGATTCTTACGGCTCATGGATTTGCTCCTGCTCCTCGTCAAGTGCCCGCTCTTCTACTCCAGCAGGTGCTCGTGCTACCGCTCCTGAGACGAATGAAGTTAGATAAAAGTTCAAGAAAAGAGATCGTACCTGTAGTGTCGTCTACCTGGTCTGGAGGCCTCCTCTTGTTGTTCGGGTTTATTTGAGGCTGGGTTGGAAGAGTGGTCTTTGGTGCAGTTAACTCATCTAGACGACAATTAACATGCTCCATCTCGGTCTTATGTGTGATCTGAGCGTACTCAACATATCCATGATCCGATTAAGTGCCTGGGCCTGTAAAGACATCTCAGGTTCGGTGTGGTGGCCCTGGCTTGGTCCTCTCTCCTGCCTTGATGTATATTACTGAGAGGTGGAAGGCTGGGAGAATCTCTGCGGTGTAGAGGAAGACTGTTGCGGCTGCTGATAAGAATAAGTCTGTGAATAATGAGCAGGATACTGGTGTGATTATGGTCTCTGATAAACATTCTGGTGAGACTGCTCCTGCGTGAAATTCTGGAGGTGTTGAAAATGTGGACGTCCATGCTGCGGATGACCGTACGGCTGCTGCTGCTGATGCGGTATACTCAGTTGTTGGACCAGAGTATACCAAATCCTGTTAATCTCGAGAGTGGCTTGCGGCTCCACCTCCATATCTGCAGCGCTGGTGATCTAGCCGGGATTGGCATGAGACTGGTCCTCATGCCAATCAATCTGCGGAGTCTCTGGCTTGCTCTGTAGCGTAGTGAATCTGACGGGTGGGCGGAGCGGGTAAGATCATCCGTGCTGGATGTGTGGTCGAAGAAGATTGGCTCTGCTGATACTGGAGCTGAAGATCAGAAACCTTCTTCGAAAAATCACTCAGCTGCTGAGGTAGAGATGAGAGTTTCTCCAACTCTTGCAGCGGATGTAAGTCCTGGACTTGCTTCTGAATCACATCCACCAACGTTAATTTCTCACTAATGAATCCCATGTTGGTGTTTGATTCAGATTCTATGATATTAGTCACCTTGTGATGCTCTCGATGATGTGGTGGCTGCGGGGCTTTTTGAAATACCCGAGTAGAGTCGATGACTCTCGAGTTCTCGGCCATCCCTTCGAAGATGGCCCAGACTGACTCGACGTCCTTGTTCAAATAACTGCTACCACATGCGGCACTCACGAGCCCCTGGATGTCCGGCTGGAGTCCTCCAAAGAAATCTTGCACTAGCGCCTTCATCAGTATCTCATGATGCAGGCATCTCTCCGTAAGATCTTTGAATCTATCCTATGCCTCATGGAAAGATTCATGTGGATGCTGTGTGAAGTTGGAGATTTGACTCCTCATCATATTCGTCCTCCCCAGAGGAAAATATTTACACAGGAATGTGGCTTCAGATCATCCCATGTAGAGATTTCACTTCAAGATGACTCAGCCAGTAAAGTGCCTTATCAGCTAAGGCGAAGGGAAAGGCTTTGAGGCGAACAGTCTCTTGCGTAACTCCTGGATAACTAGCCGTACCGCAAATCATCTTAAATTGTTGCAGAAAGGTAAACGGCTCCTCTGTAGCATTCCTATAAAACTTGGGAAGCAGTGAGATGAAGGACAACCTCAATTCGTATGGCCCTTGATTCGGCGGTAGCCGAATACAATGATGGAGCGTTCTCGTGCCCGGGTCATACTCTTCTCGTAAAGTAGCGGGAACTACTGCAGGTGGTAACTGGTTCCCGGCCCCTGCTCACAGCGCGGCTATCTCAGCCCGCACTTCGTTTTGTGTTCTAAACTGATCTCAAATCTGGATGTCCATCTATTGTAGAGTCTCGAGAATACCTGTTGTGACGTCTGCGGCTGGATCCGGTCTTTTGTCATGATAATACTCAAATGCTGGCCTCTCGTCTGCAGCTGGTCCTTTGCCGTGAGACATCTGCTTCAGATCGTCTGGAAAAGAAAAGCTCTCGTAAGAACTCTGCGAAAATTCGGCTGGAGATGATGTATTGAGTTGAGGGTCTCTCTCAATATTCTAGCAAGGAGGCGAGGGAGTCTGGGTCTGACTCTCCTCGAGATCAGATGGGACCATCTTGGGAAGAGAGTCATCCCAAGCTTGTGAAGATGTACAAACGACAGTGGACGGTCGAAAGCTCACGGAGTCTGAGCAGAAAAGCCATCAAGATGTCATCTTTGATATCAAGAGAAAGGAGGATCTCGAATAATGATTCAAGAGAGAGGGACAAGTGCGTAAAGCCCCAGAAACTCACACCCCGCAAGCAAATACAAAGTAAACCCCATTTTCACCAACTCAACCCGATGATGACCGTAAGAGTTCGGTCTTTTATCTTGTCGGTTTTTGGGTTGTAATTAGCAAACAACTTTAGCAGTTATCGTGAGCTGTACGAGCTGATAGGTGCCCGAATTTTCCCCCGCGATACTGTCCCGAGTCCTTACAGAAAACCACTTGCTCTCAGCCAGTATTGGGACAAGTACGGACCGTTTCCGGCTACCCGTGTTGCTTGAGGACGGAGCCTTATGCGGTGTCCTCTAAATCCCCCACTCTGCTAAGTAAACTCGGACCGTTTCCGGCTACCCAAGCGTACTTACTGAAAAGCAGTGATTAGGTGTATGAAATAAGTAGTATTTTGAAAGAAATCGGGTTTTTATTTAAGGGTTGTCTCTCGCTCGCGCACTCTGAGAAGATGTGCGGGGATTACTCTCCCAAATTAGATGAATCTTTATGGTTTTTAGGTCAGATATCTTTAGCAATCCTGATTTTATTTTGTGGTTTTATAATTTTTTTGAGTTTTTTCAAACAAACGACTATTTTTTATTTTCTTTTTAAATCCTAAAATCATGCACCTAGGTTGCAAGTCCTAAGACTAACTACGTAAGCACAATCAAATAGAATAAAAATCCTAAGCATGCATCTATCGAAAAAGCTGCGGAAAAACCGATGAAGCGAGAAAACTGCGATGGGTGCCCTGGTCCACCGAATACATGGTACTCGGCGAATCAGACGACGAAAAAATGGGGGGAAATTACAAGTCGGGATGTCCTTAGTGGACCCCTTTCTACTTGAGTTCAATACAACTTCTCTCTCTCTCTTTCTCTCTCTTTTACAAAATTATACTACTTAATCTCTGCCCTCTGCAGCTGATTCGTAAAGAAGGAGTCGGCCTCTGCTCATTCAACTGACTCGGATTCCGAAGAATCCGGTTGATCCTGCAGGACCTGTAAAAACTAGTTAGCGATCTAAAGATGATCGAGAGACGAGTCGAGAAAAACCGTAAGAAAAACCAAAGAAATACTACGAAAAACAATAAGAAGAGAAAAAATAAAATTACAAAAGAGATAATAAATAAAAAATACTCTAATGCCTCTCCGGCAACGGCACCATTTTGATGCGGCTACAATTGGTTTACAACTTTTTAGATGAAAAAGTTGTCGGTGTAGAAAAGTCGCAAAAGGATCCTAGTCGATCAAACAAATTCGGTTTAAAAAAACCTACACTAATTATTTAACCAAGGAAGTGTTCCTGGGTCGAACTCAAGGAGGAAGAATTGGGTACTTTGATTTTTTAAGAGAAAATATGTTTGTGATTATTTTACCTCTTCTTAAAGTGATTAAGAAAAAGCTACAATTTTTATGGAATTTTTTTATTTTAAATTTTTATTTGATTTTATTCTTTTTCAATTTTTTATTTATTTGTCAAAGTGGTATTTTTCACACAATTTATTTATTATATAGTAGGTAAAATATATGTGAAATATGGATGGTACTATATAGTAGGTGAAAAGTCGAGCAACGGGCTCGATCAACATACGAAAACAAACCAAGATGAAGTCGGTTTGCGACGAATCAAAAATCGATAAAGCACGTCAAAAATACGCGAAAACTAATGAAAACCTTGCGGAGGTAGTTGTGTAACTACCCCAAGAAAATCTACAAAAAAATAAGGTCCAAAAATAGGTCCAAAACTCCCCTACAGCCCAAGGGTATAAAGCGCAAGAAAAAGTCTGAAAAAGTTCTGCAAAAAGATCCTTCGCAGGGGCTGTTTTGAAAAGAAAATAGAAATGTTTACATTCAAGTCCCTGCGGAGGGACTTTAATGTAATATCTGGAACTCTTTGGAGCGTGCTTGAATTTCTGGAAGTCGGTGGGGCTTAATATGCAATTTGTGCACTGTTTCATATTGAACGGCTGAGATTAGAATGTGCGCACTGATCCTTGCCGTCCATGCCCTCCACGTGTCAACAGGTTGTACCTCGCGAGTTCTTTCTCTATTCTTGAGGTTGTTGGAGACTTGACGAAGGTCGCTTCTTTGCTGAATTTTCTCACGCGAACGACAACGAACTGGAGCCTCCTGCAGGGCCAGAGGGTTAGCTCCTCTAACCCTCGAGCTCGCCCGCGGTGGTTGGCGACCAGCAATGGCTCGAGGCGGCGGCTACATGTCGTCGAAGATGGTGGTCTCGTTGAGCTGGAGGCTGATGAAAGATTGACGCGTCTTTTTTGAAGATGATTTTCTTGATGATCGAAGCTTCCGAATGCCTTGATTTCGCTCTTGATGCGAGATAGATATGCAAACAACAAGTTTATGTGCTCGATTCACAAGGAATCGGTCGATGGGTTAAGTGTTTGCAAGATCCAAAATGATATTTCCAAACATTGATGAAGGTTGCATGCGAAATGTAAGAAAAAGGTGACGTGATTTGAATTGGTTTTGAACGAAATTAAAGTTGATTTCGATTGAGTGTCTAAGCTTGTTGATTAAACTAACTAATGGTGTGCTTAGCCACGCTAATCGTGGCGCGAAGATCAATATGAAATTTGAGAAAGGTGGAGGAATAGATCTGTGAAGAATAGAGGTGTATTACCTCGAATGGCTGCTCGACGACCGATCTTCGCCGGAGCTGGACGCACACGATGGCGGCGATGCAAGGCGGCGAAGCCTTGGAACGTCTCCTCCGATGATCCCTCTTCCACGCGAGCGGGCCTTCAGGTGTTGTCACCACCGGATCGAGGTGGAGCGAGGTGGAGAAGTTAGGAGTTCGGCCACTGGAAGATGGAGCTTCAGGTGATTAGGAGAGTTAGTTGCGAAATGGGATCTTTGAGGGTTTATATAGAGAGCTTGCTTGATCCCCAAGTTGAATCTAATGTTGGCCGTGAATCTTGGTAGTTAGGAGATGAAATCCAAGGGTGTGGATCGTCGGAGGGAGTTAAAATGTGTGCTAGATAATTCGGTGAAGGGATCAGTTGGAACAGAAAACAGAACTGGCTTCTTGGAGAAGAAGCACCAGGTGCTGATACGTGTCAGCACCTGGTAGGCCAGATATGAAAATAGCTTGTAAATTTAATAATAAATATTAGATAATATTATTTGAGAGGTATAAAAACAAGAAATATAGATAATTAAATTATCTAATTTATGGAATAATTAATTTTTATAAATAATAAATATTATTCGAAAAATAAATATTATATTAATAAATATGTATAGATAAATAGGTTTTGCATTTTTAATTTATTAAATAAATAATTAAATATTAATTTTATATTTTATTAATTATTAGAATAATAAGTAAGAGTTGTGTGAATTTTTAGGGATTTTAATAAATTAATTTACATATATTAATAAATATAAGTATTAGTTAGCCAGTTCATTTTTACCTATAATTTAGGATTTTTGATTTTATTAAAATAATAAATAGGCTCCAAAAATTCTGAAATAAATTAGGATTAAATTAGAAGATCATGAAAGTAATTAGAAATTATAAAATTGATAAAACTATAAATAATGTATTCTACATAAAATAAATAGCCCAGAAAACCCGTTGTCATTTGGTCCGAAAACCGACTTTTTGCAAACGGAATCTGAATTTGATGAAACCACCTTTATTAATTAGAGAATAGTATTTTATAAACTTTAAAGGTGAGTAAAGTGAAATTGGAGTTTGTATGAAGAAGTTATGATGTTTGGAAGTTAAGAATTTGACAATTTATAAGTAGGATTTCTTGGTATGTATAGAGTAATATTTTTAACTTTGTTTTATATTTTTATATACATTTTTAGAAATAATTAGGAAAAGAGTTTGGTGAGAAATATATACATATTAATTAATTAAAAATTATTGAAGTTTTTGTTATTTATTTGATAAATAGTGAGTGGTACATGAAGTATGTCTTAATTTATTTTTAGGGTTTTTTCCTTATCTCCCGCTACTTATTGGTTTGTCAACCAATTCATGCTAACTTGGTCTTGGGGTTTAGGTTATATAAATATACCTTGCAGCTATATTTATGTTTATAAGTCATATTGTACATATTTTCATATTCACAATCTGCCTTCTTTTCTTTATTTTTATTCTTTTATTTATTTACATGTTTTTATGCTTAAAAGTGAATATTTATTCATGAATGAAATTTGAATAAAAGATGGGATTTAATGAATATTTACATGTATTTATTAAGGGTTTTAAGACAAAATGCGACAGAAAAGTAAATGAATCATGGATTCATCAACCCCCTATACTTAAACTTTGCTAGTCCCTTAACAAACACTTATTTGAAAAGGTGGGCCTCGCCCTGCGTAAAGGTGGACCCCTGAGGAAGGCGGAGGAGAGGGGCTATTTGAAGGTCGAATGTGGCGGTTTCGGATGGTGGCAGCCGTGGATTTCTTGGGGATCATGGAGCAAAAGAGAGGAAATCGTGGATGATGGAAGTGCCTGCGAGGAAGAGGGACGATGGGGGAAAGTCGTGGGGTGATCGGTGAGCGAAGATGGTGGATGGAGACGCGAAAGAAATAAGAAGGGAGAGGTGGTTGCGCGACATTGAGAACATGGGAGAGAGGCCGATCGGAGGTTGACGACGAAGCTCAGGCTGTTGGATCTCGAGATCCAACGGCTGAGGGTCAAGTGCTAAAAATCGGTTGCGATTTGATCCAGGACTGCTCGATCAGATGGCGTACAATGCGCTACGTGTCGTGCTGTAGATGCAGCGCTAGCGGGCGGTGGAGATCGCTTCTGAAGGACGATTGGAGGGTCGAGGATAGTTGCGGGAGTATGTGGAAGAGATTTGAGCTCCAGACGATGATCGGACGGTGCACAAAGTGACACGTGGCGGATTCTGGCTGAGGCGCTAATGGGCGGTGAAGATGGACTCAGTGGAGTGATCGAACGACATGGCTTTAATACGAGATGGACGGTAGCGATGAAGACTCCCAGGCCTTCATCCAACGGTAGAGGGGTGCGAGCGGCATGGCGCGATGAGAGGCGGCCACGTGGCTCAACCAGAATGAGCCATGTGGCCCAATCAGGTTATTCAGAGAGAAATTATGCAATATGAGTGGTCAAATGGCTGAATTTAAGAAAACCCAAAACATGAAAGTTGTAGATCTCGATGAGATCTACAAGTTTCATGTTGACTGAAACCCAATACTCAACACTAGGGAATAAACCAAATCTTGCGTTCAGTCCACCGTCTCTTTAGTTGTCAGACTTAAAAATGTAGATGGAAGGCCATTAATGGAGGGCATGGGATTGTACCATTTCTTCTCTCCCTCTCATTGGAACAAGGATTCTCTCTAGTGCCTTTTTACGCAACACATTTTTTTGGTGTTGATCAGTGCGTCCGTCAAGAGAAGTTGGAGCCGTCTACACTTGTTTTCCTGGGAATACACCAGGGTGTATCTTTTTTGAGTACCTATCATACCTTCGACACCCAGACTTGTAGCATTTATGATCCAGAGCCTTTTTTGGTGCAAGTCCGACTCCTGGTCCTAGTAGTGATGGTCCAAGTGGACACTTTGAAACCGTTGGGAGCGCTCGCCTTTGGTGGAAGCTATTTTGATAATTGACTTTGTGGAATGAGAGCTTTGCTTTGACATTTCATTGATTTGTAGTATTTTTGGATAGCTCCTCTGCTTTTACCAAGAGTTAGCACACACTGATCAACATTTTTTTATTTCACACCCTGGCACTTAGGTCAATGTCAAGAGATTAGTATAAGAACCAAGTTCTCATACTGGCTAAAATTGCTGACACTTAGGTTTCATGAAGCCTTCAAAGACTTTATCCCATCTTGAGCATCATTAGATCAAGTCCAGACTCGAATCCCTCATCCCAATCCCTCAAGTGAAGAGTCAACTCATCTCATCGAAACCGCAGTCGTGCATGTGATGTGCTGATCATATTCTTAATGGTCTGAGACTAAGCATGAAATATAGCATACAAATCTAGAAATTTAGGGGAATGTGGATGATTAAGTCTACGACCCTGATGGCTAAGGCTGGTTAGCCTAAAATCTCAAGTCCTCACAAACTAAGTTTCCTTGAACATTTCAGATCCTGGGTGGAAGTGTAAAAGTAGAGGATTAATCAAACTCCTTCATTCAAAAACAATTTTTTTTGACTTCAAGAGATAATAGGATTGCCTAAACTCAATTAAGTACATGCATCTGCATTCAGCCAGTATGGGTGTAAGTACAGGTCAGAGCCCGTTTCTTGGGGACTGTGCCTTACGCGATGTCCTCTAAACCACCCAATCTGCTAAGGGCGAACCCTCACTGAACGCGGCTACTTATTTGGGCTTAGTAGTCACTAATCACTCTTGAAGGTTTTTGATTTTTCTCATTTTTATGGATTTTTGATAAGAGGTTAGAACACAGGTTAAACTCAATTTTCCTTGAAAAGAGATTTCAATATTAAGTTACACAAATAAAGATTTTCAAAACATTTTCAAAATATTTTCAAAACAAGAGATACTCATTTTTCAAGTTATTTTCGAAAATATTTTTATAAAAATAGTGTAATATAATATAGAAAAGCTGTGAAAACCATTGAGTCCTCTTAGTTAAAAGAATTTTTATTTTTAGCCAAAAAGTTTTGTCCTCATAGCACTAAATGATACAAGTCCATATGTCTGCTTAAATATAGAGAAATATACGGGAACCAAAGAGGGCTCCCCCTATACTTAGGTTAGAAATAACCTAAGTATAAAGGCAAGGAAAGAAGAGCAGAGAAAATCACAGGGACTCGGGTCCCCCCCATACTTAGGATGAGATTAGCCTAAGTATTACGATGGAGATTTGATGTTGGGAGAGACCCGAGGTGAACGAAGAAGAAGGATGGATATACAAGTGAGTGGATGAATCTGCGGAGATTAATAGAGTGACTAAGGCTCAGGGGAGGGTTTCGGAGCAAACATGGCTCAATCAAACATGCAAGACCCTTCAATTTCACCAACTCACACATGAGACCAACCAAGGCTGGTTTATTATCTTATCGATTTTATTGGTGATTAAAACATTTTATCTTTACGTGGGAAAAAGTGTTAAATAAAGTCAATTACGTAATTGAAGGAATTTCTCTCCTAAAACAATATTTTACTCCATTTTTAGGTTGACTTGCAATTAACAGTCCCAGTTATTTAAGGTTGCCACTGAATTAAGGTGAGCACAAAAAATCAAGCAATCATCGTCTACCATTCATTCCCATTTTCCATTAACCTAGGTGATCAAGCTAGGAGGGGAAATCGTGAAAAACCAACTATTCGATAAAAACCATGATCTAGGCTAAGCGATAAAACATGCAGTAATTTTGCGAAAATACGTGAAAACTTGGACTGTTTCGAAAACCAACATGATATGTATGCAAGTCGATCAAAAAGCCGCACCTAACATGCTTCTATTAGAGGGGAAAATGGTATGCAATATGACACATTTTTTTCTTTCTTTTATATTTGCTCCAACATGCTTCTACGGTTCCTCGCAGTGGGAAGCACCTGCTCCTCGCCTCCTTGAATTATCAAGGGCCCTGCCACAGAAACAAAGGTTAGAGATCAAATAAAAAAGGAAAAAATTGTAATGCAAAATAGATGAACGAATTGACCTATAAAATGAAATACTTAATTAAATAAATAAAATTCCAAATAATACAAGAAATGATCCGTGTCCCCGGCAATGTTGCCATTTGATAAACTGCAAATCCAGCCTTTTAAAAGTGTTGAATTAGTATTCAAGGGTCATTGCAGTCCGACTGAACTGGGTTTATCAAAAACCATCTAATTGATATGTCATGAGGAATCAAACGGTCATATTTTTTTATTTTGCTTGGCAAGTAACCAAGGTCGAACTCAGGGACACGAGCCTCTCTCGTATTATCTAGACTCTCATAAAGTTTATTAAGTGTTTAGTAAGAGAACCATAGGTCAATGTATGCATGATGACAAGACAATGCATCAATATATAAAACATGCATTTTTTTATTATTTTTAATCATGCAGTTAGATGCGATTAAATGCAATGCAAAATATGCCCTAGGACAGAATTATGAGCAGTTTTAAACCTTCGTTAATTTCAGACATGTATCATGAGATAATTTGTTGAAAGAATTAGGCAAAGTCTGAATGTACCACATAATGGACACTTAGCAATTTAAAATAACCCATTAAGATCTCAGTGTCAAAACAGGAAACAAATTGTGCCATTAGAAAGTTCATTAAACAAACTTCGAAATGAAACTGAAATCAATTGAAACAGAGATACGATGCTCAAGATATACATGAAAGAAAACAAGGGCATAAATGCAAGAAAACATGAAAGATAACTACAAACAGGTCCCTGGGAGGGACTAAAATGCAAATACGAGAAAGTTAGGGACCTTCCTTGTAAATAGCCCATAAGCATAGGGGTATTTGTGCAATTATGAAAACCCGCGAGGTTATAATTGCAAAATATCCACTGTGCACGTGGACTGCACATGATGTCAGGACCTGCCTGCAATATTGAAGAAGTTCGTGGGCCTCTGTACAAATTGCCCAGTTTGCAGGTGACTGACACGTGCTTTCCCAGGCTCGGTAAACATCTAGGCTCGGAGGAGGCTCGGAAGCCGGCTTAGGCTCGATGCAGGTTCGGGATGGCTCGGAGCAGGTTCGGACAAGGCTCGAGAACCTCAAGCCTGGAGGTCTGGTGCCACCTTCCAGTCGCGGACACGTGGAGGCACCTGGACCGTCTCGAGATCAAACGGTTGCTGTAGCAAGCGAAGATGTCATCGTGGACTCATGTGAGCCATCAGATGGTCACTGAGATAGAATCATCCGACTGCTGCTGTACCTCCTTCCTCCTCTGCGTTGGGCGGCAAAGTTCGAGCTCCAGCGAAGGAGCTCCAGCTCCGTCGCTCTCCTCTGATGTTGGTGAAGCTTCCCAGCTGCTCTCGACCATGTGGAGATCTTCCTTGAGGCTCGGTGGAGCAGCTGGGACGTCTGGAGGGGTTTGGTATAGCATGGGTGCTGAAGACAAGCTTGGCGAAGAAGCTCCGGCGAAGGCATCCGACCATTGAAAGAGTATGCACCTGCAATGTTAATTTGATAGCCGAAGTGTCCTAAAATGATGATGGGTGCGGGGTGAGATGAAATGGTTGGACGAGATGGGATGAGGAAGGTGGCAACCAAGTTTCTTCTCCGGCAAACTCGGGGAAGTTGGGTCAGAGGTGGTCTGGGGTTGTGAAGGTAGGGAGAGGAATCGGAAGCGAGCGCGAAGATGGGGGTTGTGAGGCGAAGTTCAGGAGATGGTCTTTGAAGGGCGGAAGTGTCCGAGAATTCCTAATCTATTACGCAAAATCAAGAAAAAATGCAAGGGAGGTAGCGGGGGCTTACCTGATCGGAGATGGTGGTCGGAGGCTTGGGCTGGGGCTCGATTCGAGCCCCGAGTCGTCGCTGGACCTCCTCAGCCAATGGAGGAAGCTCGAGTGGGCTGGGAGCACCGCAACGCCGCCATGGAGGGTGGCGGGTCAACACCGGAGGCGTAAGTCGTCGTCGCTCGATCCCGCCAGCTTCCCCTGTCACAAGGAGGTGGAGGAGGGCTGTGCATCGCCCCGCGTAAAGGTGGACCCCTGAGGCAGGCGGGGAAGAGGGGCTATTTGAAGGTCGAATGTGGAGGTTTCGGATGGTGGCCACCATGGATTGCATGGGCATCATGGAGCAAAAGAGAGGAAATCGTGGATGATGGAAGTGCCCGCGAGGAAAAGGGACAATGGGGGAAAGTTGTGGGATGATTGGTGAGCAGAGATGGTGGATGGAGATGCAGAAGAAATAAGAAGGGAGAGGTGGTTGCACGAGATTGAGAACGTGGGAGAGAGGCCGATCGGAGGTTGATGACGAAGCTCAGGTCATTGGATCTCGAGATCCAATGGCTGAGGGTCAAGCGCTAAAAAGCGGTCGCGATTTGATCCAGGACTGCTCGATCGGATGGCGTACAAGGTGCCACATGTTGTACTGTAGACGCAACACTAGCGGGCGGTGAAGATCACTTCTGGAGGATGATCGGAGGGTCGAGGACAGTTGCGGGAGTATGTGGTAGAGATTTGAGCTCTAGACGATGATCGGACGACGCACAAAGTGACACGTGGCGGATTCTGGCTGAGGCGCTAATAGGCGGTGAAGATGGACTTAGTGGAATGATCGAACAACAGGGATTTGATGTGGGATGGACGGTTGCGATGAAGACTCCCATGCCTTCATCCAACGGTGGAGGGGTACGAGCGGCGTGGCGCGATGAGAGGCGGCCACGTGGCCCAACCAGAATGAGCCACATGGCCCAATCAGGTTATTCAAAGAGAAATTATGCGATATGTAGGGTCAAATGGCCGAATTTTAGAAAACTCAAAACATGAAAGTTGTAGATCTTGATGAGATCTATAAGTCTCATGTTGACAAAAAATGGAGATGAGGTCATCGGAAGCCACAAATTCTTTTTTGAGGGTGTTTTAAGGCTAAAAACACCACGAATTTTAAATTTTGACTTTTTTTGTGGTTTTTAATTTAGTCAAGACTCTGATAATTACAGGACTTTATCTGGTTTTTATTGACACATATTTAAGCAAGGGGGTTAATATATGCAAATTATGATGATGAAATCGAGTTTCATCATAGGGGCAGGGGGGAGGAGTGGGGGTAGGGGGAGGAGCTCGGGGGTGAAGGGGGAGGCATGGGGGAGGAGGGAGGGGTTGGGTGTTGTTGGGAGGAGCCGATGGAGGAGCAGGAGGCTAGGAGGATAAAGATAAGGGGGAGGAAGAGGAAGAGGATGGAGGAGGAGGAAGAAGAAGAGTCTGGACATTTTAATCCATTTTTCTAAAACTAATTCCCATTGTATCCTCAAAGATAATGTCTGTTTGCGTTGGAGATGCACGACAGATAACCCTAGGGAAACAAGTGATAGAACAAAAAGAAGTCAGGGGCACAATTGATATTCCTGAAAAGGGAGGGGCATAACTGAAATTGCAATATCTCAGAGGGACACAACCGATAAAAACCCTATATTCTAACATATACCCAAAAACCACAAAAAATAAAATGAAACTCCTAAAAATTATAAAAACCTAAAAAAACTTATAAAAATAATAAAAAGTCTATTAAAAAAACCAAAATTGTGTTTCATGTCTTTGAATTTTCTTTTTTAAATCTATTTTTTAATTAAAAAATGTTTGGGGTTATTCTGAAATGAGGTCTATTTATTATCCCAAAACAATTCTAATATTTATATTTTACACTATTCATTTATTTTCAATATTAAAAATTCCTCAAAAAATTATATAAATCTATCTAAAATCTCAAAAACAATTGCAAAATAATTTAAAATACAAAAAATTTATTTTTTTCATTTTAATTTTATTTGACTTAAATTTAAAATCCAAATATGTATTTTGTTTTTTTATATTTTTTCTCTTATAATCTTGATAGATATATTATTATTTTATGTATTATGATATTATATATATATATATATATATTAAAAATCAGAAAAACATTTGCATAAATTAAAATCAAATAAGAAATAAAAAATAAATAACCAACAAAATCAATTAAAAAACAAAAGGATAAAAGGAAATAACTTGGAATTAATGTTAGTCAGCAATAATTAATACTTAAGTCCTGATCTATCCCATTTCCTCCCTGTGGTACGGTACTCTACATACTTATACACTATACACATATTTTGTAGAGTAGAAATAAAAAATAAAGTTTGACTCACTTCACATTGATTGCATCATTCATTTTGTTTGGGTTGATTGTTGTCTAATTCGGCTCCCTCGTCCCGTCACCTCCGCGACTGTTGATCTAGCTTGTTAAATTGACATACCGCAGAGAGCATGCCAACAATGCATGAAATGCTGAATGAAGTGCAGATGCATGGGATGTAAGTTTTTTTGCTTATACACTCATTTTACATATTTACAAGTATTATTTATATTTTAGACATTTTTAAAGATTTTACAAAAACATATATGATCCCATATAAGTGTTATATATATAATACAATATCATATAGTATAGTGCAATGTAGAGTATGAACAAAAATGTAACTCATCTCCCCTATACTTAGTATATAGTAAATATAAAATGATGCAAAGAAGATAGGAGTGAGGTTTATATGTCTCCTTTAAGGTCATTACACATTTCGAGTATATGATAGTGCTCTGAGTTAGTTTAGGCTTTGTTGGCTCAGGTGTCACCTCACAGTAATGATTAAGGAAGTCTAAAATGACTGTATTCGGATTCGATGAATTGGATGTGTCTAGATCAAGATCATTTTCCTTAGTGGCAACATTGATAACCTTGACAATATGATTCTCAAGTGTCTCTCCTAAGGTTGTGTTTGAATCTGTGGAGAGGTCTGCTCTTGTGAAGTGTTTGATTCTGTGCTCTCCTTTGTGTCACCACTGTCAGTTTCTTATTCAATAGTCTTAGGGTTAGGTGTGTCCTCGAGAATTGGGTCATTTTGGTTCTGGTTCGAGAATTTTATGCCTTGAATCTTACAATTAATAGTTGATGAACATGCATTTCATCATCCTTATTCATTTATTT
This sequence comes from Ottelia alismoides, assembly GCA_037367405.1. Taxonomy (NCBI): domain Eukaryota; kingdom Viridiplantae; phylum Streptophyta; class Magnoliopsida; order Alismatales; family Hydrocharitaceae; genus Ottelia; species Ottelia alismoides. Next base: position 160,336 of record JAZKJV010001551.1, read on the forward strand.
TAGCTTAAAATCCCTTCTTAGAGACTTGTAAATATTAAGAAATCCATGTTTTTATAATTCTCTATTCTTTTGTAAATAGTGTATATTGTCACTATTTTTAACCTAAAATAAATAAATTAAAAAAAGGAAAAATAAAGAATAATGAAGACTATAGTTATGCAATAAATACATTCTGACTCTGATCCCGAGAGAAGATCAAGACTTAACCTTATCAAGAAGGAATAAATTAGGGGGGAGATAAGGCCTATTGTAGAGAAAATAAAAGAAGACCAATTTCCATTCATTACTCATCAATTGTACATTCACCATCATTCATCATTATTTTGTATATATGCCTTATCCTATTTTATTTATCACCCAATTCATCTCAAATAAAACTGTTTTCTTCTTGGAAGTTGTACATAAAAATAAGTTTTAAATATTAAAAAATGGCAAGAAGCGTCAATGTACATAGATACAATAACAACACTTAGAAAAAGCCACAGAGCCAAACTTGTCAGATCCATATCTTCTCCATAAAAACTCAAAATAAAGCAATCTCACTTTTATTGTACTCTAAATAAAATAAGCTTTAAAATGAAATCAATTTCATTAAAATCATATTTAAGATGTAAAAAGTGACCTTTTGGAGTGTATTGTATATTATGTTTGTAGTGTACATCACGTACAACTATTCTTTTATTTATTTTATTTATATTTTTGTACATATTGTAGTTGTAATTATGTGTATATATTTTATTTTATCCAAATAAAATGCAAATAAAAATTACAAAATAAAACATACAAAAATAAATTCATTTCACATACTGTATATATACTGTCATCTATATTGTAAATATATGTATTTATCTAACCTAATAAATTATTTCATAAAACTAAAACAAAAATATTATTAAAATACTTGTAAAATGTTGTAAATTAATAAATGATTAATTGATATATTTATTTGTAAAAAATAAATTATTAAAAATACAAAAGTTGTATATATTGGTATAAATACCCATGAATAAAGTTTAATATTTATTTTAACATTTTTATTTAATTGATCAAAAATCACTGTAATTAAGATTATTTAATTATTAAAGTTTTTTATTTATATAATATATTTATTTAAATTCTTTCATTAATTTATTTCTAATTTATTTACATTTTAAGCTATTTTATCTTATATGTATTTTGTCTTATTCTCATGCCACACCCTATTGGGTTGCTTGAATAAAAAGACTCATCGAACCTCCTTCATTCCTTTTTGCCATCCAACCTAGCTCTTGAATCCATCCGATTTCTCCGCAGAATTTATTATTTGAGTAACATCCTAAATCACCTGATTAATAAATTTTCAATTCATGCCTTGATCTACGGGCACCATCCATTTGAATTTCATCGCTCCTCATCGTCTATAAATTCTCCAGATCACCTCCCTTCCCCTTTTGATCCGCCTTCTTGTGAAAAACTTGCCCGAGGTTATTCTAGAGGTATCTATGGTGACAATGCAGTTCTTCTTCAACTGGGATAGTGGGATTTTCCTCGGATTTCATGATCGATACTATTGTCGGAGCTCCGTTGGAGGACGTTGATTTTCTCTGCTTATCGTTGCAGCTCGAGGATCTAATTCTTTCCCTATACGTAATCGTTGGTAGCCTTCCTTCGATTATTCATTTCAGTTTCACATTTTAATTTTGTTTTTAGTGTAATTTCATTCATACGCATTCGATCTCCGATATGCATGATTGGATCTCTTTGATCATCATACTCAACTTCGAGCCTTCGAGCACATTCGCCATATCTTCTTCGCCTTCCTCCACCACTTGGTCCTCCCCAAATCTATCTTTAGATCTAGATTTCAATCTCTTGTTTGACCATCGCCATCGAAGATCTTCATCCACTCCCATTTTATATGTTTTACACCTAATAAGTTGGTTGGAGTGCCTCTCCGAGCAAGAATAAATCACTTGCAGGTTGTTGGAGCTATACTGGAGGGTTAGAACATATCTGTAGCCTATTCTGACATGTAGGTGACCTGCTCTCCCAGATCCGATTAAGTGGACATTGAGCTTCATTGCCATATCCAATCATTGGAGAACAACTGCATGAGCCTATTCTGACCTTCAGGAGGCGGATTGAGTGAAGATCGACCAAGAATCGACCGACAAAAGCTCGTCTCATCGCACATTCATCACCATTCTTACATACATATTCTTTATCGTACAATCAGGAACATCTAGACTAGATTCAATCCTAGACGTCCATTTAACCTCTTAATATAGTCATAGATCTAAAGCTTTCAGATCAGATCCAGCCGTCGAGAAATCATGCGGTCTGCACGTGCTTCGATGAATATTTCTCTTTTTCCCTTGTTGTTTATATCATTTGTAAACAAGTCCTTTAAAGGAAACGTGTCAGACTTTGAGTGTTTGAATAAATTGCATTAGAGCCCTTCTTGTTTAATTTAATTGCATATAAGTCCTATTTGAACAGTTGAGGGTGCCTTGCATGTGATTCTAGTGTAATTGCAATAAGTTTCTTGCCCTTTTTTGTTACATTTTAGCCCTCTGGAATAAAATATTCACCCTTAATCCGTGCCAGCATGACTCACTTGCACTGATATGCAACTTTAAGGTTAAAAATTACGCATACACCCTTGCATTTTTTATACTGTTCTAATTTTAGTCCGCTAAATAACTTTCTTTGCAATATAGTCCATGTGAATCTGTTTATTAATCTGTTTGTTAGTCGTGCTAAATAAATTGCTAATCTCACCTAATAATTCTATAAAAGTTCACACTAGTTCTTGCTAATCATTTTTTTAATCCTTACTTTTAGTTTTACATTTGAATTAGTTTTAGTATTTTTATACTGAAAAAACCCCTTGATTTTGTCCTGTTTACCGAAAATAAATACTAAAAATTATAAAAATATTTTGAAAAAGTTCACAAAATTTTATATTTATTTTATTCCATTTTAATTTATTTGTTAATTTCACTTTTAAATTCTTTGTATAAAAATAGTAAAACACTAAAAACACTAAAAAATTAAAAATCACAAAAAATCCCAAACATTTTATAAAATACTTCTCTGGAAAGTTTGAAAAATAATCTGTTTGATTATGCATATTTCCAATATTTTTGATTTTATACTATTTTAAAAAACAAAAATCTTTGTTATTTTCTATTTGTTTAATTCCCTATTTTCATTTTTTTTAAACCTTAAAAAATAAAAAAATCTTCAAAAAATAATGAAAATTAACAAAAATAAAAAGATTTTTATTTGATTTTCCTGTATATTTTTTTCACATTTTAAAATGCAAAAAGAGTTTGTTTCTTTATTTCTTTTTCTTACTTTTATTTGTTTGTTTTTTAAAAAATTAATGATATAAAAATTTGTAAAATAAAAAATCATAAAAAATACAAACTAGAAAACGTTTAAAATATTATAAAAATTAAAATTCTCTAAAAAAATTTAAAAGATAAAAATTCCATAAAAAATAATAATTGCTTAATAAAAAGAACCTTTTTATTTCTTTGAGTTACTTGTTGATTTAAATAACCCTTGGGATTTGTAGTCTCCATGAATTCAATCCTGTACGCTATACCGTTAAATAAATAACAATATTTTTCTCTTACTTACATTCCTTTGCTTTGTTGGTTTGAGAATTAAAAAAATAAATAATATTTGTTAAGGGAAGTTTAGGATTACATTGAGACTTTGATTTCTCATAAATAAATTAATCCCCATGTTTCCCAATAAAAAGAATAGTCACTCTAAGGATAAGAATGACTTCCCCAAATTAATGGGAGGCTTAATCGACTCTCCTCGGTGCTCAGTGTCTAGGACAATAAAGTCCACTCTTTGTGACATCTTGGAAGGTCATGACAACATAAGCAATTCCTCTTGATCTTTTTGTGGATCGATCAGGAAATTGAACGATTACTCTTGTCTTTTTAGGCGGCCTGAGTTTGAGTCAGTTAAACATGGGTTTCAGGAGGATGTTCATAGGGAAATCATCATCTATCCAAACATGAGTAAATTTGGTGTTCTTAGTTTCACAGTTAACCATAGTCAACCATTTGATTATGTGGCTTTTACTTTTCTTCGTCATTACCATTGAACTGGACATAATGATTATATGATATTCGATTCTAGATCTTTTCTTTCCAGTCTGTTTAGGTGATAATTGACTCTTCACCAATCTTCGAAGATTGGGTACGTACTCTATGACCTTAATTAATGGAAGCTCTAATATTAGACGTTTACAGAATGCTTCCATTCTAGTATTGTCCATTTTTTTGATTTTTTTGAATTTTCTATTGTTTGGTGTTTTTATTAATGTGAGTGGTTTGATCAGTGGTGTTAGGTACATGTTGTGTTTGTGTCTAAAAATTTTGCACGTGATGTGTTTTAGGTTTGCTTTGTAGTATGATCACTTCTTCTTGGCTTTTCATCATTTCTTTTACCATCAAGATGACATTATTGAGTTGTTGAGTCAAAGCATCAGCTCTCTGATTTATTCATGCTATGTCATCCACTATCATCTCATGACTTGGAGATTAATGACCCATCATGCCTTGACTTCATCATGCAACCCTAAGCTAAGTAATAGTCATTCTTAGTGGTAGTGGTCTGTTTATGAGTCCTTTTTCCTTGACTCTGGATACCAAATGTCTAGTCAAAGGAAAATTGGTCGTACTTGGGACGAGAGTCATCCCTAGTAAGGGATGGTTCAAATAATAAATTCTCAATCATAATAAGGAATTATATTTCTATGTCAAATTCATTTATGCTCATATACATCCTCGAATTTTCTCGCTCAGGTGCATATAATAATCATTTGATTCTACCAACGGTTTGTATCTCATATATTCAATCAAAGAAGGAGTATTGTGGTGGAATGATGGTTAAGTGTGTGAGGGTGGAGAGAATGACGACTGGGGAAGAATCGGCTCAAAAAGTGGGTTCTTCTGAAATGACAACGAAGACGGTCAGGATATAATCGTGTAAGCTTGACCCATGGTGTCTGGGAATATACCAATATTCCAACATCTTTGAAAAGGAAGGAGGAGAGTAATTCACGAACCTCGATATAGATTTGCAAGTGCAATGAGATTTGAACGTGCACGATACAATACATAATGCAAACCCCAAATTCACCAACTTAACACAATGAATGCCACAAAAGTCCAGTTAATTATCTTTTCTATTTTAAATTGGTTATAAATCAATTTTGAAATCTGTTACACACATGTATGTTGCCCAGACATCCATATGGGGTTCTATTGTTCCTCAATCCAAGGAGAGATCTACCTGGGTTGTCGGGTTATATCACACCCCTAAAGAAGATAGTAATCTGACACACCAAAATGTCACTATAGTTGGAGGCGAGCGCTTGCAGCTCTCAAACCCACAAGAGTCAAATCTCGAGACTTAGGGCACAGATCTAAGGTTTTGGGATCCAATCATACGATTACGTCCTCACCTACTCATAGTCTTGAGGTAAGTAATTGTGCACAAGGATGGAATGGCTCCCCCATAATTTTTTTATCTGATTTTATTTGATCAATAATGCTTAACAATCCCGATTTTATTAAGTGATCACTTTCTTTGAGGTGCAGAACCAAGCATGTCTATCGAGTACTCCCAATTTCCTTTTAAATGTGGAAAAATAAAGAGGTAGGTGATGAATCTTCATTTGATCACCTTTATTCTTTCAATTTGGCCTTTAAACCCTAGCTAAATGGATTTATATGACATTATTTTGCATAAAAAACTTCTTATTTACGCTGTAAATATTGTATCAAATACTATATTTAAAGGCAAAATAAAAACATAAAGAAAAGAAAAGAAAAAGAATGAAATACCATAGGTATTGAATGATCCTAAAACTCGAGACCTCGGCATCATGATGACTGGGCCGATAAGGAATAAAGTAGGGGGAGATAATGCCCAAAAATGACCCATAAAACCCTAATTTTTATTTGTCAATAAATTCATTTAGGACCTATTTTATTCTTTATTATATATATTCCAAATAAATAGACCTTAAACATGAATCTTGTAGATAAAAATACATAGAAAAATATAAAATTTATTTCATCTAAAAATAATGCACAATGTGCCCTACATTGAGAATAAAAAGCCAAAATCAAAACTTGCCAAACCCGTGTCTTACACATATGAACTCAAAATTCACCAAACTCACTTTGTTGTTCCTAAAATTAAACTATCTATTTAATGAAGGTGATTTCATTCAATTTGAAGTTAAGATGCAAATGCTAGGTTTTGGGCCTACATTGTGCAATTTACCTGAATAAAATAATCAATTTATTTATTTTGTATATTTTGTATAATTTATATTTTAATAGTTTCTTAAAAATATTTTGAATACATGTATACATATATGATAAATACACATATTTATATAATTGTACCTATACTTCAAAAAATGCAATAAAAATATATTTATGTGTATTTAAATAAGTCAGAAATATATAAAGTATGTATATAAAATAATAAAATCCAAAATATAAAGCCAAATTAAAATGCCTAATATATAATAAATATATCTATTTATGCATCTCCGTTTCATCACCTTTTTTCTTTCATTTTTTTCCTTTAAACAAAGCTAAATGCATGCATATATCATTATTTTGCATAAACTAACCTTCATTGTTTATAATGTAAAAATTGTATAAAATACCTTATTTAAAGACAAAATAAAGAGTAAAGAAAAGATAAAGAAATGAAATTTCATAGGTATTGATTGACCCCAAACCCCAAGACCTAAGCATCATGATGAATGGGTCGACAAGGAATAAAGTAGGGGGATATAAGGGTTAATAACTACAATAAAACCCTTATTTTATATTCATCAATAATTACAACTTGGAACCTATTTTATTCTTCATTTTTTATAAATTAAATCAATACACTTTTACATGAAAAATATAAATAAAAATACATAGAAAAATACAACATTTATTTCATGTAAAATAATGCACATTGTACTGTACACACTCAGAATAAAAAGCCAAAGTCAAAAATTCACATACTTGTATCTTCTCCATATGAACTCAAAATTAATCAACTTTAATTATATATAAATTTTAATTTGCTATTTAATGAAGGTGGTTTCATTTAATTCTAGGTTAAGATGCAAAAGTTAGTTTTGGACCCCTATTGTACATTATATCTGGATAAAATACTCAATTTATTTATTCTTTGTAATTTTCATAATTTTATATTTTTTTATAATTGTGTAAATCTTATTTACATTATATGTACACAAACAAACTAAAATAAAACCATTAAAAACTACTTAAAATAAACATGTGTACTATAATATAAAGATGAAATATACTTATACCTATATAATAAATATATCTATTTAATTAATTGTACACGTGACTTCAGAAAAATGCAATAAAAATATAGTTATATGCATTTAAATAAGTTGTAAATATGTACATTATGTATATAAAATAATAAAATCCAAAATATGAAATAAAAATAAAATACATTAAACATATGCCTCCTCACGACCTCCTCCATTAAGAGCTAAATGTAGAGTGCTTGTCCAAGATAAGCCAGGATCTAGAAGAATTATGTGTGTGTCGTTAAATATTCTAATTAGACTACTCAAGATGACTTGTGAACATTGTCTTATGGACTCAAATAATTAAGTCAATAGGACCTGAAAAGTCTTAACTCCAGTTCTTATAAGGTTCCTCTGAAATTAAGTGGATTAAGGTCCAACGAAGCTCCATTCTTCAATTTTATTCCAGACTCAGTTTAAATGTCTTAGTTTACATGTCTATATTATCCAGAAAAAATGCACATGCAAATGCAAGAAAATATGTACAATGCAAAGAAAAGAAGCAAAATCTTTTTTTGTGAAACAATTTTCTAATTTTGAACTTTTTATGGATTTTTGGAAAAAATGATGCACATGTAAAAGGAGTTTTTTTTGAAATTTTAATTATGCAAAATTTTATAGACTTTTGGTTTTGTACTTTTTAGGGAATTTTTAATAAATAAAAAGGTTTAATAAAATATATACAAGTGTATAATTGTTTTAATATAAGAGGATTTTTTTTGTTTTTTTTTTTTTAAAGATGGAAAGTGACCAAAGTCTATAAACACACATGTGGATTTTACGTATTTATATACATATCCAAAAAATAACCATATTTTAAAAATACGATTATGTCTAGAGTATATATACAATATATACGACATCCCCTACTATGTCCTCACAGTAATCAGTGAGTGGCAAAGGAAGACATAACTTGTGCTAAGTATGGAAAAGTGAACAGACTCCTATGCAACAATGACTAAAAGAAAAGATGAAAAGAATAGAAGTCGATGATCCCTCCTATACTTAGGATTAAATAATCCTAAGTATAGAAGATTGTACAAAAGGGAAAAATCGATGAAGAGAATGTATAGACTTAGAGGTTCGACTTGGCCCCCTATACTTAGGGTAGAATAGACCTAAGTATAGAATATCAACAAGTTGGGGGACAATTGAGAGATTCTAAGAAAAAAACACAAGAAAGAAGATATAAACAACATCATCCCCTATACTTAGGGTAGAGTATCCCTAAGTATAAGCAACAACAGAAGTATGAATAGAACGAATGTGAACAACACAAATCATTCACCTCCCCTATACTTAGGTTAAAGTACATCCTAAGCACAACATACAGATACAAACAAGAGGTGAATGATAAAAAGAAGAAAGAAGGAGAAAATCATGATGAAACACATATATACAAGGTGGACTTTGTTGAGGTGCCTCTCAACAAGCGCTAGAGTTTACTCCCCTAGCTGGGTGCAAAGACTAGGACAATGAAGTATCGAGCTTTAGGATGGCATTTGTAATGTGAATATTGTACTATCGTTGTTGTCTCGATATGAGAACAACACCGTGGCCAACGTTGTGAATGTTGACACCCATATAAGAAATCAAGCGAGTGTCTACTACCGGGTAAATAGATGTGTAGATAAAATCAGACATCGATAGCACAAAAGAAATCTTCAGCTCATGGTTAGAGTGGAGTGAATGGTTGGAGCCGAAAAAATGAAACATGGAGAAGGAACGATCTTTCATGGAATCCTCTACGTCAATCACAGTCTTAAAATTGAATGGAAGGTCAAGATTAGGAGACTCAATAAGAAAGCAGATATCCAGTGCATGTAATGAAGAGAGATCAGGTATACCATCGAATAACTCAAGGGCCGGCTCATTCTTGTGAGGGTCGTTAAGGAGAGAGGGAAGATCAAACACATAAAGATTAGAAGAATCTGAACAATCATAATAATCAAAAGACTAGGTCTCTTGATCTGACAGTTTGGATGTACAATCAGGGAGTGAAACCTAGTACAGAGAATACACCGCTTGTAGATAACCCTTGGGGAGGTGGGAAGAATCAAGCCAATTCGAGGAAGAGAATGAATGATCATATTCAAATAACAGGTTCTCTCTCGAAGTAAAAGAAAAACTGCCCAATGGATCAGGAATATCAGGCTCAAAGAAATCTTGGTCAAGATCAAAGAGATCATTGACCTGCCAGAGTGAAGGGATATGAGCTTGGGAAATATTGAACAACATTGGCCCTCAGAGTGAAGGGTAGGAGGGAGGGAAAACATGAGTGATGACGATTTTTTATTTTTTTAAGTGACTGCCAATGATCTAGAGACAATGATCGTAACCAACTCAACACCAAGCACAAACAAACACAATGAAAACCCCTAATTCACCAACTCAATGCAATGTGAAGACCGTGAAAGTTCAGCCAATTATATTGTCAATTTTAGAGTTAGGTGATTAGACACAAAGTTGTACAAATACTTAGGTTGGATAATGGGATTGGGGCACTAACCTTAATGTGTACATGATCAAGTAAATATCAATACAATGAGGAGGTTGTTCTCCCAAAACAATGATGTGAATCAACTACGTTTTAATTTTAAGGGTCCAAGTGATATTAGTAGTCCCAATTTTTAATTATTCAATTTTCATCTTTTTTGATATTTTCAAAGAATACGTCTCTATAAAATTTCTGATTTCCTTTATTCTTATATCCACAAAATAGAGGGAAGAAAATGGAAAAAAGCCAATGCACGATTAAACATAATGATGCATGGAGAGGTTAAGAGATGTGTACCTTGTCGCCAGCACTCTACAAGCAAAATGATCCGCATAGAATTTAAATATAGAAAGTAAACTAAACTATATGATGCAAGTGAGCCTTCCTAATATGATAGCTTCTATTACGGGAAGAACTTGTGTGAACTAAAGAGAGACCTGAGTCCGGTCTTGGAAGATGTTCGGTGCCTACCGCAACGGATCTTGCTAGCACTGTATGCGCCTTGTCACGACGCGTGGTTTCTAATCCAATTAAATTAACTTTTTGTTTGACTAAGTCCAAATGTGATCTATAGGAACATATATTCTATAGGGTGTTTGGACCTTAGTTCTACTGAGCTCAACCAAATAATTAAAGCAATCAATAAGTAGCTCACGAAATTCGTGTAAACAAAGGAAAAATAAGGCGATGGAAAACAAAACTGGTAAGGTCCCCCAAGTGCACCGGCACCTGGCGAAACAAAACCTGCAACAAAAATAATGTCCTTTTAAAAGAGTTTAAATGTTAGAAATAAACAAAGGAAAGTCTATGATTTTTTTAAATTCTTGGTCTCCTTCAAATCTTCTCCTCCTCCTCTTACGCCCTCCAACGACTTGATGAAGAATCAAGCCGCCTCCACTTTGCGTGGATGTGCCGACTCTCCTAAGAAATTCTCTCCAGCTCATCGGGCCCTCACAAGAAAGAGAAAATGAAAATTATATAAGAAACACAATTATAAAATTATGAGCATAAATAATGAAATAAATACAATGAATATGGAAAATGAATTAAATGTCGGAAAAAATATAAACAAAAATTCACACCCAAGAATAATAGGTCAAAAGAGAAACCTAACTACCCTCGCCATGCCTCCTGACAATTGCGTCATTTTGTTAGACGAGATTTTTAGTGGGTTGTAATTACTAGATGAACAAATCCCCAATTTATTGATAATAGATCCCCGACAACAATACCATTTTATTGGGCGAGATTTTTGGGTTTTTTAAATACGAAAATAAAATTGCTAATTTTTGTTGCAACCTAAATAATCTCGCAACAAAAAAATTTTTTTATTTGATTCTCAAGCAGATAATTACAGAAAAATGTAGTAAGAGAATTTTGCTATTTAATTTACCTGTATATCTAACATGATCGAACTCATGGAGGCTACAATTCCCGAGGGTTATTCTAATAATTGAAAAAATCAATAAAAGAAAAGGGAATCTCAAATGACAATTGCGTCATTTTGTTAGACGAGATTTTTAGTGGGTTGTAATTACTAGATGAACAAATCCCCAATTTATTGATAATAGATCCCCGACAACAATGCCATTTTATTGGGTGAGATTTTTGGGTTTTTTAAATACGAAAATAAAATTGCTAATTTTTGTTGCAACCCAAATAATCTCGCAACAAAAAATTATTTTATTTGATTCTCAAGCAGATAATTACAGAAAAATGTAGTAAGAGAATTTTGCTATTTAATTTACCTGTATATCTAACATGATCGAACTCATGGATGCTACAATTCCCGAGGGTTATTCTAATAATTGAAAAAATCAATAAAAGAATAGGGAATCTCAAATGCAAATTGTCTTGGATTTTGTGAGTTTTTTGTCTTTTTATTTTTTTACTTTTTTTATTTTCTGATTTTTTAACTTTTATTGGTTTTTAATTATGTGATTTTTAATTTTCAAAATTTTTAAATTTTCAAAGAAAATTTATACATAAAAGAAATGAAACTTTTATTATTATTCTCTTAAATATGAAAAAAATGCTAAAAATGTCTAAATAATTTTTTTGCATTTTAATGAATTTTTACTGTTTTTATAATTTTTCAAATACTTTTAGATTTTTTAGGATTTTTAAAATTAATAAAAATAGGAGAATACACTAGCAGTGAGCAAACATGAATATTCTACAAAGTTTTATATCCTCAAACAGGAGAATAAACAAACTTTGAGCAAACATGAATATCCTCAAAAATAGAATGAATTATCTAAGAAGTTTTATAAGATTTTATAAACTATTTTTGGAATTTTCTTCAATTTTATATGATATGTATACAATATTGAGTATTATGCAAAGTTTTTGGGTTTTAAAAATAATTAATGCACAAAAATGAGATAGGAAATAAAGTGCATAAAAAAACTAATATATTTGGAACTTTTATGCAATATTTGAATTTTTATGATTTTTCAAATTTTGAACAATGAAGAATGGGAAGTTTTTTTATTTTTTAATAATATCAAACGATAATAAAATGCAATCAAAAAGTATACAATAAACATGCACACAACATGAGTCTAAACTATTTTTTTAGAATTTATTGATAATAAATGATATTTATTTTCATAAGAAAAACATGCATTTATAGTCTCGATAAGCAGGGACTGAAGTGTAAATATTTATTTCTTATTAATGAAAAACTAACAAGAAATAAGAAGCAGGAAGAAAACACAATTTAACCAATAAAATGAGCTCTGCACGTGATTGGATATTGGCAAGGATTTTTTGCGCAATTTTTGAAACTCTGAAGGGCTTTGTTGTAATTTACCCAAAAAAGAATTGGGGTTGCTTGGCTCTTCTGTTCTCCTTCTTTCCTGTTTCACACAAGGGCACAAGGGGGTGTTGCCCCTTGTTCCTTAACACCCAAGCAAGGAGGCGTCGCCCTTCTTTGGGGCTTGGCTGCAGTTGACGGAGGTGTGTGGATCACTCCAGGAGTGGAAGGCAGAGGTGGGCGGTTCTTCGAGGGGTGTAGGGTAGAAGGTGGACGACAACATGGGTGGTGGAGCTCCAAGGAGCTCGTGCAGTCTTGGCAACTGGAGATCCTGACACGATAGCTGGAGTTGGGACGTGGTGGGAAGCGGTGTGACAGTGAAGGTAGAAGGGAAGGTTGTGAGGCTGTGCGAGGGGGTGACACACGCCTCCCTGTGGTCGGTTATGCTGTGGTAGAGGATGACATGTGCCTTTTCTGTTGGTCGGTGGTGAGGTGGGGATGTCGGCGCAGATGGATCTGGTGGGCAGTGCGACCGACAAAGTAGATGGCAATAGGGGGCGACGGACATTGGCGACGCTGGAGAGTGGTGGGCACCGCCTGTTGGAGGGGAGGGCAGCGTTGTAGCTATCGATTTTTTATTTTTTATTTTTTTTGTAATAATAGCTGCAATATTTTTTTTGTCAAATGGAAATTTTGGTTTGTAAACATATTTTTTTTGAATAAAAAACAACTGTAATTTTTTAATGCATGTTCCTGTAATAAAATAAGATAAATTGACTCGAGCATGATGGCTCGGTCCAAAGATTATTGACAAAAAAATGTGAATGGAAAAGCAGATCTAGCAAGATGGATGAATGGATCCGGATCTTCAGTCACCATGTGTGGTTGGATGTGTGCAGTTGTGTGAGGTATAATGTGAAGCGATGAATTCGAGAAAATGAGATGGAAAATCCGATTCTAGAGTGGGTCAAATCCTGATGATGGATTTTAAGATCTATAATTAAGAAAAATACAACGAAATTTAAAATGTAAAAATTAAATTACGATTGACCTAGATGAAAAATGATAAATAAAAATGGATCTCACCGAATGGGAGCGGATAATAACGTGATGGCCTCGACAATTACCAACTCTCTATCACCAGACAACTCAGAAGCTCAGAAGATGGCTCTTGGAGAATAGGATCCTCTTACCAAAAGATTGATCAAGTTGGAATGAGAGAGGAGGAGCCAAATAAGTAGAGAAAAAATGAGTTTGAATTTTCAAAATTTGAATGGAGAGGAAAAAAGGGAGGAGGGTAATGGTGGATAAAATTACATAATCTAGATAATTAATTGTTTAATTAATTTCATCACTTTATTAAATCAACTAATAAATGTTAATTATTTTATTTTTTGTGGTTGTTATTTAAGAAAATCAAGTATATACATATTTTATATACGTATGATATTTTATATATTTTTTAAATAAGGAAATTGGTTTATTTTATGTTTTATTTATGTTATTCTTTTATTTTTATTTTAAATAATTATAAAAATATTTACATTTATTTACAAATACAATATGTATAAAAAATAAATATCGATAAATATATACAATAAATAAATGGTAAAATTATAAGAACCTTCCTAGAAAACCGTCTTTCAAACCGTAACTCCAAAATTTATGAAATCACTGCCATTTTAAAGATAATTTAATTTAAATGAATTGATTCATCACTCTAAAAGTTGAAAATAGAGCTTTTTTCCCGAGTAATTAGCTGCATATTTCCACTTATATTGCATAATTAAATTCATGCATGTGTAAATAATATCCACATTTTAGCATTCATCTTTGCATTAAATAAGGAGATAAATTCACTTGTGAACATTTACTTGTATATTAGCTAAAAGGACCTATTTGTATATATTTTATACTAACTCTAGATTCAATAAAACCGACTCTATAGTGTATATACTACTAACACTAATAAAGGAAAATTATCAAAAAAATACTTATTTGTAAAATTGAAATCCAAGTTTGAAACTATGAACCTTAAAATGTGCATATCTCTCTCATACAATGTTCGCTTTAGGTCTACTCACTTTTAAAGAAATATACATTCAAAGACCTTCAAAACAAGACTAATTTCATGAAAATCAGAGATCGTATGTAAAACTTGGGTTTTGGGTCCCTATTGTATATTGTATATATTGACAAAATGCCCTTCATTTTATATTTTTATTTTCTTAATTATTAAAAATCCAAAAAAAAGATTAAATTGTAAGTAATCCTTTCATATTTTGTCTAACTTTATTTTGAATTTTTCTCTTAAAAATGTCAAAAATTACAAAAGATAAAATCTGGTATTTTATACCTATAAGATAATCCAAAAAAAGATGCCATCCAAAAGTATTTTTGTACAGACGTCTTCCTTTGATTTTCGGCCCTTCACAAAAGTTTTAGATCTCATTGAGATGAGCAAATTTTGTGTTGACCACTTTTTGATTTATCCCTTTTTGTTATTTCTTTTTGATTTTTTACATTTAATTTTTGAAATTTCTGGGAGTGACACGTGGTAGCTCTTGGAGCTGCCATGTGTCACCCTATTTTCTTTATTATTTCATTGATTTCGTATTTTATTATTTATTTTTTTCTTATTATTTATTTTGATTAATTATTTATATTTAATACTTATTTATTTTCCCTTTATTATTATTTTTAGTAGCCTACTTATTTTATTATTTATTATTTTATTTTCCCCATTTTACTTCTACCTTTACTTGTTCCCCACTCCAAGTCATCAACTTCCCATTTCATCCACTTTTTCCACTTCCTTTCTAACTCCCTCCTCCTCTTTTTTATTCACTTCTGTTCCATTTTTCCTCATTCGCCATTCTTCGAGAGAGAGGCTCGAGCCCCGTTTAAACTGTGAGGTGACAACTCCTCCTTATACGATGAGCGACGACGACCTGCAGGCGAGATCCGCAGTTAGTCTCCGCGTAGCGAACTTCCCATCAAGATCGCAGAGCTTCTCCGATTTTTCGTCAAATCGAATTGAGGCTACGACAATAGGAGTCCATCATAGTAGCTTCACACCATCAACGAAATCCCAGGTTAATATCTGTGTCGTTTTCCTTAATTTTTTTATTTTATCTAACAATTTTTTCTCTTTCATCACCAAATCATTACACACACCACCTCAGTCATTTTTTACATAAACATCTTCATTGCATTTATACACCACTTCAACACAATCACTATCATTGCCATCCTATTCATCTACCTCTTCATATATCCATTCATTGTTTGGGAAACAAAAAAGCTAAAAAAAAATAAAAAATACAAAAAAAACATAAATAGCACAGGTCCTGCCCGCCAGCGGCCTACCACCTCCCCTGGCTGCACAGTTACTCTCGCCCCAACCCCTTGTTGTTGCCAGAAGCCGCCTAACTGTAGGCGGTCATATGCCCAGCGCATCCTCCAGCCCAGCAGGCCCACGCCTCCTATCGTACCCTTGCGTCTCCGCCTCAAGATCGCTTCCTGCGCACTCCCCTAGCACCGAGCAACAGCCACTAGTCCCGCCGCCTATGGCCCCTGCCACCGCTCCACCTAGCGGTGCCACCCTCCACATGGGCACTCGCTGCTCTCGACCCACGCGCATGCCTCCAGACTATCCGCCCGCATGGCTACACGTGCCCCTACCCCTCGTCCGCCCCACACCCTCCTCTGTGCAGATAGCCCACGTCGCCCGCATGCGCCAGCCCCGCGCCTTCTCTCGACAGCCGCCTCTCCGCGCTGATCTTTCCTAAGCGTCACCTGCTACCTCCCCCAATGCCTTGCCCCAGATTCTCCCAACCATCGTGGCCTCCTCCGCCGCCTCTGGTTGTGCCCGCCGCACCTCGTCGGCCCTGCTCCTCTTTATCCCTAGTTTTTGAGAGAAGGAAGGTTTTGGAACCCACGATTGCAAAGGTCATTTTATTTTTTTATATAATTTGTCTGTTAAGTTTCTTTATTTGCAAAAGCATCTCAGTGCACTTTTTAATATTTTTCACTTTTGTAATTGCAAATACACCCCTGACTTTGCATGATAACTTGGACCCTCAAAATAGCATTATTTTATTTAATAAAAATAGTATTTCCTTGAGAAACTAATTCTTTATCATTCGTATATTTCTTTGAATTTTTGTGAGCATTGGATACTTTATTAAAAATCAGAGTTTAAAATTCAGTGATATTTTACCCATTTATGCTCTGAACTTTGAACATACTTAAATATTGCTCTAAATCTTGTGAAAAAGTTGTATATGATGCTACTAATTGCTCTTTAATTACTATCCAAATTTTATCAAAAATGGTTATGTCTTTTACATAAAATAAATTCTTGAGTGATTTCTGTAATTCATTTTTAGTTAAATCCACAAGTATCATTTTTGTGAAATTTCAAATCTCCTTTGTTTATCATTAAAATATCTATTTGAGTTAATTCTTTCTCTGAATAATTTAATTTCTTGGATTTACTTAAAATAAAATACTAGCAATCACTCTGTTTTCAGTAAAAAATCATAAAAAATCATATACTACCAAAAAATTCCAAAAATATTAGTGTAGCTTCATTTCATCGTGTTTAAGTTTTAGTAAAAATTTCATAATTTTTGCATATAATTTGCATGAAAAATTGCATAAAAACTCCAAAAAAGTTTGTATTTTTCATTGTTGCATCTTAAATCCAAAAAATATAAAAAAAATACATTTCACATTCATCATTTGATTAGGTTTCTTGGAAAAATATAACTTAGCTAAATTGGATTGATTTTGCATTAAATTTAAAATGGCTAAGTTGCTTATTTTTTTAATAACCTAATTCATCCGCATTTGTGCATGTGCATTTTTATCGCATAAAAAATACAAAAAATATCTGCTCGGAAAACCTTTAGCTATTTTCTCTAATTTGATCTGAAGTTATTCGTTTACCTCCTTGAGTCGACCCTAGTACTTGCCCAGGTTAAAAATACATCAAACCACACATTAATTCATTCGTTGATTATTCGATTCGTGCGGTTAATTTGTGATCGATCCTGATTGCCCGACTACAACAAACACGACACAACAAATATTCAAATTAAAAGGGCAATTTTTGGATACGTCAAATATCACCATTGTCGAGGAGGCAAATGGCTTGGGATTACTTTAGAAAATTAAATTTACGTTTTCCATTCACTCAAGTAGTTCAACCCCAAGCTGCCATGTAATTATCCATTTTTCTCTCCTAATTATTTTTCTGATTATTTTTGTATATATCTTGATATCTCTCTGTGACATAAATTTTATCTCATTGTGCGCGGGCTCGGTGAACTTGGAGCAGCTTTCTTGAAGTCGACACATCTCGAAGAGCATCAGAGGCCGACGATTTGTGGATCGAGTCGGTTGTTGAGGAGCCAAGGAGATCTTTCAAGAGATATTTTGATTTCATTAACATGTAATAATTGCATATTTAAAGCAGTTCCCGTTTGGGTTCTCTCTTGTGTAACTGAATAATAAAAACTCTTTATGTTATGTGGTTGATTGACATAGACTAGGACCTGCACTTGCGGATCTTAGAGCTTCCCAAGACTATTTGTGCTCGTAATATTTAGGACTACACTTCACCATTAAAAGATACACTTAGACCACAGAACTTAGCTAAATTGAAATTTATTCTTCACTCGCTAATAGAACTGCCTATCTAGGAGTGGCTTTCATCGATTGCATTCACTTAGTGTAAAATTTCAATTCAGTATTGCATCTCGCATTGTAGAGAGCTGGAGGCACTGTAAGTCTTCTTACTCAAGCATTCATCATCATTTTCTCAATCGCATGGGCTTTTTCTGATTCTCTCTCTCGGTTTTTCTAACCTAGAATAAAGGAATTGGGACTGGATGGTAGACTAGACGTGCTTGTTTGTATGGATTAATTACAGTGACAACTATTCTCTAAAATCGGACTGCTAATTGAATTGGACTAAAAAGGTTGACTAAAATTAACCTTTGTTTACGGGAGAGTAATCCCGACATAGATTTCAGGCTGAGTGAGTGTGTACACTCTAAGGTAGAGCCAAAATCCCCACCTTCCATATCACGTAGCTCGATCCTAGAAAATGTCACAGGCTGAATTCTTATAGGTTCAACTGACCAGCGCCAAGTAGCCTCCGCCTGTTTCGGCAGGTAGATAGGGGAAAAGCAACGGTGCGGCGCGACAAGTTACTAGTAACCCTCCGGGGTAAAGTTATAAGCCTTGTCAGCCTCCGCCTATTTTGGTAGGTAGATAGGGGTAGGTCCTTGAACTTCTCTGCTGGTGATAGGAACGAAGAAAGGAAGGGCCTTGGTATCTTAGGCGACATGTTATATAGGGGAGATGCATGAGGCTTTGAGCCAACTTCCCTATAGGCCATGTAACCCTTGCTATTTGCTTGAAAAATCACACTTAAAATCAACCAGATTAATCGGACCCATCTTTGGGTCCTTCATCGTGTTGAGTGTGAACTCAGGGTTTGCTCTTGCATTTGTCTTTGTGTCTGTCAGTGTGTGTTTTCTTGTGTAATTGCACGTTTTCTACCTTGATCTGCTTACATTCATCCTTTCCTCCTCAAGATGTCGGGATATTGGCCCCCATACCCTGAGACCTTTGGTCATTCCTCCTCGATCATATATTGTTCATCTTCACCTTCTCCTTCTTCCATGTATCCTCCACCATCCACGGGAAACCCTTACCCATGGTCGGTTCCACCTCGACCTGATTATGAAGCCAAAACTTCGATTTAATTCTCCACTTCTGTGCATTTATCACCTATTACATATTCTAACACTTAGAATCCACTTCCATGTTGGGCTGACTGTCCTTATTCTCGAGAGCTTGTTGGAATCAATGAACCATACGAAGAGCAAGCCACTGCTGAGACAGATGATTCGCAGAATTACTTGGTTGATAGAACATACCGAATGGAGAGGCATGCACCTAGTGATCTTCCTGACTTGATTGACCCTAGTAATCAAGCATGCATTGACCAACCTTCATATCACACATTCGGAGAGCCTATACATCCACAGGATTGGACTCACAATGTCAATGTAGGAACCCCCTCTTTATTGACTCCATCCTATGAGGCTCCAACCAATGTCTGCCATTCAGATGATCGATGCTCGGCCCAACATTGCATACCAGAGTCTAGGTACGTTGAGTATGAGACCCCAATATCTCAGCAGTATCCTCCAATTGAGCATAACTCTTTCATGATTCGTCATGAGAATTTTGTGGAGGATGACCTCTCTAGATTTATTGAGAAAAATGAATCATTTGGTAACAAGTTGAGAGATGTCATGGAAATTTTACACTCAATTTCTGCCAGCCTGGGTATGAAAGTGTAAAAGGAAGTAAGTAGATTTGATGATGAAAACCGAGCGCACATTACAGAACCCACACATTTTGTACAGATGGAGTCTATTTTACCTTCCTCTTCTACTAACCACTTACCCTCCAATCCAGAGTCTAATCATTCGTCCATCAAAAACACCCAAAAAAGTTGAAAATTTCATAAAGACCATAAAAATAGAAAATGACACAAAAAATTGGATCCTACCCTCAAGGAAGCACTCGATGAAGAATTGATTTTTAATCTTCCCTTAATAAAGGTCATAGATCACTTCCCCGAGCTCAAACGATTTTTAAGAAGTAAATTGATGTCTAAGAGGTCGGGCAATGAGAGGACAAGGACTGAGAGACACATAGTATCTATGGCCACCTCCTTGGTGATAGGGAGAAAGACAAGAGCCGTAGAGTGAAGCAGTTGCCTAGGGTTAAATGTGAAATCAAAGACACTATCTTAACTCATGCAAGAATCGATGATGACTCTCTGATAAATATCCTCCCGACCTCTATGTTTGACAAGCTCAAACTCATGCTAATCAGAAAGTCTCGAGAGATTGTTCAGCTGGCTGATCGATCTATCAAACGGTCTAGAGGAACCATTTCAGTCATCATAACTTTCCTAGGTGCTCCACTCCAAGTGGACTTCATAGTCATTGACATTGAGCACCGAGGAGAGTTTACCCAGTTTCCTATTATTCTTGGGAAGCCGTTCTTAGCCTTGGCTAAGGCGACTATAGATTGCGAGACTTGGGAAATTGATTTTACAGCATTGAGAGCACTTCGACCTCACCCATTCTTTGATACACTTTACTCTAAGATGTCCAACATATCCACAGACAGTCGTTACCATCGAGAGATAGATGAGTCCCGTCTGTCTACTACACAGAAATACCGACTGTACAGACGACCGTTGGTTCAAAGACTCCCCACACCTCCATTTCACCAACTGCTTGCACCACCACCATGATAGTTTCTAAGGAGGAATCATGACCCGAAGCTGTCATTGAGTCAGACATGACTTTTGTTGATTGCCTTGACCATTTTGATGATCCGAGACAAGAGCCCACTAATGTCAAGCCAACTGAGATCACTAGTACCTTTCTAAGACATGCGCTGACCCTTCAGGAATATTACAATTTATATGGTGACTCGTCTGATGAGGAACCCATGGTCAGCACTGAACCACATCCCGTACCTTCAATAGAAACAACCAAGACTAAATTGACTCCACACAAAAAACACGATTGCTCCCTCCTCTAGCCAGTTATCTAGTGAGAGGAAGTCGAGAAATGATTCCTCGAGGAGTTCCCCCAAACCCTTCAAGGCACGTTGTTCTTCACTCCCTCTCAATAATTCATGTTCTAGAAAACCGACTAAGAAAGTTTCCTTCAACATACCGGGGAAGGAATTTTCAGAGGAATCCTCATCGGGTCCGGATGAGGTGATTTATATGAGTGAGCTCAATTCAGTTGTTCTTAAGCCATATCTGAGCAAGCAGCAGTGTCTCGACCCTCGTCGGACGATCCCTATGCCTCATTATTATTCATTTGAGGATGATTCCTACAGCGACACATAAGTATGTTATTCACCTCCTCGATCCCCAAGAAGGTTCGCCACAAACCTTCTTGATCCTTGTACATTCACACTCCTTCTTGTATATATTGTCTTTCCCTCCCTTCCCAATGATTTGAATCATTCGCCCTATCTCAATATTGTTTCATTTTATGGCTATACTTAGGATGACTAGAGCCTAAATATAGGGGGGAGAGTGAACCGAGTCTCTTCACCATTCTCTGTATATTCTCTAGATCGCATTAGTTCTCACACTCACTTATGTCCTAGACCAGAGCCTAAGTATAGGGGGGATCGATGCCCGTCATGTATATATACTCCTCCATTTCCCCTCTTTACCTCGCCTGCCCCATTTTTTATCTTCTTCTACACTTAGCCTACCAGATCCTAAGTATAAGGGGACGAAATGACTTCTATACCTTTTGCTATTTTAGCTCTCCTACGCTTAACACGAGCTATGTCTTTTTCCTCGCTTTTCGTGCTCTAAGGACATAACATACGCTAAGTATAGGGGGGCATGTATATATTACATATATACTTTACCTATAGTTCATACTTTCGTGTATTTTCACATATTTTTGTATGTATTATGCAATAATTACGAGGTGGGTAAAAAGTGAATTTTGTTTTTGTAAAATACATGTAAACTAGTATGCATATTGTATAATCAGTATAAAAAGTTATAAAATTCTTGTAAAAACATAATCTTGTAAATTTGTTGTATACCAAAAAATATACTCTTGTAAATTTGTTTCATAGCATCCTTGCATTAAAAAAGTGTCTTGCATTTCATTCATCTCAATAGCATGTCATTAGCATCTCATCTGCATATCTAGCATATGAAAAGTGAAAAATTAGTGGGTTCTGAACCAAGTTATGATGTCGAGGACATATTTGATTTGATCTTAATCTACCTAATCTCAGAGGAACCTTATAGGATCTGGAGTTAAGATTTTTCAGGTCAAGCAACTTAATTCTTTAAGTCCGCTAGTCTATATTCACATGTCATCTTGATTGGTTTAAGTAGAATAATTTATAGACACACACAATTCTTTTAGACAGTGACCTAACTTGGACAAACACCATGCATGTAGCTCTTCATTGACGAGGTAGTGAGGAGGTAGAAACCTTTGGCTTGGAGTACACACAGGTGGAAACGTCCATCCTCCTCTATGGAGGGTAGTGCATCTCAACCTAGTTTGGTGGTGTTGACGTCTAAGGATGGGATGTTGTGGGTTGCAATAATGCTTCAAAAAAGGGATATCTACTGGCTCAAGAAGAAAAAATCCTTATGTACATGCTGCACCTTGTATATTAGTTCAAAAAAAAAGAAAAATAAAAAAGAAAAAAAGAGAGAACTCCAAAAAATGGACATGCCTGATTGAAAATAAAATGCATGTCAGAGTCTGTATATTTGCAAGGCATATGCTTCAAGGCCTCATACCATAGAAGCCTACAGCTGGATGACTTGGCTACACTGGTCAAGCATCCTAGGATAGGTAGCTACACTAGCTACCATCCATTCTCCTCTCCACCCCCTCTTCTTGAGCCAGTTGCACTTGAACTTAGAAGGGAATACCTCGCTCCTCAAGGAAAGAGTTACTGTACTGGAGAATTAGAGTTACCTTGTTAGAGGAGGCTGGTTCTTTCCCATTTTTGATGTGGAGAGCTATATTTCACTTACACAGTACAAGTAAGATTCATGGTCATCAGAATTTGCGTATGAGGATTTGTTCTGACCTGTTTGTTGAGGCATCTTGAATAGAAGACTTGTGGAACTTAAAGGCTGTTAGGTCTTAAATTTAGATTCCAATATGGTTCCACCACACTATTACTCCAAAGGTTGAGTCAAACTCCATTTTCACCTTTTGTTCATGACCTTGGTATGGAATCCAAAATCATTTCACTCTTGCATTTCAGTTTAGTTTCTCGGGGACGAGCAAGGTTTAAGTATAGGGGGCTGATGAATATGTGATTCATCGCTCTAAAAGTTGAAAAAAGAGCTTTGTTCAAGAGTAATTAGCTGCATATTTCTACTTATATTTCATAATTAACATTCATGCATGCGTAAATAATATCTGCATTTTAGCATTCATATTTGTATTAAATAAGGAGCCAAATTCACTTATAAACAATTACCTGTATATTATCTAAAAATACCTATTTGTAGATATTTTATACTAACTCCAGAATGAATAAAACTAACTCTATAGTGTATATATTACTAACACTAAAAAGGAAAATTATCAAAACAATACTAACTTGTAAAATTATCCAATAAAACCCAAACCCATGTTTGAAACTATGAACCTTAAAATGCACATATCTCTCTCACACAGTGTCTAATTTAGGTCTACTCACTTTTAAAGTAATATACATTCAAAGACCTTCAAAACAAGACTAATTTCATGAAAATCGGAGATCATATGTGAAACTTGGTTTTTGAGCCCCTATTGTATATTGTATATATTGACCAAAATGCCCTTCATTTTATCTTTTTATTTTGTCAATTATTGAAAATCCAAAAAATTAGATTAAGTTGTAAATAATCCTTTCATATTTTCTCTAACTTTATTTTAACCTTTTATCTTATTTAAAAATGATAAAAAAATTGTAAAAGATAAAATCCGTTATTTTATACCTATAAGATACCACCCAAAATATTTTTGTACAGATGACTTCCTTTGATTTTTAGCCCTTCACAGAAGTTGTAGATCTCAATGACACGAGCAAATTTTGTGTTTACTACCTTTTAATTTAACTTATTTTGTTATTTATTTTTGATTTTGTTACATTTAATTTTTGAATTTTCTAGGATCGACACGTGGTAGCTCCTGGAGCCACCATGTGTCACCCTATTTTCTTTATTACTTTATTAATTTTGTATTTTATATTTATTTTATTTATTTTAAATAAGTATTTATATTATTTATTTATTTATTTTCCCTTTATTATTTTTAGTAGCCTACTTATTTTATTATTTTTTATTTTATTTTCCCCCTTTTTCTTCTTCTACCTCTACTTGTTTCCCACTCCAAGCCATCAACTTCCCATTTCATCCACTTTCTCCACTTCATTTCTAACTCCCTCATCCTCGTTATTCTCTTCCCCTCCATCATTTTTCCTCATCCGCCATTCTACAAGAGAGAGGTTCGAGCCCCGTTTAAGTTATAAGGCGACAACTCCTCCTTATACGTCGAGCGATGAAGACCTGCAAGCGAGATCTACGGTTAATCTCCACGAAGCGAACTTCCCATCAAGATTGCAGAGCTTATCCAATTTTTCGTCGAACCGGATCGAGGCCACGATAATAGGAGTCCAACATAGCTGCTCCACACCATCAGCGAAATCTTAGGTAAGTATTCGTCTCTTTTTCCTCATTTTTTATTTTATCTAACGATTTTCTCTCTTATTGTTTCATAATCAAATCATTGCACACATCACCTCAGTCATTTTTTATTACATAAACATCTTCATTGCTTTTATACACCACTTCAACACAATCACCATCATCACCATCCTATTCATCTACCTCTTCATATATCAATTCACTATTTGAGAACAAAAAAACTGAAAAATATAAAAAAAATAAAATAAAAAAAATAAAAAATTGCACAAGTCCTGCCCACTAGCAGCCTGCCACCTCCCCTGGCCGCACAACCTCTCTCGCCCCAGCGCCTCGCTGCCGCCAGAAGCTGCCAACTGTAGGCGGCCATCCGCCCCGCCCATCCTCCAGCCCAGAAGGCCTATGCCTCCTACCACACCCCCTGCGTCCCCACCTCAAGATCACCCCCTGCGCACTTCCCTTAGCGCCGACCAACAACCGCCAGTCCCCCCGCTTGTGGCCTCTACCGCTGCTCCACCCAGCAGTGCCACCATCCACACATCCACTCGCTGCACTCGACCCGCGCGCAGACCTCCAGACCGTCTGCCCGCATTGCTACATGCACCCCTCCCCTCGTCCACCCCTCGCCCTCCTCCGTGCGGACAACCCATGCCGCCCACGTGCGCTGGCCCCACGCCTTTGCTCGACAGCCGCCTCTCCGCACTGATCTTGCCTAGGCATCACCCTCTACCTCCCCCAATGCCTCACCCCAGACCCGCCCAGCCACCGTGGCCTCCTCCACCGCCCATGGCCGTGCCCACCACACTCGTTGGCCCTGCTCCTCCTTAGCCCTAGTTTATGTGAGAAGAAAGGTTTTGGAACCCACGATTACAAGTTTTATTTTATTTTTTATATTTTTTGGAATAATTGCATAATCAACTCGTTAAGTTTCTTTATTTGCAAAAACATCTCTGTGCACATTTTAATTTGTTTATTTCATTTCTGTAATTGGAAATACACCCCTGACTTTGCATGATAATTTGGACAAAAAAATCATTTTATTTAATCAAAACAATATTTTGTTGAGAAACAAATTCATTATAATTTGGATATTTCTTTGAATTTTTGTGAGCACTGGATAACTTATTAAAAATCAGAGTTTGAATTTCAGTGATGTTTTACCCATTTATGCTCTGAAATTTGCACATACTTAAATATTGCTCCAAAATTGCTAAACAGTTGTAGTTGGTGCTACTAAATGCTTTTTAATAACTATCCAAATTTCATTAAAAATGGATGTGTTTTTACATAAAATAAATTCTTGAGTGATTTTTGTAATTCATTTTTAATTAAATCCACAAGTATCATTTTTGTGAAATTTCAACTCTCTTGTGTTTCTCATTAGAATATCTATTTGAGATAATTCTTTCTCTGGATAATTTAATTTCATGGATTTATTAAAATTAAATACTAGCTGTCACTCTATTTTCAGTAACAGAAATTATTAAAAATCGTATATTGTTAGAAAATTCCAAAAATATTATTGTAGCTTTATTTCATTATGTTTAAGTTCTAGTAAAAATTTCATAATTTTTGCATATAATTTGCACGAAAAATTGCAACCCCCCCAATTTTTATTTTCATTGTTGCATCTTAAATCCAAAATTTGTAAAAAATACATTCCGCCTTCGTCATTTGATTAGGTTTCTAGGAAAAATATAACTTAGCTAAATTAGATTGATTTCACATTAAAAATAAATTTGGCAAAGTTGCTTATTTTCTTAATAACCTAATTCATCCGCATTTGTGCACATGCATTTTATCGCAAAAAAAACAAAAAATATCTGCTTGGAAAACCTTGAGCTAATTTCAATAATCTAATCCGAAGTTGTTCCTTTGCCTCCTTGAGTCGATCCTGGGGCTTGCACAGGTTTAAAATACATCAAACCGCACATTAATTCATTCGTTGATTATTCGATTTGTGCGGTTAATTTTTGACCGATCCTGATTGCCTGACTACAACAAACACGACACAATACATATTCAAATTAAAGGGGTAATTTCATATACGTCAAATATGATGGAAGTGAGTTTGATTCTATTCGAGTTCATGTGGAGCCGGAATTGGTCTTTTAATTATCGTTTTATGGCTTTTTTCGGATGTGGTTACTTTTATTTTGTACATGATTTTATTTTGCAATTATTTTTATTATTTAGCAAACATTTTTATTTACAACTTTGTTTTGAAAATTATTAAATTTAAGGTCAATTTATGGATAAATAAAATATTGTAAGTTTTATACAAATATATAGAATAAATTCAAAAGTATTTACAAAGTATATATATATTTTGATTTTCTGAATAAAGACCCTATCCCCCCTACTTTATTCCTGGTCAATCAGGTCAAGTCTTGACCTTCTCTCGGGGTTCAGGTCAGCTTGTATCTATTACATATATATATGTATAGTATTTTTTTATTTTGGGATTTTTACACCCATAACCCTGAGTAATTTCGTAATAACAATCATAACCCTATATAATCATAAATTACATGAGAAACCCTGAGTAATGGTTAACTCTTACATGAAATACCCCTGTGTTAAACTCCGTTTGTCACACATTTTATATTTGATGGTTTTCGTTAAAAAGACAAAACTACCCTTAAAATTCATTTTTATTTTCAATAACATGTCATTGTCACCCCCACCCCACGTTGACTCCGAAGTCCCCCACCCGTCGAAGCTCCTCGAACCCCATCCCTGCGCCTCAGCTCCCTCCCCCAACCCACCGCCCAGGTCCTCATCCGCTGCTCGACACCCCCTCCCCTGGTCGGACTCCCCCCCTCGCCCTCCCCGGCCAGCTGCTTGAACCCACAGTTGGATTCCCCTACCGCCACCGTGCCAAGCCCCCTCATCGATGCCCCCCTCCCATGGCGCACCGCCCAGGTCCTCCCACCCCCACCGACCCGCCGCCCCCAATCGCCCCTCCTTCCCCTGCTCGACCTGCCCCCTGCGCCCCCTACCCCTGCTCGACCCACCCCCTGCGCCCCCTCCCCCCGCCAACTCTACCTAACCCCTGCCGAAACTGCTCCTCCCCTGCTTGACCCGCCACCGCCCAATCGCCCCCTGCTCGACCCGCCGCCAATCGCACCCCCTTCTCGACCCGCCGCCACCCAATCGCACCCCTCCCCCCTCTGAGCCACTCGCTCCTCCCCTTCTCGACCTGCAATCCCCCCCTGCTCGACTCGCCGACCGCGTCCAGATCCTTCCACAACCACTGAGCTGGAAGCCTTCCAATCCATCCCACCGCCCAGCTGCCTAGAAGCACCCCAACCACCCAGGTCCTCCTCCTCTGCTCGAATCCACCCCCCACCAAGCCTGCTCCTCCCCTGCTCTGACTCCCCCCTTCCCCTCTGCCATCAAGTGAGCCCCACGCTCTTGCTCGAAGCCCGATCCTCCCCTACTCAAAGCCCGCAGCCCGCCATCCTCCAACCCTCGTCTTTCTTTATCAGTTCGTTGCTCCTCGTCTCGCTCGTACTCGCACCGTCCCTGTAGGTTAAAGTGCGGTAGGGACATTGGGAGATGGTCGATCGACGGTAGGGGAAGGGAGGTCAGAGGGGAGAGGTTCAGGTGGACGGAGGGTGAAGGGAAGGTGGATGGCGGTTGAAGAGAGATGGGTATTTTTTTGTTTATTTATTAACTGTTGGATTGAGGATGAGTTAGATTAACTCATTCATATGGTTGAGTTAACATATTAAAACAAGGAGGGTTATGAGTGTAAGATGGAGTGACTATCCAGGGTCTCTCGTGTAATTCATGATTATGCGGGGTTATGATTGTTATTGCAGAATTACTCAGGGTTATGGGTGTAAAAATACCTTTTATTTTTTCTTTATTTATATATATTTATTTTAGGTTAATATAATAATATATGTACAATACTTACACACAGATGCAAGTTAGTAAGAATACAGATTTATTAATATATACCTGTGTTTATAAGGAATTTCAAGCTAAAATAAATGAATAAAGATGATGAAATGCAGATCCATCGTCTGCCATCACATTTTTGATGCCTGATTTGTCACAAATTTCCAGATCAAACTCTTGGAGTGGAAAGATCCAACGAATTAGATGAGGCTTTTCAACTTTCTTACTCTAAAGGTATTTGATGGCAGAATGGTGAGTGTAAATGATAATCCTTAATCCGAGGAGGTGTGACATGAACTTCTCCAGCGCAAACACTTTGGCTAGTTGCTCTTTCTCTGTCACTGTGTAGTTTTTTGGGCTTCTTCAAGTGTTATACTATCCTAATGAATCGCAAATGTCAATCCATCTCGTCTTTGTCCTAAACAACACCACTTGTGAAATCAGAGGTGTCTGCCATGATCTCAAAGGGTAGACACCAATCTGGTGGCTGTAGGATAGGAGCATGTTTGATTAGATCCTTAAACAAATTAAAGGATTGGAGGACCCAGGCATCAACCACAAAATCAGCCTCCTTTCCAAGAAACACATTCAACGGTTGGACAATCACGCTCAAGTTTTTAATGAATATGCCATAAAAATTGACATGCCCCAAAAATGTCCGAACTTGCTTGAGATTGATGGGTGGCTCAAGCTTTGAAATTGCTCCCACCTTAGCTGGGTCAACCTCCATGCCATTCTTGGAAATGATGTGACTGACGAGTCGCTAAATACGATGTATAATTTGGGCATGTTGTGGTACGTGTACTTAGCGAATCAGTCAAAACCGAGAGAAGGATCTCCGTGAAGAGTGTCTCGGTTTAATTTATATCTCGGGCAAGTTCGGGGTCGAACACAGGGAGGCAAAGGAACAACATCGGGTTAATTTGAAAATTTAGATCTCGATTTCCAAATATGGATTTTTTTATATTTTTTATGCAAAAACAAATGCAAATGCGAAAGCGTGTGAATTAAGACACTAAGAAAGCATACAACTTAGCCAAATTAAATTTAGTGTGAAATTAATTCAATTTAACCAAATTATATTTTTCTAGTAAACTTAATCCAATGATGAACATAAAATACATTTTTTTGGAATTTTAGGAATTATAATGCAACAATTAAAAATGAACACTTTTTATGGGTTTTTTCACAATTTTTAATGCAAGCAGTAAGCAAAAATCATGAAAAACTTCTAGAACATAAACATGATGAAATGAGACTACTGTAATATTTTTGGATTTTTTTGACTAAATATGATTTTTTATGGATTTTTTAGTGAAAATATAGTGATAGTGAGTAATTAATTCCTAATTAATCCACAATATTAAATTAGCCAAAGAGCGAATTATCCCAAATAGGTATTTTCATATGGCATCCAGGAGACTTGAAATTTTGTGAAAAGGATATATATGGATTTAACTAAAAATCAAATACGAAAATCACTCTATAATTTATTTCGGGCACAAGACAAATCCACTTTGAATGAAATTAGGACATTATTTCAATCACATTTCAAGGCATCATATCTAATTGTTGTGGAATTTTTAGAGCAACTGCGTGTCAGATATGTATTTAAGAGCACAAAATGGGTAAAATATGCAAAGTTTCAGTTAGAAAATTTTAATTAATTACCCAAATATCAGAAAAATATAAATAAACATTCAGGATGTAGACAATTAGTCACTCAATACAATGGCATTTTTCATTTAAATAAAAGATGTGAAAATAAAGTCCAGATTAAAAGATGAACACAGAGGTATGCATGCAATTTCAAAATTGAAGACTTACAAACAATTATATACATGGACCTTTTTGCAATAACGGAAGCATGAAATATATACAATGCAATTTTTACATTAAAAAATTAGAAAAAGAAAGTAGACCTTCTTCTTCTTCTTCGTTAGGGAGTAGGTGGAGGAACCCAAAAATGGGTGGCGGCGGCAACGACATCGGGCGGATGTGCGGTCGGCGGTAGGGGACGTCACGCGACCGTGACGATGCGCGGAGGGCGGTAGAGCATCCGTTGCTGGGCAGAGGAGGCGAGGTGCTAACGGCAGGACGACACGACCGCAACGGAAGAGAGCGGAGCGGCGTGACCGCACATGGCTGGAGCGGGCCGGCCTAGTGGCAGCGCCACACGTGCGGCGGAGGGCTGGGGGGCATAGCCTCTGTCGGCGGTGGGAGGCGGCGTGGCCGCTTGGTGGAGGAGAGGAGAGGGGTGGCGCGGACGTGCTGTAGTGGGTGCGCGATGGCTGCGTTCGGGCTGGAAAGAGTAGCCGGTGGTGGTCGGCCGCGTGTGGGACGGTCGGGGACGCACTGGTGGCGGGTCTGGCGGGTGGCAGAGCCGCGTGGGGCGCCTGCGTGGCGACTGAGGAGGGAAGGGCGGCAGGTGGCACCGCTGCCACTGGAAGGAGATGGGCGGCGGCGATGCTCCCACCTCTACTGCTATTTTTTTATTTTTTTAAAATCTTTTTAATGCTGTATTGAAAGGAAAAGAAAAAGTTTGTTTTTTATTTTTTTTTAAATTTTTTAATGAGAGAATAAACAAGAAATGATAAGATGATGGTGGTAAGGACGATGGAGATATAAACAAATGAAGGAGTAGGGGGTGGCGAATGTGATGTAATAAAAAAATGCAAAAATAAAAAGATGATAAAATGAAGATAAAATTATCTACAATGGAGATGGTCGCCTATGATGTGCTCACGAGAGCACGATCTTCGTTCGAATTGCCGGCGAGCGATGAGCTCGAGCAGCGCGGCAGTGCGGCTGCGATGTTGGCAAAAAAGCCAACGGATCTCACCGGAGAAAGGGTTGTCGTCGCTCGACCGTGGTTGCATCGCTGTCACCGATCCAACTCTAGGAACTAGGCCTTCCTTACATAAATATGGATCAAGTGCAAAATGAGGAGGATGGGATGTCTATAAAGAGAATACATAAGAAGTTATTAAAGTGGTGGAGTTGAATGGGAGGTTGTATTATTAATGGAGTTGAATGGAGGTTGGTGGTAGAAGAGAAGTTATTGTAGAGAATGGGAATTAAATAATAAAATCAATAATGATATAAAGTAGGCTACTTTAAATACAATAAAAATATAAAGAAGGAAAAATAGTGGAGAATTTACAAAGGAATACATACAACATGTACATTTTTTGTTTGCTTTTCTAATATGTATTTTTTTTGTCTTTTTAATAAGAGATATTTACAACAGAAAAATACAATAAAAATACTATAATCAAAATACAACATAACGATGATTTTTTGGATTTTTAAGTAATTGAGAAAGATAAAATAAAAATGAAGAAAGAATGAATATATACATAATATACAATGTACATCTAGGTCCCAAAACCCAACTTTTGCAAATGAGCTCCGATTTTAATGAAACCTTCCGTTGGATAGATAATTTTCTAACTTGAACTTTAAAAGTGAGTTTGGTGCATTTGGAGTTCATACGGAGCGGGAATTTGGCCAGGAAATTGGACTTTACGGTTTTTTTCCCTTTGGGGTCTAGGAGCATTTATTTAAGATGATTTTGTTTTGTATTTTTGTATTTTTATATTCATTTTTATGAACAAGTTAGAGAAAGAATTAGCTAGAAAGAAGTTGAAATAAAATTATTAAAAATACATAAAGTTTTGGACTATTTACAGGTGAAAAACTCCTTTAATTTTACGGCTTTTTATTGTTAATTTATTTTGTACAATATAATCTATAATAATTAATGTGTTTTATTTACAAGAGTTATTTTGTTAATTTATTTATGTTTTATACATTTATTTGAGAATTTCCTCAGGGATTTTGCTAAGATCAAGATATTGTGATGATCAATCGCGGATTCATCATCCCCCTATACTTAAACTTTGCTAGTCCTCGAACAAACAAAGAACGAATAAGTTGGATTAACCCCTGACTGTGCATGTGAATACAAGACTTGGTCCGTTCAAGAACTCTCGATTTTATATATCCTAAAATTCTAAGCTGAACCAAGCTCTAGTCAAAAGGTATCCAATTTCCCTAATCATTAGACTCTCTCTGTATACATATATAGTAGGGATATGACTTAAGTGTTGACTGCAGTTATAATAGTATAGTCGCAACGTCACACAAGGTTCCAGTCTAAGAGACTGTCCTAAGAACTCAATCGTCAACACTAGGGAATAAACCATTTCTTGCATCTAATCCACCGTCTCTTTAGTTGTCAGACTTAAAAGTGTAGATGGAAGGCTAGTTAATGGAGGGCATAGGATTGTGTCATTTCTTCACTCCCTCTCATTGGAACAAGGATCCTCTCGAGTGCCTTATTAACTCAACACATATTTTTAGTGTTCATCAGTGCGTCCGTCAAGAGAAGTTGGAGTCGTCTGCACTTGTTTTCTTGGGAGTACATCGAAGTGTGACTTTTTTGAGTACCTTGTTAGCAATGTGAACCCCAGGTGAACCATTCCTACAATAAATGTTATTGTAATAAATGATTTACCAATAAAAGTTATTGATTATTTTTCACTCCCTTTCTGAGAATTAATGAATGAATGCACTATAACCCCTCTGTACAATAAGGGTTATGTACCATGGCCAACTTGATGATCATACAGCTGTTGATTCATTGAATGAATCATAGAGGATGATGCTTGGATGAATATCTAAGGAGTTAGATAGAGGACTCATCAAGCATCGTCAAATGATTGTTAAGTAATTATCTCCAGCCTGAGTAGGAGATGGCAATCCTTTCTCAAATGGATGATATCTGACTGACCTCTTGATGCAGGTCCTCTGCATGGGAATAGTGATTCGGAGGTGTCAGATTAGTTGAGTCAATGGGTTGACTTAACGAGATTGAGATAACCAAAAACCGATGTTGAATGCTGTCACAGCATAGGCATGCATCCGCTGACCAGAGACAGATGTGTTGCTATATGTATGAGTATGTACATTTGGCAGACCAATAGGTTGATGACCTAACCAAGGTCTATACACCGGCGAGCTGGTGTGCATGTAAGGGCATATGAGTAATACGATCTCTCAAAGGGACCATACAGGTTCACTTATGAACTGGGAGACATGAGCTCACTCATGAGGTATTGGGACTGAACAAATTCCATGCATGATCGTCATGCTTTGGAAGCATGACATGAATTTGAAGGTAAGACATATGCTTTGTGAAAGCATATGATCTATACCAAATCCCAATAACCAAGATTGAGAAACTTAATGATCAGACCCTGAAGATGACAGTGTAAAAGTGATCTTTATCTTCAGAATGATCATAGGTCTTCCAGTATGCAGGATGTACAGGTATTGGGAATACCTGAGGGTGATGTGATCATAAACAATTGTATAACCATGACGCTTCCATTCCGAGGGAGTGATGAAACAGGTTTGGATTTTAGTGATTCCTCTCATTAGAGAAGTGACCTAATC
This sequence comes from Ottelia alismoides, assembly GCA_037367405.1. Lineage (NCBI taxonomy): Eukaryota > Viridiplantae > Streptophyta > Magnoliopsida > Alismatales > Hydrocharitaceae > Ottelia > Ottelia alismoides. Next base: position 194,630 of record JAZKJV010001551.1, read on the forward strand.
TTAGTCCATGTACTGGACATTGATCTGAATGAGATTCAGATGCAATGAGAAGATTAGGACTACGTTCTAGATTTGATCAAGCATCAGTGGGAGGTCCATGGGATATGGATTTGAGATATGATCTCAACATCCAAGTCACTATACGTGGAGCAATACAATCGTCCTGTCCTTATCTCCAAGTATCTGAAGAGAAATAACATTGTTCTTGAATGGTTCAAGAATAATTCAATAAGATCTAAGCATTGAGAAATTGATAGTTAAATGTTATTTAATTATCATGATGTATGAGGAATTATCCAATATAATTAAATGTGATTTAATTATCATGGATAAGAATAACGTGGATAGAAATATCTAATTATTCATTATATATTATAAATGTGATTTATAATGTTTTAGAGAGATCTAATTATAATTATATTTGTTAATTAATTATTAATGTGTATTGGATACACATTGTCTAACTAATTGAAAATGTAAATTATATTTTGTTATGGGTTGTGAATGTGATTCACAATTTTCCAATGTCAAGATTGCAATATTCCAAAATTAATTGTGAATTATTTTGGTGAATAAATCCCAACAAAATGTTGTTGGAAATAAATGATGGAGAAATTCAAGGAGACATGCAATCTCATGGAAATCCATGAGACTGCCCCACTTGGAAGGGGGTGGGCGGCACCCAATTCCTATATGGAATGGGTGGCCGTCCCCCTTGAATGTACATGGAGATGTAATCTCCATGTATATTCTCTCCTTATTTGTTGGTGTAATTTAGGGTTGATTTATATTTGATTTTGTCAAATATATTTTAATCTAAATTAAATCACTAGTTGTTGGCTTTTACCAACAGCTATCTTGACCATTGGATTGACATAAATCAATCTCATCCATTGATTTTATATGTCCCATGGATTGAGATCCATGGATCCCAAAACCCTATAAATAGAGAGGCATACCTTGCTCTCTTGTACATGCTATTGGTAGCACATCTCTCTCTCTTTTCTCCTCACACGTCAACCCTCTCCCTCTCTCTCTTGGTGGCCGACCACCATAACCGTAGGGAAGGATCTCGTCGTTGCATACGCCACTGCACCGTCGCTTCGACGCTCTGCGGTTCTCCGTCTTCTTGGAGTACTACGCTCACAAAGGAGACGTTCGATCTCATACGACGAGATCAGGAGATCACCACGCTTGGATCAACTTGTTGTATTGCGAGGACAACGCGATTCATCTCCGCGCTCGCAAGCCGCTTCTCTGACGATCGGACTTGAGACAGGAGGTCTCTTTTCGTAGAGACTCGATCAACCACGCTTGAAGAGGTATTGCATTATACTTTTTGTGGTTATAGATGAAACGATCCGAGAATCGTTCTTGGATCATGTGGTTTCATCATATGAAAAAATTTTAAATTCCGCTACACAGAACAACTAGTACGACTAGTCGTTCTGCGTCGTATTTGATACGACGATCACGCTTCCATGATGCACTTGAGGATAATGCCATATCCTTCAAGTGGTATCAGAGCCTTAGGTCGACGGTTTCGAATATGATTCACAAACCGAGGACGACTTGGGTTCGTTAAGGTCGCAAAAGTTTTTCTTTGTCGCATTTGATTTTCGCAGATCTATTTAGTAAATAATTTCGGCCATGTTTAAAATGTTTAAGCGAATTATTTACTTGTATTTTGTTCCCCGTTAAAAAAGAAAACCATAGGATCTGAGTTTGCGTAATTCGGATTCCGTATGCTCGAGATATGGTTGTTTTAATGAACAGGTATGCACTGTTGCGGGTACTGCAGATCTTAACATGATTAAAGAGTCAATTACTGTTTTGATCTGCCTCGAAATGCACGAAATATCACTTAGGTTCTGTCCTAAATCAAGTTAGAAATCTTTGAAAATTGAGTTTGCCAAATTTGGATTTAAATTGATTGAGATATGTTAATTTTAGTGAGTAGGAGTCACTACTAAAATTGCAGTCCTAATCAAGAACCAAGTGATTGTCAATTAGTGAAATTAATTGTTAATTTCTTGAAATAATTAAGAAAATGATTTGTGAAATATTGGAAGATGATTATTTCCTTAATTGACTTGTCCTCAACTAATTAATTGATTAGATTTGATCTAAATCATAATCATAATTGGAAACACAATCATCAAACTTGATGCTTGAATATGATTGGGAATTTGTGTAGTAAATTTCCTTATAATAAAAAATGTTTTGATTATTACTATATGGTAAAGTTTTGGTTGAAGAACCGATGATCATCTCAAGTACAAATTGATATATCTGGCATTATCCTTTCCTGAGGTGGATATGGTGTCTAGTCGGAGAGCATTGGGGTTGCGGATTGCAACATATGTGGTCCGTCCCACTCTCGTTGGTACTGGCCATGGCAACGGGTTGGGACTCGATAATGCCGGAGAAAATCAATGTGTATTTTCTAATTATTAAAATTCGAATTAATACGTACTTTGAGATATTACCACATATATTCAAGTAAAATAATTAAGTTTGTTTATTGAATTGAATTGATAATTAATTTAATATGATTAAATTGATTATGTCCAATTAAGACACTCTATTATGAATAGAGTTGTCATTTTCCTGGGAAGAATTGATTATATGAATGGGATTCATGATAATTAATTAAAATTTGAATATGAGATGGAGGATCACATAAGTGACATCCATGGTCTCCCGTCAAGGCGAAGGGTTCCGTCGCCAGGGATTGCATGTGGGAGACGCCTGTCCGAAGTGACAGATCCTGTATGCAAGCGCATCTCGATTGGGCTCGTCACTTCTCGAAAGAGTAAGGACGTATGCGTAGTGACCCCAATATCGGGTCCTCATATTATTGGGGCGATATTGGATTGCGCATAGCGAGTTGTATTCCTGTTGACGGTTGGCTCAATTAATGACGGGTCAACATCACCTTAGGGGTGGTGGGTCTGTGTATTAAAGACCGAATTGGGAGATGCAAGTTAGACTTGCAAGGCAGAATGTGTTCCCACTTTTCTTTGTTGGAGTCATAGGTTCTCATATTATTGGGATATGACAAAGATAAGGAGGAGATCCCAGTTCTTGCTTGAGATATAATGGTAAGCATATCTCTTACTTTGAAAGTGATTAAGGGAATAAACTTTCAAGGTTGACAAAGCAAGAACATTTTGATTTAAAATGCCTTAATCAAATATCATAAATATGAATATATGATTATATGTTCTAATATAGTGCATTCTTAATTTTAGAAAATGAAGTCCTTGAACCCACTAAGTAGGCTTCTTGAGGTCAACCAATTGACCGGCCCAAATTACTCGGATTAGATCCGTAATTTGGAGCTTGTTCTCTCTGCAGAGCGCATAAGTTATGTGCTCTCCGAGGACAAGCATGAGAGCCCTAAATCCAAGGAAGAAAAAGCATACAATGACAAGTATGATGAAGATCATGTCTTGGCTAGATGCTATATCCTGGGTTCTCTCTCCAATGTTCTGCAGAAGCAACATGTGGAGATGAGCACATGCCAGGAGATAATGCAGAATCTGAAAGATATGTTTGGTGACATCAACCGCACCCAGCGTTACAATATTATGAAAGAACCCGTTCGCTTCAAGATGCAGGAAGGAACTTCGGTTCGAGAGCACGTACTCAAAATATTTGGGTACTTGTCTGAACTGGAGACTCTTGGGGCCAACATGGATGCAGACATGCAAGCTGACTTCATTCTGCCGTCCCTGCCCAAGTCTTTCAATAATTTTGTGGTTTCATTCCACATGAACAAGTTGGACTTGTCAAACGCTGGTCTTCTTGCTGCATTAAAGTCTGTAGAAGATGTAATGAAGAAAGATAGTCCCGCTGGAAGTGCAATGGTTGCACAGGTCAGAGGGAAGTGCGGTCGGAAGCAAGGTTTTCGGAAGGGCCCAGCCCAGAAGAGAAAGAAGAGAGTCAAGGCGTTGGCTCATCTTCTAATGCATCCACATTGATAGCGTTGAAGAAATCTGACGTTTGTCACCACTGCAAAAAGTCGGGGCACGGGAGGCGTAACTGCCCGAAATACCTGAAGTCCTCAGACAAAGGTAAAACCCCAACATGTATGAAATCTATTTTCATCATCGAAACTAGCTTTCTCGTTGGACGAGAAGGAAGTTGGGTTGTAGACTCTGGTGCTTCTGTTCATGTATGCAATTTGTTGCATTTGTTTCAGGAAACTAGAAGTCTTGAAGAAGGGGAGATAGTCATCCAGATGGGATCTGATGCAAGTGTTGCAGCAGTCACTGTTGGGATGTGTCGGCTATCATTATCTAGTGGTAGAGTCCTAGTACTTAAAGAGTGTCTTTATGTACCTAAAGTTAGAAGGAATTTAATATCTGTATCTAAGCTAGTTAGAAGTGGATATTCATTCCTGTTCTATAATAAATTAGTCATAAATCATAATGATAAATATATTACAAAGGGTATTTTAACTTCTGGAGGACTCTATGAATTGTGCATCAATGATAATATCATGAATGTTATAACCACTAATAAAAACCCTAAGAGATCCAGGGAGAATAAAAATCATTCGAATATGAATTGGCATCAAAAGCTTGGTCAATTGTCTGTTGATAGGATCAACAGATTGATAAAGGACAGACCTTTAGATTTTCTACAGGTTGAATCTTTGCCTACCTGTGAACATTATATTCGAGGTAAAATGACTAGGATGCCTTTCTGTAACAAGGTTACAAGATGCGAAGGTATTATTAACCTAATACATACCGATGTATGTGGTCCCTTCAGTACCGCGACTCGAAATGGACATCGATATTATTTGACGTTTATCGATGACCATTCACGATACGGGTTTGTCTTCCTATTACGTCATAAATATGAAACCTTTGAAAAGTCCAAAGAGTTCAAGGCTTTGGTTAAGAACCAAACCGATAGGAAGATTAAATGGATTCTATCTAATCGAGGTGGCGAGTACCTATCAGATGAATTCAAGGAATATCTTAAGGAGAATGGAATTGTTTCCAATCTCACTCCTCCTGGAACTCCCCAACTTAATGGTGTTGCTGAAAGATGCAACAGGACCATCATGGACATGGTCCGTTCAATGATGAGCAAAGCACATTTACCTCTTAGTTTCTGGGGATATGCAATAGAGACTGCAATTTATATCCTAAATAAGATTCCTAGCAAATCTGTGCCTAAGACTCCTCATGAGCTATGATATGGAACCAAACCTAGTGTTAATCACTTCAGGGTTTGGGGTTGCTTGGTCCATGCGAAGAACGTTGATGCAAGTAAGCTAGAATCTCACACTCGTGAGTGTTACTTCATTGGGTATGTTAAAGATGGTATTGGATACCAGCTCTATGACCCTGAGACCCAAAAGGTTTTTGTCTCTAGAGATGTGAACTTTCTGGAGGATGATTTCCTTAAAGGTCAAGCCAAAAATGAAGTAGAGGAACTCATTGAATCCCCTGAGGATTCTAAGCTTCCTAGACCAGAAACTGAAGAGATAAATAAAGATGAAACACCCATACCTCTTCGAAGGAGTTCGAGGGTGGTTGCACCACCTGAAAGGTATGTATTCCATGTGTCAAGTGAGACTGACATTGATCCTACTTCATTTGATGAAGCACTCGCGGATCAAGACATGGATAGATGGATGCTAGCAATGAAGTCAGAGATTGACTCCATGCATAAGAATGGTGTATGGACTCCAGAGGATCCACCTAAAGGGGTAAAACCCATTGGGTGTAAATGGATCTTCAAGAGAAAAAGGGGACCTGATGGGAAAGTAGAGACTTTCAAGGCACGACTCGTAGCCAAGGGCTACACACAGAGAGAAGGCATCGATTACGATGAGACGTTCTCTCCTGTGGCTATGCTTAAATCCATCAGGACACTACTAGCTATAGCTACATATCTTGACTACGACATCTGGCAGATGGACGTCAAGACGGCTTTCCTCAATGGATACCTCGAGGAGGATATCTACATGGAGCAGCCCCAGGGCTTCATAACTGAGGATGGCAAAGTGTGCAAGATGAAGAAATCCATCTATGGGCTCAAGCAAGCTTCTCATAACTGGAACATCAGATTTGACAAAACCATAAAGAGTTATGATTTCATGCAGAATCCTGATGAACCTTGTGTATACAAGAAGCTTAGTGGGAGCGCCATTGTATTCATCGTGCTTTACGTAGATGACATCATTATCATTGGGAATGATACATGGATGATGACCAGTGTGAAGATTTGGCTATCCCATACCTTTGAGATGAAAGATCTTGGAGAAGTCTCTTACATCTTAGGCCTGAAGTTGTTCAGAAACCGAGAAAAGAGGATTTTGGGATTTTTACAACATGGATACATTAAGAAGATTCTTGAACGATTCCATATGGATAGTTCCAAGAAAGGATTCCTACCCTTAAGACATGGTATCCACCTGTCTAAAGGAATGGCTCCTCAAACTGTTGAGGAAAAGAAGGCCATGGCTGGATGTCCTTATGCATCAGCTGTAGGAAGCTTAATGTATGCCATGATGTGTACTAGGCCAGATATCTACCATGCAGTGGGAGTGGTAAGTCATTACTAATCCTAGTATGGAGAACAACACTGGAATGCAGTAAAGAACATATTCAAATATCTAAGACAGATGCAAGATTACATCTTGGTCTATGGAGATGGTGATCTCCAAGTCTTGGGATATACAGATTCTGACTTCCAATCGGATGTAGATGACCGAAAGTCGACATCAGGGTTTGTGTTCTTATTGAATGGTGGTGTTGTGAGCTGGAGAAGCAAGAAGCAGGACACTACTGCAGATTCAACAATAGAAGCCGAATACATTGCAGCATCGGATGCTGCAAAGGAGGCAGTGTGGTTGCGCAAGTTCGTCCTGGAGCTTGGCGTAGTTTCCTTTGATACTCCTATCCCGTTACTATGCGATAACATGGGAGCCATTGCCCAGGAAAAGGAACCCAGATGGCATCAGAAGAGCAAGCACGTGGAATGAAAATACCACATCATACGGGAGATATAAAAGCGTGGTGGCATCATCATCACCAAGGTGGCCTCTGCCGATAACGTTGCTGCTCCTCTTACCAAACCTCTGACACAGAAGGTTTTCGACCAACATGTAATGAGTATGGGTTTAGGGATTGTACCTGAATGGTTCTGAGGGCTAGTGGGAGATTGTTAGTAATGTGAGCCCCGGGCGAACCATTCCTACAATAAATGTAATTGTAATAATTGATTTATAAATAAAAGTTATTGATTATTTTTCACTCCCTTTCTGAGATTGAATGAATGAATGCACTATAAGTTCCCACTGTATAATAAGGGTTATGTACCATGGCCAACTTGAAGATCATACAGCTGTTGATTCACTGAATGAATCATAGAGGCCGATGCTTGGATGAATATCTAAGGCGTTAGAAAGAGGACTCATCAAGCATCGTCAAATGATTATTAAGTGATGATCTCCAGCCTGAGTAGGAGATGGCAATCCTTTCTCAAATGGCTGATATCTGACTGACCTCTTGATGCATGTCCTCTGCATGGGAATAGTGATTCGGAGGTGTCAGATTAGTTGAGTCAATGGGTTGACTTAACGAGATCGAGATAACCAAAGACGTATGTTGAATGTGTCACAGCATAGGCATGCATCCTCTGACCAGAGATAGATGTGTTGCTATATGTCTGAGTATGTACATTTGGCTGACCAATAGGTTGATAACCTAACAAAGGTCTATACACCGGCGAGCTGGTACGCATGTAAGGGCATATGAGTAATACGATCTCTCAAAGGGATCATACAGGTTCACTTATGAACCAGGAGACATGAGATCACTCATGAGGTATTGGGACTGAACAAATTCCATGCATGGTCATCATGCTTTGGAAGCATGACATGAATTTGAAGGTAAGATATATGCTTTGTGAAAGCATATGATCTATACCAAATCCCAGTAACCAAGATTGAGAAACTTAATGATCAAACCCTGAAGATGACAGTGTAAAAGTGATTTTTATCTTCAGAATGATCATAGGTTTTCCAGTATGCAGAATATACAGGTATTGGGAATACCTGAGGGTGATGTGATCATAAACGATTGTATAACCTGACGCTTCCATTCCGAGGGAGTGATGAAACAAGTTTGGATTTTAGTGACTCCTCTCATTAGAGAAGTGACATAATCTTAGTTCATGGTACTGGACATTGATCTGAATGAGATTCAGATGCAATGAGAAGATTAAGTCTATGGTCTTGATTTGATCAAGCATCAGTGGCAGGTCCATGGGATCTGGATTTGAGATATGATCTCAACATCCAAGTCACTATACATGGAACAATACAATCGCCCTGTCCTTATCTCCAAGTAGCCGAAGAGAAGTAACATTGTTCTTGAATGGTTCAAGAATAATTCCATAAGATCTAAGCATTGATAAATTGATAATTAAATGTGATTTAATTATCATGATGTATGAGGAATTATCCAATATAATTAAATGTGATTTAGTTATCATGGATAAGAATAATGTGGATAGAAATAGCTAATTATTCATAATATATTATAAATGTGATTTATAATGTATTAGAGAGAGATAATTATAATTTATATTTGTTAATTAATTATTAATGTGTATTGGATACACATTGTCTAATTAATTGAAAATGTAAATTATATTTTGTTATGGGTTGTGAATGTGATTCACAATTTTTTAATGTCAAGATTGCAATATTCCCAAAATTAATTGTGAATTATTTTGGTGAATAAATCCCAACAAAAAGTTGTTGGAAATAAATAATGGAGAAATTCAAGGAGACATGCAATCTCATGGAAATCCATGAGATTGCCCCACTTGGAAGGTGGTGGGCGGCAGCCAATTCTTATATGAAATGGGTGGCCGTCCCCCTTGAATGTACATGGAGATGTAATCTCCATGTATATTCTCTCCTTATTTGTTTGTGTAATTTAGGATTGATTTATATTTGATTTTGTCAAACATATTTTAATCTAAATTAAATCACAAGTTGTTGGCTTTTACCAACAACAATCTTGACCATTGGATTGACATAAATCAATCTCATCCATTGATTTTATATTCCCATGGATTGAGATCCATGGATCCCAAAACCCGATAAATAGAGAGGCATACCTTGCTCTCTTGTACATGCTATTGGTAGCACATCTCTCTCTTTTCTTCTCACACGTCAACCCTCTCCCTCTCTCTCTTGGTGGCCGACCACCATAACCCTAGGGAAGGATCTCGTCGTCGCCTACGCCACTGCGCTGCCGCTTCGACGCTCTGCGGTTCTCCATCTTCTTGGAGTACTACGCTCAGGAAGGAGACGTTCGATCTCATACGATGAGATCAGGAGATCACCGCGCTTGGATCAACTTGTTGGATTGCGAGGACAACACGATTCATCTCCACGCTCGCAAGCCGCTTCTCCGACGATAGGACTTGAGACAGGAGGTCTCTTTTCGTAGAGACTCGATCAACCACGCTTCAAGAGGTATTGCATTATACTTGTTGTGGTTATAGATGAAATGATCCGAGAATCGTTCTTGGATCATGTAGTTTCATCACATGAAAAAATTTTAAATTCCGCTGCACAAAACAACTAGTACGACTAGTCGTTCTGCGTCGTATTTGATACGACGATCACACTTCCGTGATGCGCTTAGGATAATTCCATATCCTTCATACCTATCGTACCGTCTACTCCCATACTTGTAGCATTTACAATGCAGAGCCTTTTTTTGGTGCAAGCCCGACTCCTGGTCCTAATAGCGGTGGTCCAAGTGGACACTTTGAAATGGTTGGGAGCGCTCGCCTTTGGTGGAAGCACTTTTTTGTGGAATGAGAGCTTTTCTTTAACATTTCATTGCTTTGTAGTACTTTGGCTTGCTCCACTGCTTTTACCAAGAGTTAGTGCATACTAATCAACACATTTTTTTTATTTTATCACACCCTGGCACATAGGTATATGTCAAAAGATAGTACAAGAACCATGTTCTCATACTGGCTAAAGGTGCTGACATTCAAGTTTCATGAAGCCTTCATTGATTTTATCCCATCCTCGAGCATCATCAAATCAAGTCCATACTCAAATCCCTCATCCCAGTTCCTCAAGTGAAATTTCAACTCATCTCATCATAACTGCAGTCGTGTATGTGAGGTGCTGATCATATTCTTAAGATAGAGACTAAGCATGCAATACAGCACACAAATCTTTCAAACTAGAGAAATGTGAATAATCAAGTCAAGGACCCTAATGACTAAGGCTGGTTGACTCAAAATCTCAAGACTTCATAAACTAAGTGTTCTTGATCATCACAAGTCTTGTGTGAAAGTGAATGTGTCAGGGATTAAACCAACTTATTAGTTAGTATTTTTGTTTGTGATTTTTTTCAAAGTCTTTTTTGAAAAACAAAGGAAAAGAAGAAAGTTTTTTTTGTTAGAAAAAGTTTTGCTTTTTTTTTCAAAAGTGTTTTTTTGAAAAAGATTGGTAGATAAGAAAGGATTTTTTTTAAAAGTTTTTTAAGAGATTTTTTGAAAAGTTTTTTAAGCAAATAAGGAAAAATAGTTTTTTTGTTTTTTTTGTTTTTGTTTTTTACCCACCCCATAATTATTGTATAATATATACAAAAATACGTGAAAGTACAAGCTATGGGTAAAGTATATATGTTATATATACATGCCCTCCTATACTTAGCATGTGCTATACCCTCAGAGCACAAGAAGCAAGAAAAAGACATAGCTCGTGCTAAGTGTAGGATGACTAAAATAATAAAATGTATAGAAGTCGATCCGCCCCCTATACTTAGGCTCTAGTCAGCCTGAGTGTAGAAGAAGAGCAAAAATGGGACGGATGAGGTCAAGAGGAGAAATGAATGAGTATATACACATGACGAGCATCGGTTCCCCCTATACTTAGGCTCTGGTCAGCCTAAGTGTAGTACAAGAGTAAGTGTGAGAACTGATGTGATCTGGAGAATATACAAAGAAGGGAGAATATACAAGAGTGATTGAATCTTGATGCTGCATCTTCATGAACAGTAATATGGTGTATCTGCTCTGTGCTCACTTTGCATGAAGTTGATGACCTCGACTTGGACTAACTACTCTTTCGAATCAACAAAATGCTTCAATAGTTGTCCATTTACCACATGAGACTGTGCACCATCTGTGAGATCATCTATCTCTACACTTCCATTCTCGTGCACTTTCTTAACAACAAAGGGACCCATCCATTTAGAGTTGAGCTTCCCATGGAACATCCTCAACCTGACATTGAACAACCATACCTTTTGTCCAGGGACAAAGTCTTTGCACCTAATGTGCTGATCATGCCATCTCCTTACTTTGTCCTTATAAATCAAACTGTTGTCATATGCCATGTTTCGAATTTTCACGAGCTCGTTAAAGTTCAAGTCTCGACAAATCTTCCCTAGGTGACAACTCCAATTAATCTTCTTAATTGCCCATTCGGATTTATGAATCAATTCTGCAGGCAAATGACATGGCTTGCCATAGATCATTCTAAATGGTGAAGTACCCAATGGTGTCTTGTAGGCTGTCCTATAGGCCCACAGAACTTGCTCCAAGAGCTGAGACCAGTTCTTCCTATCGGGATACTCTTCACCTCTCTATTCAAAACCTCTGTCATGCTGTTGGACTGTGGGTGATAAGGACTAATAACTCTATGCTCAAATCCATAGTCCTTAGCTAAAGATCTCATATCTCAGTTCACAAAGTGGATACCCCCATCAGATATCAAAGCTTTTGGCATGCCGAACCTACCAATAATATGATTTCTCAAAAACTTATAGACAGTCTTGCTGTCTGCGGTTCAGGTTGGGATAGCCTCCACCCACCTGGATAAATAATCAACCTCCAACAATATGTACTCATGTCCTTGGTTGTTGGGAAAGGGACCCATAAAATCTATGCCCCATGCATAAAAAAACATCACAAATAATCATCGGTTGCATGGGCATCTCATGTCTCTGTCCAACTGTCCCTCTCATTCTTTGGTAGATCGGGCACGACCGTATAAAATCAATAGCATCTCTAAACAAGATCGGCCAATACAATCCACATTAAGTACTTTATAAGCGATTCTCTTTCCCGAATGGTGTCCTCCAACCTCAAGTGAATGACAATATGTGAGGACACTTTGGTATTCCTCCTGAGGAATACACCTTATCCAAACACAATCCGGTCCTTCGAAGAAAAGGAAAGGATCGTCCCAGTGGTATCTGTTAGCAATGTTCCCGGGCGAACCATTTCTACAATAATTGTTATTGTAATGAATAAATTATCAATGAAAGTTATTGATTATTTTTTCACTCCCTTTCTGATATTAAATGAATGAATGCACTATAGGGTCCCTCTGTACAATAAGGGTTATGTACCATGGCCAACTTGATGATCATACAGCTATTGATTCATTAGATGAATCATAGAGGCTGATGCTTGGATGAATATCTAAGGAGTTAGATAGATGACCCATCAAGCATCATCAAATGATTGTTAAGTGATGATCTCCAACCTGAGTAGGAAATGGCAATCCTCTCTCTTATCGCTGATATCTGACTGACCTCTTGATGCAGGTCCTCTGCATGGGAATAGTGATTTGGAGGTGTCAGGTTAGTTGAGTCAATGGGTTGACTTAACGAGATTGAGATAACCAAAGACCTATGTTGAATACTATCACAGCATAGGCATGCATCCTCTGACCGGAGACAGATGTGTTGCTATATGTCTAAGTGTGTACATTTGGCAGACCAATAGGTTGATGACCTAACCAAGGTCTATACACCGGCGAGCTGGTGTGCATGTAAGGACATATGAGTAATACGAGCTCTCAAAGGGATCATATAGGTTCACTTGTGAACTGGCAGACATGAGCTCACTCATGAGGTGTTGGAACTGATCAAATTCCATGCATGGTCGTCGTGCTTTGGAAGCATGACATGAATTTTGAAAGTAAGATATATCCTTTGGGAAAGCTTATGATCTATACCAAATCCCAGTAACCAAGATTGAGAAACTTAATGATCAAACCCGGAAGATGAAAGTGTAAAAGTGATCTTTATCTTCAGAATTATCATAGGTCTTCCAGTATGCAGGATGTACAGGTATTGGGAATACCTGAGGGTGATTTGATCATAAACGATTGTATAACCATGACCCTTCCATTCCGAGGGAGTGATGAAACAGGTTTGGATTTTAGTAACTCCTCTCATTAGAGAAGTAACCTAATCTTAGTCCATGAATTGGACATTGATCTGAATGAGATTCAGATGCAATGAGAAGATTAGGTCTACGGTCTTGATTTGATCAAGCATCAGTAGGAGGTCCATGGGATCTGGATTTGAGATATGATCTCAACATCCAAGTCACTATACGTGGAACAATACAATCGCCCTGTCCTTATCTCCAAGTATCCGAGGAAAGATCGCATTATTCTTGAAGGGTTCGAGAATAATTCCATAATATCTAAGCAATGAAGAATTAATGATTAAATGTGATTTAATCATTTTGATGTGTGAAGAAATTGTCCAATATAATTAAATATGATTTAATTATTATGGATAAGAATAATGTGGATAGAATATCCAATTATTCATAATATCTTATAAATGTGATTTATAATGTACTAGAGAGAGCTAATTGTAATTTATATTTGTTGATTAATTATTACTTGTATTGGATACACATTGTGTAATTAATTGATAATGTAAATTATATATTGTTCTGGGCTGTGAATATGATTCATAATTTTTCAATGGCAAGATCGCAATATTCTCAAATATAATTGTGAATTACTTTTGAAGAATAAAACCCAACAAAAGTTGTTGGAAATAAATAATGGAGAAATTCAAGGAGTTATGCAATCTCATGGAAATCAATGAGATTGCTCTCAACTTGGAATGAGGTGGGCAGCACCCTATTCCTATATGGAATGGGTGGCCGTCACCTCTAGATTATACATGAAGATGTAATCTCCATGTATATTCTCTCATTATTTATTGTTATAATTTAGGATTGATTTATATTTGATTTTTTCAAATATTTTTAATCCAAATTTGTTGGTTTCACCAACAACAATCTTAACCATTGGATTGACATAAATCAATCTCATCCATTGATTTTATATGTCACATGGATTGAGATCCATGGATCCAAAAACCCTATAAATAGAGAGGCATACCATTCTTTCTATATACATGCAATATTGAAGCTCTCTCTCTCTCTTTCTTCATACACGACAACCCTCTCTCCCTCTATTTGGTGGCCGACCATCAAACCCTAGAGGAGAAGTTCTCGTCGACGCTCTCACCACCACGCCGCCGCTTCGATGTTCTTTGGTTCTCCGTCTTCTTGGTGTGCTACGCTCACGAAGGAGACGTTCTATCTCGTGCGACAAGATCAGGAGCAACCGTGCTTGGATCATCTTGTTGGATTGCGAGGACAACGCGGTTCATCCCCGCGCTCGCAAGTAGTCTCACCGACGATCGGACTTGAGACAGGAGGTCTCTTTCTTTAGAGACTTGATCAACCACGCTTCAAGAGGTATTCTTCTATACTTGTTGTGGTTATAGATGAAACGATCTGAGAATCGTTCTTGGATCATGTGGTTTCATCGCATGAAAAATTTTTAAATTCCGCTGCACAGAATAACTAGTACGACTAGCCGTTCTGCGTCGTATCCGATATGACGATCACGCTTTCGTGATGCGCTTGAGTATAAATTCCATATCCTTCGAGTGGTATAAGAGCCTTAGGTCGATGGTTTTGCGAATATGATTCGCAAACCGAGGACGACTTGGGTTCGTTAAGGTCGCGAAAGTTTTTATCGCATTTGATTTCGCAGATTTGTTTAGTAAATAATTTCGGCCATATTTAAAATATTTAAGCACGAATTATTTACTTATATTTTGTTCCGCATTAAATAAGGAAACCATAGGATCTGAGTTTGCGTAAATCAGATTTCGTATGCTCGAGATATGGTTGTTTTAATGGACATGTATGCACTGTTGCGGGAACTGTAGATCTTAACATGATTAAGGAGTTAATTACTTTGGATACGCCTCTAAATATATTAAATATCACTTGGATTCTGTCCTAAATCAAGTTATCAATCTTTGAAAATTGAGTTTGTCTAATTTGGATTTAAATTGATTGAGATATGTTAATTTTAGTGAGTAGGGGTCACTACTGAAATTGCAGTCCTAATCAAGAACCATGTGATTGTCATTTAGTGAAATTAATTGTTAATTTCTTGAAATAATTAAGAAAATGATTTATGAAATATTGGAATATGATTATTTCCTTAATTGATTTGGTCTCAACCAATTAATTGATTAGATTTGATCTAAATCATAAATCATAATTGGAAACACAATCATCAAACTTGATGCTTGAATAGGATTGGGAATTTGTGTAGCAAATTTCCTTATAATCAAAAATGTTTTGATTATTACTATATGGTATAATTTTGGTTAAAAAATCGATGATCATCTCAAGTACAAATTGATATATCTGGCATTATGCTTTCCCGAGGTGGATATGGTGACTAGTCGGAGAGCATTGGGGTTGCGGGTTGCAACGTATGTGGTCTGTCCCACTCTCGTCGGTACTGGCCATGAAAACGGGTAGGGACTGTATAATGCCGGAGAAAATCAAGGTGTATTTTCTAATTATTAAAATTCGAATTAACACGTATTTTGAGATATTACCATATATATATATATTCAAGTTTGTTGATTGAATTGGATTGATAATAAATTTAATATGATTAAATTGATTATGTCCAATTGAGACACTCTATATGAATAGAGTTATCATTTCCCTTGGAAGAATTAATTATATGAATATGATTCATGATAATTAATTATAATTTGAATATGAGATGGAGGATCACATAAGTGACATCCATGGTCTCCCGTCAAGGCAAAGGGTTCCGTCACTAGGGATTGCATGTGGGAGATGCCTATCCGAAGTGACAGCTCTTGTATGCAAGCGCATTTGGATCGGGCTCGTCGCTTCTCGAAAGAGTAAGGACGTATGCGTAGTGACCCTAATATCGGGTCCTCATATTATTGGGGCGATATTGGATTGCGCATAGCGAGTTGTATTCCTGCTGACAGTTGGTTCAATTAATGACGGGTCAACATCACCTTAGGGGTGGTGGGCCCGGGTATTAAAGACCGAATTGGGAGATTTAAGTTGGACTTGCAAAGCGGAATGTGTTCCTGCTTCTCTTTATTGGAGTCATAGGTTCTCATATTATTGAGATATGACAAAGATAAGGAGGAGATCCCAGTTCTTTCTTGAGATATAACGGTAAGTATATCTCTTACTTTGAAAGTGATTAAGGGAATAAACTTTCAAGGTTAACAGTGCAAGAACAATTTGATTTGAAATGCCTTAAACAAATATCGTAAATATGAATATATGATTATATGTTCTAATATAGTGCATTCTTAATTTAAGAAAATGAAGTCCTTGAACCCACTTAGTAGGCTTCTTGAGGTCAACCAATTGACCGACCCAAATTACTCGGATTGGATCCGTAATTTGGAGCTTGCTCTCTCAGCAGAGCGCATAAGTTATGTGCTCTCCGAGGACAAGCATGAAACCCTAAATCCAAGAAAGAAAAAGCATACAATGACAAGTATGATGAAGATCATGTATTGGCTAGATGCTATATCCTGGGTTCTCTCTCCAATGTCCTGCAGAAGCAACATGTGGAGATGAGCACTTGCCAGGAGATAATGCATAACCTGAAAGATATGTTTGGTGACATTAACCGCACCCAACGGTACAATGT
This sequence comes from Ottelia alismoides, assembly GCA_037367405.1. Lineage (NCBI taxonomy): Eukaryota > Viridiplantae > Streptophyta > Magnoliopsida > Alismatales > Hydrocharitaceae > Ottelia > Ottelia alismoides. Next base: position 211,476 of record JAZKJV010001551.1, read on the forward strand.
TATGAAAGATCTCATTCGCTGCAAGATGCAGGAAGGGACTTCGGTCCGTGAACATGTACTCAAATTGTTTTGGTACTTGTCAGAGCTGGAGACTCTTGGGGCAACCATGGATGCAGATATGCAAGATGACTTCATTCTGCTATCATTGCCCAAGTCTTTCAATAACTTTGTAGTGTCATTGCACTTGAACAAGATGGAATTGACAAGCGCTGGTCTTCTTGCTGCATTAAAGTCTACAGAAGACGTAATGAAGAAGGATGGTCCCACTGGCAGTGCAATGGTTGCACATGTCAAAGGGAAGCACGGTCGGAAGCATGGTTCTCGGAAGGGCCCGGCCAGAAGAGAAAGAAGAAGGGACAAGGTGTCGGCTCTTCTTCCAATGCATCCACTCTAATGGTGTCAAAGAAAACTGACGTCTGTCACCACTTCAAAAAGCGGGGGCACTGGAGGCGTAACTGCCCGGAATACAAAGGTAAAGCCCCAGCAGGTATGAAATCTACTTTCATCATTGAAACTAGCTTTCTCGTTGGACGAGAAGGAAGTTGGGTTGTAGACTCTGGTGCTTCTGTTCATGTATGCAATGTGTTGCATTTGTTTCAGAAAATTAGAAGTCTTGAAGAAGGGGAGATAGTCATCCAGATAGGATCTGATGTAAGTGTTGCAACAGTCGCCGTCGGGACATGTCGACTATCATTATCTAGTGGTAGAGTTCTAGTACTTAAAGAGTGTCTTTATGTACCTGAAGTTATAAGGAATTTGATATCTGTATCTAAGCTAGTTAGAAGTGGATATTCATTCCTATTCTATAATAAATTAGTCATAAATCATTATGATAAATATATTGCAGAGGGTATTTTAACTTCTGGAGGACTCTATGAATTGTGCATTAATGAGAATGTCATGAATGTTACAACCACTAGTAAAAACCCAAAGAGATCCGGGGAAAATAAAAATCATTCGAATATGATTTGGCATCAAAGGCTTGTCATTTGTCTGTTGATAGGGTCAACATATTGATAAAGGATGGACGTTTAGACTTTCTACAGGTTCAATCTTTGCCTACCTGTGAACATTGTATTCGAGGTAAAATGACTAGGATGCCTTTCCGTAACAAGGTTACGAGATGCGAAGGTATTATTGACCTAATACATACCGATGTATGTGGTCCCTTCAGTACCGCAACTCAAAATGGATATCGATATTATTTGACGTTTATCGATGACCATTCGCGATACGGGTTTATCCTATTACGTCATAAATCGTAAATCTTTGAAAAGTTCAAAGAGTTCAAGGCTTTGGTTAAGAACCAAACCGATAGGAAGATTAAATGGATTCGATCTGATCGAGGTGGCGATACCTATCAGATGAATTCAAGGAATATCTTAAGGAGAATGGAATTGTTTCCAATCTCACTCCTCCTGGAACTCCCCAACTTAATGGTGTTGCTGAAAGACGCAACAGGACCATCATGGACATGGTCCGTTCAATGATGAGCAAAGCACATTTACCTCTTAGTTTCTGGGGATATGCAGTAGAGACTGCAATTTATATCCTAAATAATATTCCTAGCAAATCTAGTGTTAATCACTTCAGGGTTTGGGGTTGCTTGGTCCATGCGAAGAACGTTGATGCAAGTAAGCTAGAATCTCACACTCGTGAGTGTTACTTCATTGGGTATGTTAAAGATGGTATTGGATACCAGCTCTATGACCCTGAGACCCAAAAGGTTTTTGTCTCTAGAGATGTGAACTTTCTGGAGGATGATTTCCTTAAAGGTCAAGCCAAAAATGAAGTAGAGGAACTCATTAAATCCCCTGAGGATTCTGAGCTTCCTAGACCAGAAACTGAAGAGATAAATAAAGATGAAACACCCATACCTCTTCGAAGGAGTTCGAGGATGGTTACTCCACCTGAAAGGTATGGATTCCATGTGTCAAGTGAGACTGACATTGATCCTACTTCATTTGATGAAGCACTCGCGGATCAAGACATGGATAGATGGATGGTAGCAATGAAGTCATAAATTGACTCCATGCATAAGAATGGTGTATGGACTCCAGAGGATCCACCTAAAGGGGTAAAACCCATTGGGTGTAAATGGATCTTCAAGAGAAAAAGGGGACCTGATGGGAAAGTACAGACTTTCAAAGCATAGCTAGGGGTCAAGGGCTACACACAGAGAGAAGGCATCGATTACGATGAGACATTCTCTCCTATGGCTATGCTTAAATCCATCAGGACACTGCTAGCTATACTGCATATCTTGACTACGACATCTGGCAGATGGACGTCAAGACGGCTTTCCTCAATGGATACCTCGAGGAGGATATCTACATGGAGCAGCCCCAGGGCTTCATGACTAAGTATGGCAAAGTATGCAAGCTGAAGAAATCCATTTATGGGCTCAAGCAAGCTTCTCGTAGCTGGAACATCAGATTTGACGAAACCGTAAAGAGTTATGATTTTGTGCAAAATCCTGATGAACCTTGTGTATACAATAAGACTTGTGGGAGCGTCATTGTGTTCATCGTGCTTTATGTAGATGACATCCTTATCATTGGGAATGATACATGGATGATGATCAGTGTAAAGATTTGGCTATCCCATACCTTTGAGATGAAAGATCTTGGAGAAGCCTCTTACATCTTAGGCCTGAAGCTGTTCAGAAACCGAGAAAAGAGGATTTTGGGATTGTCACAACATGGATACATTAAGAAGATTCTTGAACGATTCCGTATGGATAGTTCCAAGAAATGATTCCTACCCTTAAGACATGGTATTCACCTGTCTAAAGGAATGGCTCCTCAAACTATTGAGGAAAAGAAAGCCATGGCTGGATGTCCTTATACATCAGTCGTAGGAAGCTTAATGTATGCCATGATGTGTACAAGGCCAGATATCTGCCATGCAGTGGGATTGGTAAGTTGTTACCAATCCTGCTATGGAGAACAATACTGGAATGCAGTAAAGAACATATTCAAATATCTAAGACAGATGCAAGATTACATCTTGGTCTATGGAGATGGTGATCTCCAAGTCTCGGGATATACAGATTCTGATCGAAAGTCGACATCAGGGTTTGTGTTCTTGTTGAATGGTGGTGCTGTGAGCTGGAGAAATAACAAGCAGGACACTACTGCAGATTCAACAATAGAAGCCGAATACATTGCCGCATCGGATGCTGCAAAGGAGGCGGTGTGGTTGCGCAAGTTCATCCTGGAGCTTGGCGTAGTTTCCTCTGATACTCCCATCCCGTTACTCTGCGATAACACGGGAGCCATTTCCCAAGCAAAGGAACCCAGATGGCATCAAAAGGGTAAGCACGTGGAAAGGAAATACCACATCATTCGGGAGATACAAAAGCATGGTGACATCATCATCACCAAGGTGGCCTCTGCCGACAACGTTGCTGATCCTCTTACCAAACCTCTGACACAGAAGGTTTTTGACCAGCATCTAATGAGTACGGGTTTAAGGATTGTACCTGAATGGTTCTGAGGGCTAGTGGGAGATTGTTAGCAATGTGAGCCCCGGGCGAACCATTTCTACAATAATTGTTATTGTAATGAATAAATTATCAATGAAAGTTATTGATTATTTTTTCACTCCCTTTCCGAGATTAAATGAATGAATGCACTATAGGGTCTCTCTGTACAATAAGGGTTATGTACCATGGCCAACTTGATGATCATACAGCTGTTGATTCATTAGATGAATCATAGAGGCTGATGCTTGGATGGATATCTAAGGAGTTAGATAGAGGACTCATCAAGCATCGTCAAATGATTGTTAAGTGATGATCTCCAGCCTGAGTAGGAAATGACAATCCTCTCTCTTATGGCTGATATCTGACTGACCTCTTGATGCAAGTCCTCTGCATGGGAATAGTGATTCAGAGGTGTCAGGTTAGTTGAGTCAATGGGTTGACTTAACGAGATCGAGATAACCAAAGACCTATGTTGAATATTGTCACAACATAGGCATGCATCCTCTGACCGGAGACAGATGTGTTGCTATATGTCGATGTGTGTACATTTGGCAGACCAATAGGTTGATGACCTAACCAAGGTCTATACACCGGCGAGCGGGTGTGCATGTAAGGACATATGAGTAACACGATCTCTCAAAGGGATCATATAGGTTCACTTGTGAACCGGGAGACATGAGCTCACTCATGAGGTGTTGGAACTGATCAAATTCCATGCATGGTCGTCGTGCTTTGGAAGCATGACATGAATTTTGAAGGTAAGATATATCCTTTGGGAAAGCATATGATCTATACCAAATCCCAGTAACCAAGATTGAGAAACTTAATGATCAAACCCTGAAGATGAAAGTGTAAAAGTGATCTTTATCTTCAGAATGATCATAGGTCTTCCAGTATGCAGGATGTACAGGTATTGGGAATACCTGAGGGTGATTTGATCATAAACGATTGTATAACCATGACGCTTCCATTCCAAGGGAGTGATGAAACACGTTTGGATTTTAGTGGCTCCTCTCATTAGAGAAGTAACCTAATCTTAGTCCATGATTTGGACATTGATCTGAATGAGATTCAGATGCAATGAGAAGATTAGGTCTACGGTCTTGATTTGATCAAGCATCAGTGGGAGGTCCATGGGATCTGGATTTGAGATATGATCTCAACATCCAAGTCACTATACGTAGAACAATACAATCGCCCTGTCCTTATCTCCAAGTGTCCGAGGAAAGATCGCATTATTCTTGAAGGGTTCGAGAATAATTCCATAATATCTAAGCAATGAAGAATTAATGATTAAATGTGATTTAATCATTTTGATGTGTGAAGAAATTATCCAATATAATTAAATATGATTTAATTATTATGGATAAGAATAATGTGGATAGAAATATCCAATTATTCATAATATATTATAAATGTGATTTATAATGTACTAGAGAGAGCTAATTGTAATTTATATTTGTTGATTAATTACTACGTGTATTGGATACAAATTGTGTAATTAATTGACAATGTAAATTATACATTGTTTTAGGTTGTGAATATGATTCACAATTTTTCAATGGCATGATTGCAATATTCTCAAATATAATTGTGAATTATTTTTGAATAATAAAACCCAACAAAAGTTGTTGGAAATAAATAATGGAGAAATTCAAGGAGTTATGCAATCTCATGTAAATCCATGAGATTGCTCTCAACTTGGAATGAGGTGGGCGGCACCCTATTCCTGTATGGAATGGGTGGCCGTCACCTCTAGATTATACATGGAGATGTAATATCCATGTATATTCTCTCCTTATTTATTGGTATAATTTAGGATTGATTTATATTTGATTTTGTCAAATATATTTTAATCCAAATTTGTTGGTTTCACCAATAACAATCTTGACCATTGGATTGACATAAATCAATCTCATCCATTAATTTTATATGTCACATGGATTGAGATCCATGGATCCCAAAACCCTGTAAATAGAGAGGCATACCATGCTCTCTAATTACATGCAATATTGAAGCTCTCTCTCTCTTTGTTCATACACGACAGCCCTCTCTCCCTCTATTTGGTGGCCGACCGTCAAACCCAGAGGAGAAGTTCTCGTCGACGCTCTCGCCACCGCGTCACCTCTTCGACGTTCTTCGGTCTCCGTCTTCTTGGTGTGCTACTCTCACGAAGGAGACGTTCGATCTCGTGTGATGAGATCAGGAGCAACCGTTCTTGAATCATCTTGCTGGATTGCGAGGACAACACGGTTCATCCCCGCGCTCGCACGCGATCTCACCAACGATCGAACTTGAGACATGAGGTCTCTTTCTTTAGAGACTTGATCAACCACGCTTCAAGAGGTATTCTTCTATACTTGTTGTGGTTATACATGAAACGATCCGAGAAACGATCCGAGAATCGTTCTTGGATCATGTGGTTTCATCGCATGAAAATTTTTTAAATTCCACTGCACAGAACAACTAGTACGACTAACCGTTCTGCATCGTATCCGATACGACGATCATGATTCCGTGATGCACTTGAGGATAAATTCCATATCCTTCAGTATCTCCTCAAATCCGACTTTAGTCGATCAATGCTGCTCCTAGTCCAACCATGGGGAACCTGCTTGGGGACAAGATAGTTCACCATGTTGGCATACCATGAGAGTGAGTCAATAACACAAATTGACTCATCTGGGAAGGTCTCTCTAATCCGCTCATAATCAGGAGAATCCTTAAGTTCTATCCAATAAAGATGATCAGCCACAACATTCTTCACTCTAGGTTTACTTTTAATCTCCAAATTAAATTCCTGGAGGAGTAAAATCAACCTAAGAAGATGCACCTTCACGTCCTTCTTTTCCATTAAGTATCGAATGGTTGTATGATCAGTGTAAATTGTCACCTTAGAGCCCAAAATATATGATATGAACTTCTCGAGGGCCCATACTACCGCGAGCATTTCCTTTTCAGTCACTGTATAATTCTTCTGTGTAGGATCTAATACCTTGCTCGCATAATGGATCGCAAACGGGATCCCATCTCACCGTTGTCTTAACACAGCTCATATAGCGAAATCTGAGGCATCAGTCATGATCTCAAAGGGGAGAGACCAGTCAGGAGCTTGTAGGATAGGCGAGGCACAAATCTTCCTCTTCAAGAGCTCAAAGGCCTCCAGACACCTGTGATCTACAATGAACTCTGTGTCTTTCCCTAAGAGCTCAGTCAGTGGGCGGGTGATCTTTGAAAAATCCTGAATAAATCTTCTATAGAATCCAACATGCCCTATGAATGACCGCACTGACTTCACGTTGGTAGGTGGATCGAATTTCTTGATCGCCTCTACCTTAGTAGGGCCAACCTCCATTCCCCTTTTGGAGATGACATGCCCCAACACGATACCCTCCGTCACCATAAAGTGACTCTTCTTCCAGGAGAGTACCGGATTCACCTCTCTACACCTCGTGAGCACTCGGTCCAAGTGCGCTAAACATGTATCAAAAGAATCACCGTGGACCGAGAAGTCATCCATGAACACTTCCAGGAAATCTCCCACCATCTCGACAAATATGGCTATCATGCACCACTGAAATGTGTCTGGGACATTGTAGAGCCCGAATGGCATGCGCCTGAAAGCATAAGTACCGAATGGACATGTGAATCTGGTTTTTTCCTAGTCCTCAAGGGATATGGCCACCTGGTTGTAGCCTGGGTACCTATCAAGAAAACAGAAGAACTCTTTCCCTGCTAGTCTCTCCAAGATCTGATCAATAAAAGGCAAGGGAAAGTGATCTTTCTTGGTCGTAGCATTCAGGAGCCTATAGTCAACACAGACACGACACGACATAGGTACTCGTGTCGCGATCGCTACCCCCTCCTCGTTGGTGACCATCTGAATTCCCTACTTCTTCGGGACAACATGAAGTGGGGCCATCCACTTGGAGTCAGAAATAGGGTATATAAACCCTGCTTTGCATCATTTCTCAATATCTTTCTTCACTACTTCCCGTAGATTGGGGTTAACTCTCCTTTGGAACACACAGGAAGGTCTCACATTATCCTCAGTAAAAATGTGGTGCGAGTAGAGAGCGGGGTTGAACCCCACGAGATCCGATACTGTCCAGCCTATTGCTTTGCGGTTCCTCTCTAAGAACTCTAACAACCTAGACTCATGTTCTAAAGTCAAGTCTGAGCTAATGATAACATGATATCTCTCTTTGGGTCCCGGAAGAAAGGCGTACTTGAGTGTAGGAGGTAGTGATTTCAGTTATGTCAAGGCGGTATCATCAAGCAAATCTTGCCTAACTGAATCTGAATCTGATTCTGTGCTGCATGAAGTTGGGCTAAGATGCGTAGTACTCACTCCCAACTCAGAAGTATGGGGAATCAGATCGCCAAAGAAACGTGGTAGTTCGGCCAAAGCCACGTCCGACTTGTCATCTATATCCCACGATCATTCCGAAGGGGATGGAACTGACAGATCCAGATGGATCTCTGTGTCATCAAGGGAATAGGTAGATGCATCTCTCATAAGATCAAACAACACCTGGCAAACTGCATCATCCACTATGCCCTTTCCAGATGAAAGAGACTCGCTCTGTATTGAAGGAATATGTCCCCAAATCCCAACTGTGCTAATCATTCTACAATCTGCCTTTGAAAATGAGTACTCTATGCTACTCTCTGAATCAGGTCGCTGACACTTGGTTTGCTTCATCTCAAGGTTCACTTATTCGTCTGTAGAATAGAACTTCATCATTCCCGTACCATAATTGAAAGTTGCACCTGCGGTCCTAAGGAAGGGCGTTCCGAGAATGATATGAGATTCTCTCTAACGATTGGGGGTCTCCATGTTCAAGACTGTGAAGTCAACCTGATAGTTCTGCTCCTCAATCGAGATAACGACGTTCTTCACTTCTCCCTTAGGTCTCTTCACTAAACGATCTGTGAATTGGAGTAAAGCTCTAGATTTGCGAAGTGGTCCGAACTCCAATTTCTGATATAATGCTAAGGGAAGTAAGTTGATTGAAGAGCCATTATCTAAGAGTGTGCGTACAAACGCAATGTCGTCAATACGATTCTAAACATAGTGAGCACCGTGTCTCTCTTTTTCCTTGGCAAAGTATGATTCTTGAGACAATAGGTTGTGGCTACTAATAAGACATGTGTCTTTATATTTTGGTTATCTTTCTTCCTGCTAACCCTTGTTGATGTGCATCCCACCTTAAGGTATTTTTGGAATGCAGGATGGTTAGTCACATATTCATCAAATGGCACCTTTATAGTGATATTTTCTTTACGAAACCGTGCCATATCGGAGACATCCTTCTGAATCTTTTTGACGCGCTTTCCTGCCATAAGAGCACGTGGGAAAGGGATTGAAGCTAGAGAAACAGAAGATGAATAGTCTGAATCATGAACTAAAAGATCATTCTTTGCATTAACTGAAACGGAGTTCTTTATACATGAATCTTTTCGATGCAACATGGAATCGAAATCTAGACTATCTACTATAGGTTGTGGAATAGAAGTTGACGCCACAACCGGAGATGCAAGGTCCTCCGTAGACTCGGAAGAATATCCATGTTGTCGATGCTGCATACATGCTCTCCTTCTCCTCTCGGTTCCTTGAGTAGATATCCTCGAATGGTGTTGATGGGGCTCCGAAGTATGATGCCTCTCCTCCTCGTCCTCTGAAGACTCCTCAGGTAGAGCTCCAGAGATGCTCCTCCTCGTGTCCCTCGCCCGATCAGGTACGATCACGGTCCTTCTACTCTTGAGTGACATGTGGTTAGCCTCGTCACACGAAAGAATCTCATGTTCAGATATAGGAGATGTTGAATAGTATACCTGACCAAAGTGCCACTGAGAACTAGATCGGTTGAGGCTATTGGGATTAGCCTGAACTTGGGCTGGGATCGAGGTAGAGGGTGCAGTATGCTCGTCTCGCCATCTGGACAGGCGGTTGACATCCACCTGTAAGTCATGAATTTTGTTCCTGTAGGAACGGAGCTCGTCGAGTATCTGTTGCTGAATGTCCATGGGACTAGACAATGAAGGAAGTGGTTAAGACTGGGAAGAAGAACTGGAATACTGGACCTGCTGGACAGGGTACTGCCTCTGCTGCTGCTACTGAGGTGCAGGCCCTGCTGGCCTGCCTGGTAATGGCCTTGACGACCATACTGCTGGTACTGTTGCCGCTGCTACTGGGTGGCTGGAATCCAGGGCTCTGCTGTGAAGGAGGTGGTGCGGAGGTGAATGCGGTGTTGTGAAAGGTCGGGGGATGCTGATAGGTCTGTCGGTCTCCCGTACTTCTCTGCTTGGCAGGGTCCTGAGTACACCATATCCCATTCACCTCCCAAACTGGTGGAGGCTCCTCCTGAACTGTCTATGCTAATGGAGGTGGATGCTGGAAAGAGTGGGTGTAGGATTGGTCATGCTCTCATGGATGAGGTTGCCCTGACACCAACTGCTCCTGAATATGGTGAACTCGGTATACGGGAGCAGAGGGTGCAGTCACGACAGGTATCCTTATCTTAGATACCTTCTCAATCAACTCCTCCATCTATTTTAGAAGTTTGGAGATGCTCCGGTCTAACTCATCAATCCTCCTATCGATCTTCTCAACTACTGTAAGCTTGTCTGCAAGGAGTCCCATGCTAGGGATCACATCCTGAGAGAGATCGACTACAACTGATTTTCCCCCTCTAAATGTGAGTGAACTGGGGGACAGTGTATAGGCCCTGCTGGCCATTTGTGAGCGACTAGTTTCAGCCATTTGCGTGAATACCTTCCAGACGGTATCTGCTCCTCATGATGTATAGCTGCCTCCACATGAAACACTCCCTAAATCCTGCATCTTAGGGTTGAGACCAGTGAAAAACGACTGGACCAAGATGTTATCTTCTAGTCCATGACAGGGACACTTCTGCAGGATGTCGTTGAATCTTTCCCAAGCATCACAAAGGGCTTCATGGAGTAATTAGGAAAAACTCGTAATGCGCATCCTCATCATGTTAGTTCTACTCAACAGGAAGAACTTCTTCAGAAACATGTCCTTGAACTGGGCATAAGTGGTGACGGTAATCGCAAGATTTTTCACCCAGTAGTTGGCTTTTCCACCCAAGGCAAATGGAAGGGTTGTGAGCCAAATATAATCCTGGCTAACATTAGGATGTCTAAGGTTAACACAGATGAGCTCAAAGTCCCTTAGGAATGCATATGGCTCCTCAGAAGCATTCCCATCAAAGCGTGGAAGCAGGTTCATAAAGTGCGTCTTCAACTCAAAATTAACCGTGGGTTCCGCCGGACTCAAGTAGTTCCGAATTTGATATTGTCCGGAGTTGTACTCCGCACACATTGGTGGTTCGACCCCCAACATTGAGCTGTCCTAACTGAGCTCTAAGAAGTGTGTGTTACTGCTCAGATGCAGCTAATCTGGCTAGTACCATTCTCATCAGGTCTTCATGATTCTCTTCTTCTTCGTCTTTCTTCTTTGGAGGCATTTTTCTTGTGTCTTCTTTATGGCTTGAATTAGTAAGGTGTTGTTGATTAGAAGAGGATTTATGAATCAAGATATTCTCACCGAGGTGAAGGTCTTCCTCGGTGAGGTGGGAAGAGATAAATGGAATGGGTTGAGAGCAACCATCATGAAAGTGGGTGATCCTGGGCTCAAGAGGGTCATGAGTCCAGGTTGGTCCAAGTTGCACATGGACCTGTGAAGACATATTTCTTAGAGGGTTCAACGAGAGATTCACAAAGTCCGAATAAATATCCCCCCAATTAGTCATCTTCGATGTCAAAAGAACCGATTAGAACACGATATTCAATTAGGCACTAGTTCTACGGTGCACGTAAATGTGCAGAGTAAACTCACACAATACAAACACAATTCAAACCCTCAATTTCACCAACTCAACACGTGATGGCCGTAAGAGTTTCAAATTATCTTGTCAATTTTAGTTGGTGATAAATACAATCTTGGAAAGATTAACGAGCTGTTAGGTGCCCGTATTTTCTTACAGCCTGATCTGGTTCTTATGACTAGTTAGACCTACTTTCAGCCAGTATAGGAGTAAGTACAGGCCGGAGCCCATTCCTTGAGGACTAAGGTGCCCTCTAAACCTCCTACTCTGCTAAGGAAGTCCGGACCGTATAAATACGGCTACCCGTATTCCTCACTAAAAAGTAGCTAATCACCTAAAAATAAAGAACCAATAGTAAGTAAGAAATCCTGGCTTGGCTCTATCCTAGGGTCGTCTCTCTCTCTCACTTGCAAGTAAAACAAACAATGAGGGCTTTGTTCACTCGAGAACAGGGGTTCTTTTTATTCCAATTGTTTAATCGACCTGCTCAATTCAGTCCCAATTTTAGAGTTAGGTTATCACTTGAAAATTATCTGAACACACAAACACGTCTACCGTTCAGTCCCAATTTCCTTTTTGACCTTAAGTTGTAAAACAAGAGGGGAATCAAAAATCAGAATGCAAATGTAAATCGATGATGCATGCTCAAAAGAAGGTATACTTACAGCGAATCCCAGCACTCTCCATGCGTTCTGCAAAACTGAATTTATAAATTTTACACTAAATGCATGTAGATCGAGAAAACCACACCTAGATAATATACTATTAACGGGATTTGATTTGAGCTAAGTAGTACATGTCTATGTACGTCTCATTATGAATCTTATAAGATAAGTGAATCTTCTAAGATATGTGTGGCCTAAATTACGATGGGTACAAACAAATTTGATTCTAAACTACCGTGTGCCTAATCCTTAATTTCGCCACTCAAGTCGAGCCCCACCCTCACCGGAGAGTGAAACTGGTCTCGACACACCACAAATAATGTCCAAGTTTTTTTACACGTGCGAGCTCTCAAACAAGAGCCGCTATAAATGATTAAACTACCTAAATAATTACAACAATTACAAAAACTCTCTAAAAAATAAATTAATTCACCTAGCTCTTCAGCAGTCGGCGCACGTCACGTCCGTTGACCTCCGATGCACTCCAAGTCCATCGGGCCCTCGCAAGGAAAATAAGATTTATATTAGAGAGATTGAATCAAAATATATAAAAAATATGTAGGAAAAAAATTACAGAAAATGTATTAATGACAAGTGGCTCGGGGGTCAGACTACCCGAGTAAGTGAAAATCTAAACCCAAATTTTTCAAATTAATCCCTAAGCCATTTGCCTCCCCCGCAACGACGCCATCTGACGAGTCGCTAAATACGATGTATAATTTGGGCACGTTGCGGTACGTGTACTTAGAGAATCAGTCAGAACTGAGAGAAGGATCTCCTTGAAGAGTGTCTCCGTTTAATTTATATCCCGAGCAAGTCCGAGGTCAAACACAGGGAGGCAAAGGAACAACGTCAGGTTAATTTGAAAATTTAGATCTCGATTTTGAAATATGGATTTTTTATATTTTTTTATGCAAAAACAAATGCAAATGCGAATGCATGTGAATTAAGACACTAAGAAAGCACACAACTTAGTCGAATTAAATTTAATGCGAAATTAATTTAGCCAAATAATATCTTTTCAGTAAACTTAATCCAATGATGAACATAAAACACATTTTTTTTGGAATTTTAGTAATTAAATGCAACAATTAAAAATGAACACTTTTTATGGAGGTTTTCACAATTTTTCACGCAAACAGTAAGCAAAAATCATGAAAAATTTACTCGAACATAAACATGATGAGTGAGACTACAACAATTTTTTTGGAATTTTTTGACATAATATGATTTTTTTATAGATTTTTTAGTGAAAAAAGAGTGACAATGAGTAATTAATTCCTAATAATCCACAATATCAAATTAGCCAGAGAGCGAATTATCCCAAATAGGTATTTTCATATGGCATCCAGGAGACTTGAAATTTTGTGAAAAGGATGTATGTGGATTTAACTAAAAATCAAATACGAAAATCACTCTATAATTTATTTCAGGCACAAGATAACTCAACTTTGGATAAAATTTGGACATTATCTCAATCACATTTCAAGGCATCATGTCTAATTTTTGTGGAATTTTTAGAACAACTATGTGTCAGATATGTATTTAAGAGAACAGAATGGGTAAAATATGCAAAATTTCAGTTAGACAATTTTCATTAATGACCCAAATATCAGAAAAATATAAATAAATATTCAAGATGTAGACAATTAGTTTCTCAATACAATGACATTTTTCATTTAAATAAAAGATGCGAAAATAAAGTCTAGATTAAAAGATGAACACATGGGTGTGCATGCAATTTCAAAATTGAAAACTTACAAACAACTATGTACATGGACCTTTTTGCAATAACGGAGGCATGAAATATATACAATACAATTTTTACATTAAAAAATTAGAAAACAAAAGTAGACCTTCTTCTTCTTCGTTAGGGAGCAGGTGAAGGAACCCAAAAATGGGTGGTGGCGGTGATGGCATCGGGCGGATGTGCAGCCGACGGTGGGGGACGTCGCGCGGTCGTGCCAGCGTGCGGAGGGCGGTAGAGCATCGGTTGCTGGGCGGAGGAGGCGAGGTGCTAACTGAGGGGCAACGCGGCCGCAACGGAAGACAGCGGGGCAGCGCGACCGCGCGTGGCTGGAGCGGGCAGACCTGGTGGTGGTGTCGTACGCACGACGGAGGGCTGGGGGGTAGAGACACTGGCGGTGGTGGGTGGCGGCGTGGCTGCTTGGTGGGCAAGAGGAGAGGGGCGGTGCGGACATACTGCAGTGGGTGGATGATGGCCTCTCTCGGGCTGGAAAGAGCGGTCGGCGGTGGCGGTGGCTGGCCGCACGTGGGACGGTCGGGGACGCATTGGTGGTGGGTCTGGGGGGGTGGCAGAGCTGCGCATGGCGGCTGAGGAGGGAAGGGCGGTAGGCGGAGCTGCTGCCCGTGGAAGGAGATGGGCGGCGGCGGTGGGGCTCCCACCGCTGCTGCTGTTTATTTTTTTTATTTTTTAAAATCTTTTTAATGCTGTGATGAAAGGAAAAGAAAAAAGTTTGTTTTTTTTTGTTTTTTTTATTTTTTTAATGAGAGAATAAACAAGAAATGATAAGATGATGGTGGTAAGGATGATGGAGATATAAACAAATGAAGGAGTAGGGGTGGTGAATGTGATGTAATAAAAAATGCAAAAATAACAAGATGATAAAATGAAGATAAAATTACCTATAATGGAGACGATCGCCTATGATGTGCTCATGAGAGCACGGTCTTCGCTCGAATCTCCGACGAGCGTTGAGCTCAAGCAGCGTGCGGGTGCGGCTGTGATGTTGGCTAAAAAGCCAACGGATCTCACTAGAGAGAGGGTTGTCGTCGCTCGACCGTGGTTGTGTTGCTGTCACTGATTCAACTCTGGGAACTAGGCTCTGCTCACATAAATATGGATCAAGTACAAAATGAGGAGGATGGGATGTATATAAAGAGAACACATGAAAATTTATTAAAGTGGTGGAGTTGAATGGGAGGTTGTATTATTAATGGAGTTGAATGGGAGGTTATTAAAAAATAATGGAGTTGAATGGAGGTTGGTGGTAGAAGAGAAGTTATTGTAGAGAATGAGAATTATATAATAAAATAATTAATGATATAAAGTAGGTTACTTTAAATACAACAAAAATATAAAGAAGGAAAAATAGTGGAAAATTTACAAAGGAATACATACAACATGTACATTTTTCGTTTGCTTTTCTAATATGTATTTTTTTATCTTTTTAATAAGATATATTTACAAAATCAAAATACAATAAAATACTATAATCAACATACAACACAACGATGATTTTTTGGATTTTTAAGTAATTGAGAAAGATAAAATAAAAATGAAGAAAGAATGAATATATACATAATATACAATGTACATCTAGGTCCCAAAACTCAACTTTTGCAAATGAGCTCCAATTTTAATTAAACCACTTCTGTTGGATAGATAATTTTCTAACTTGAACTTTAAAAGTGATTTGGTGAATTTGGAGATCATATGGAGTGGGAATTTGGTCAGGAAGTTGGACTTTATGGCTTTTTTCCCTTTGGGATCTAGGAGCATTTATTTGAGGTGAATTTTATTTTGTATTTTTGTATTTTTATATACATTTTTATGAACTAGTTAGAGAAAGAATTAGCCAGAAAGGAGTTGAAATAAAATTACTAAAAATACATGAAGTTTTGGGCTATTTACAGGTGAAAAACTCCTTTAATTTTGCGGTTTTTTTATTGTTAATTTATTTTGTACAATATAATCTATAGTAATTAATGTGTTTTATTTACAAGAGTTATTTTGTTAATTTATTTATGTTATATACATTTATTTGAGAATTTGCTCAGGGATTTTGCTATGATCAAGATATTGTGATGATGAATCGCGGATTCATCAGTGACCCAGCACAATTCCTTCGATCACCATGAAGTGGCTTTTCTCCCATGACAGTACAAGGTTCATCAAAGAATTTTTTTCAATATTCGGTCTAAATATCCTAGACATTTGTCGAAGATATCACTTTAGACCGAGAATTCATCCATGAATACTTCAAGAAAACTGCCTACCATGTTAGTAAAAACCACCAACATGATCTCTAGGAAGTAGTAGGTGCATTGCACAAACCAAAGAGCATACAATGGACAGCCTATGTTCCGAACGAGCAGGTGAATGTAGTCTTCTCTTGATCCTCCAACGCAATGACGACTTGATTATACCTGGAGTAGTTGTCCAAGAAGCAGAAATATTCCTTCATTTCTAGTCTTTCAACTATCTAGTCAATGAAGGGCAATGAAAAATGGTACCTATTGGTTTCAAGATTTTAGCGTTTATAGTCCACATAGATGCGCCATGATGTCAGTACTTAGGTCATAATCTCCTCTCCTCTGTCATTGGTGACTATGGTGATCCCTGACTTCTTAGGAACTACATGCAAGGGAGTCATCCATTTGCTATCGGAGATGGTATTAGATAAATCCTACGTTACACCACTTCATGGTTTCTTTCATAACCAAATCCCGTAGACTAAAATTCAATCTTCATTGAAATTCCTAGTAGGGTTTGCTATCTTCGTACAAATAGATGATCACAATGATAGATTTATCCCATGGAGATCCATAATATTCCAACCAATTACTTTGTGGCTTCTTTCAAGGACCTCAAGAAGATGAGATTCTTGATCTTCGATCAAGTGTGAATTGATGATGATCGGATGCATATTTGGCTCACTCACAAGGAACACATACTTCATGTTGGAGGGTAGAGGTTTCAGTTTTAGGGTAGAAGGAGTCAGCTTCGTGGTGACTTCAGAAACTAAGGTAGGTGTCTGCTATTTCAACTACATGTTCTTCACCACTGTGCATTCAAACTCAGAATTTAGAATATCACATGTATTTGTAACAATGCCATTTTATTCAGATGAGGATGGTTGTTCAAAAATCTCAGCATGACCATAAGCAAACATCTCAAGATCAAAGACACCAGGAAATCCAACTGTGCTTTCCATGCCCTATTCGGGAGAGAGGAACACATGTGTATCAGTGTTATTCATGAACAACTCTATATCTCAGATTTCAGCCAAAAAATCACAGTCTTCATTGTCATTCAGATTAAGCACTCCTTGTAACAGATGCCATTTCAGCTAGTTTTCATTCCAGGATTATCTCTATCAACACTTTGTCATTGCTAGAGAGGAATGTAATTTCTCCAGTACCATAGAATACCACTACCTTGGTCGTTCGAAGAAATGGTCAATCGAGGATGATAGGAGTGTGGAGCAGAGGTACAGAGGAGTCTATATCAAAGCTGATGAAATCCATAGGGAACTGCATCCCTTGGATGGTGACGATGACATCCTCTAACATGTCCCTCGGCCACTTGACATAACTATCTACAAATTGCAGAATCATACTTGTAGGCTTGGGCGATCATACTCTAAATTCCTTGAGTAGGGAGGAAGGCAATAAATTGATCAAGGATCCACTCTCGAGCATTGTCCGTTCGAACTCTTGGTTGAAAATCTAGCATCGAAGGAGTGGTACTCCCTTGTCTATTTGTTTGTACAGGAGATTGTTGACGGTGTTTATTATAGCCATGGTAAGAATGTGCGTCTCTGGTTTTCTCTTCTTGCGGTTCAGATGCTTTGCTATACATACCTCTTTGAGTCCTCATTTTACTTTAGGCATATACTCCATGGCTTTTAACAATGGCATTTTAGGAATCAAATTTTGCAAAATTTCCGTAATCTCATGATCGGAGAAAACATTTTTCAATTTTTGAAGGTTTTTGTTTTATTTGCTTGTAAGAAAGGAATATTTACATCAAAAGAAACTAATCTAGTAAAATGTGTCCATATCTTTGTTTACAAGTAGATGGCAAAAATATGAAAAATCATATACATGTTGTAGACCAAAAATGCAGTCTCGGATCCTTCCGCTAGTTCTGGTTCATCTGCTGAGGCTAACTTCTCCATCACAGGTGCGGCTTCACCTTGACTGATGCTATGTTTTTTGTATTTTTGTATTTTTTTTCAGTTTTTGACCTTTTGGTTTGGGTGGTGTTGCTCCATCCAAAAAATCTCTGGCACCATCGACTGGATTGGCTAAAGATTCACCATAGGATGCTTTTCTCTTTCCCTTCGCAGTTGCAGACGACTTGTGTGTCCTACCACTTCTGCGTGTTGTAGAATTAAATAAAATAATATCATTTCTACTTGATTTGGGTTGAACACTATAAAATACATGCTCCTTGCGACGGGAATTATTTGGATTTATTTCAACTTGGGTCGGAATGGCAGTCTTTTGTGGTCATTAGGTCATTTATCTTTTGGCTCATCTCAACCATGTTCTTTATGTTGGACATGCGAGCCCAAGGCAGACCATTATGCAATAAATGTTATTGCAAATCATTCCATGATCTGAAATGAAGAATAACTAATTTGCTTAATAGGTCCCTTAGTACAATCAGGTTATGTACAAAGGTCATCTTAATGATCATACTCCTGTTGATTCAATTGTTGAGTCATAGAGGCTGGTGTTTGGGTAAATATCTAAAGTGTTAGATTGAGGACTCATCAAGCAATGTCAAATGATTGTTAAGAGATGATCCCCAACCTGAGTAGGAGATGGCAATCCTTTCTCTTTTGGTTGATATTTGGCCGACCTCTTGTTGGAAGTCATTTGCATAGGAATAAAGATTCATAGGCGTTAGATAAGTTAGTTCAAGGAGTTGACTTATCAAAATCGATATAACCAATACCTATGTCGTATAATGTCACGATATAAGCACGCATCCTCTGACTAGAGACATATGTATTTCTATATGTCTAAGTTTGTGTATTTGTGAGACCTATAGGTTGATGGCCTAATAAAAGTCCATACATTGGTGAGCTGGTGTGCATACAAGGGTATATGAGTAATATGATCTCTCAAAGGGATCATATAGGTTCATTACTGGACTGGAAGACATGAGCTCACTCATGAGATATTGGAATCAAATTTCGTGCATGGTCATTTCACTTTGGAAGCTTGAATGAATTTGTAGGTTTGATATATGTATTTTTGAAAAGTATATTATCAATACCTAGGTATGATATATGTTTTTGGAAAGTATATGATCGATACTAAATCCCAATGATCAAATGAAAAAGTTAATGATAAAACCCTGAAGGAGATAGTCTAAATTCGATCTATATCTTCGGGCCTATTCTAGGTTTTCCATTATGTAGGATGCACATGTATTAGGAATACCTTAGGGTAATGTGATCATAAATGATTGTATAACCATAATACTTCCATTCTGAGGGAGTGATGAAACAGGTCTAGATTTTAGTGACTCCTCTCAATAGAGAACTAATCTAATCTTGGCCAAATGTTGGACAATGGTCTGAATGTGATTTCGATGCAATGAGAAGATTAGATTTACAACTTTGAATTAATCAAACATCTATGGGAGGTCTTCGAGATCTAGATTTGAGATGTGACCACGATATACAAGTCACTATACGTGGAACATAAAATCGCCATGTCCTTATCTCAAGGTATCTACGGAGAAAGCGCATTGTTCTTGAAAGAATTCAAGAATAATTCCATTGTTGATAATGTATCTGGGCATTGAGATAATTTGGTAATTAAATGTGATTTAATTATAATAAATAATTTGAATTTGATTCATATTATTTGGGAACATGAGAGTTATCTTGGATAATTAAGTGTGATTTAATTATCAATGATATGATTGATATAGATATCACTATGCATAATAACAATGAATATTATAAATATGATTTATAATATATTGGAAAGATTTAATTGTAAATAAAATTACAAATTATATGTTGTTATTGTGAATTAGATTCATAATAAATAATTAATTGAAAATGTAATTTACATAATATGTTGGATATATGGATATGATTCATTTTTGTCAATGACAGGATTGATGTTTTCACAAATTTAATTTGGAATTATTTTTGTAAAGATAAATGCAATAATAGTTGTTTCATTTTAATATATGATATATATATATATATATATATTAAGGAAGGCAACTAACCACCTAAAAGGTGGTCATCCACCTTGAACCATTCAAAGGGGATGACTACCCTGTTTTAGGGATGGTGATTGCCTCCTTTAATTATTTATATATTAAATTAAATTAAAATGAATTAGTTATTATCTTATTAAAAGGATATAATTAACTTATTTTAATTATTTGCTTGTTTCAAACTTGTAGTAACAAATCATGGCCATTGATTAATAACTTCTTAATCTAAATTGTTGGATTAAGAGAGCACATGGAATGAGATCCATGTGCATCCAACTAATATAAAAGGCAGGGTATCCCTTGCCTTATAGATAACTAGAATTCCAAGAGGAATTAAACTCTCTCCATCTTTCTCTCTCTCTCTCTCTCTCTCTCTCTCTCTCTCTATATATATATATATATATAACTATCTCCCCTCATAATGGCAGTCCACTTATTGACTTAGAGAATCTCGTTGTGACTGCGACGCCGTTAAGCTGTTGATCGACTACTTGTGGATCTCCCCACCTTCTTCGATGCATCACGCCCGTGGGACAGACGTTGGATATCATGAGATGAGATCAGGAGATTCGTTGCTTGGATCATCAACTTGGAGCGTGAAGGGAGCACACGTTTCATCAATGTGCTCACAAGCATCTCATCCATTGGATCAGACTTGATACAGGAGGTCTCTTCCTTTAAAGACAACGTTCGCAACCCCGCTTCAAGAGGTAACCCCAATACTCGTTTATGGTTTAGAGGAAACAATTCAGGAAGTATTCTTGGATCATGTGGTTTTATTTGCATAAAAAATTTAAATTCCGTTGCCCTGAACAACTAGTGTGACGAGTCACTCTAGATCGCATATGATGTGATCTCCATGCCTCCATGACATGCTTAAGGTTTTCCCCATAACCTTAACTTTATAAACTGGACCAAATAGTTTAAAGCAGGGTTGACCGAAGCAGCCTCAGAAGATTCAATTTGATGAGTCTGTTAACTCTGTTGATAGTGTATGTGTGTATGGGGGGGTGTCTGGTGTAACCCTGACAGTACGAAGGAGGAGTAGGAAGAAGTAATAGTAGTAGAGAAGGATACTATTGTCGGTATTGATGGGAGTAGTACTAGTGATAATATGGGACAACCGATTGTCGATAATGCTGTTAACAATATTTGGACTACTGCGTGTAGTTCTGCCTCCAGGAGTATCCTTGTTGCAGAGGCTTCTGCTGGACTTGGTTGGGCTGGTATGTTCGCCCTCCTTGCTGCTGGTGAAATGGTTGGTTGTCATGGTTCTGACCCTGTGGTTATCCGTGAGGATGGGTCAATTACTGATTGTTATTCCAAATGCCATTTACCTTCTGAATGAGTGGTGGAGGTGGGGAACATGGCTCAATGTTCTGAGGATGGAACTCAGATGGGTGATAGACAACCATCTATGTCTGTGGTTGTGGTTGTGGCTGCTTGGATGCCTGTACATAATATAAGCGTTGGACGGAAGGCTGACTAGGACTCGGTTGAGGCGATTGTTGTACTATATGCTTCTTCTTCTCAGCTGGAGGTTCAGATGTGGATCTCATTACGTTGCATGCACTAATGGTGTTCACCAACAACTCCAGCTGATTGGTGATTATGTTGAGCTTGTCCAGGCCCTTTATGCGTAGCTTGATCCCAGCGAGCTTCTCTAGATCTTGCTACCACTTCTCTGTGATATCTGCCATATTTACGTTCTTGCGGAGGATGTGTGGTTGTGGCAGGAATTGGAAGGAATGAGGGGAGGATAATGCAACCTCTCCTTCAGACATCTCCACGAATATCTGCTAGAATACATCCTTGTCCTTGTTAAAGTGGGAACCTCTACATGCGGCATCAACTAAACGTTGACTACTTTCAGTGAAACCGACAAAGAAGTGCTGGACCAGATTGTTCTTTGGTACATCATGATGGGGAATCTCTCTATCATATCATTGAATCTCTCCTATGTCTCGTGAATGAACTCTCGAGGTCCCTGTGAGATGCTTTCTATAATGGAATGCATCAGATTGAGGTGGCCGAGCAGATAGTACTTGTGCAAAAATATGCATCAGATTGAGGTTGTCGAGAGGATAGTATTTTTAATTTATATTTTTTTGTTTTTGATTTTTTTATATTTTTTATATGTTTTAATTTTCAATTTCCTTTTCTTTTTAATTAGATATAAGATAAGTAGGTATTCTATATAGATATAATATAGATACTCTAGATAATAAAAATATAAAATAATGAAAAAAATCAAGAAAATACCCTAAGGTAAAGTCCTTTTTATTTTTTAATGATATTAAAAATATTTTTGGTATTTTTTGAAAATAATAATAATATAAGTAATTATATCTGTATATAGAAGGGTTTTTATGTTTGTAGATATAGATATAAATAATAAAAATCTCAAAATAAAATGTCTTTGTCTTTTTTATATTTTTCTCTTTTTTGGTAAATTTCTTATAATTTTTGCTATTTTTTGTATTTTAATTTAATAAAAATAAGAAAACAGTGAGCAAAATGTGACCAACTTGTTTTAGATTTCAAAAATAGCTAAATAGGTCAAAAATTCGAAAACTAATTTTAATATATAAGAATAATAATAATAGACAAAATAAAAAGATAAGAAACATAGTTTTTGATTTTTTGTCAATATTTTTTATAATTTTTATATGGTTAGAATGGTTTTGGTATTTTTTGGTTTTCTTTTGAGATCTTTTAATGAATTTTGGATTGTAGGTGCAAAATACAATACTAAATAACCCCTAAGTTTTTTTAGAAATTTTCAAAACATTTACCTAGTTTTTATGGATTCTTTTAATGCAAACATGTAATAAATGCAATATTTTTAGATTTTTATACATGGGAAATTAATTTTAAATGTCCTATAAAAAATATATGTGATTTGATGATATATTAGGCACTTATAATAAAATTCCTACACTTTTTAAATGCTAGATTGTATTTTTAATGCATGAAATGAACAACAATACTGGTGGGGACTAAAATGCAAATAAAAAATGAAAATGCAATTAGGAACCAAAATATAAAGTTTAGGGGCCTCTGCGTAATTTACCCATAAATATTTAATTCATCACATGTTGGAAGGGGTATAAATGCAATTTCTATAACACAGTAGGTTCTACATGCAAATATTCCAAAAAGTTTTCAATTGGCTTACAAAATTTCTGAACTAAACATCAACACATAAGTACATGGAGGTCTCTACAAAATGCCAACCACCTCATGAGTTCGGGCATGTAAGGTGACATGGTGAAGGATCTGAATATAAATAAAGGAAGTACATGGGCCTACTTACAAAATGACCAAAACTTTTTACACTACAGAGGAAAGTTTATGGAATAAAAACAAAATACAAAAAGGTAGGGGTGTAGTGCAAAATTACCCCCTGTGGATGCTGGCAGACTACTTAGATGGCTTCACTTGGACACACGTCGCTCCCTCCTTGTGCGATGATGATTAGATGATGGACGCGAGAGATTAGATGGTGGTTGATGATCCAATGGCTGAAGGCACTTACATCCAACAACAGTTGTACAATCTGGAGCCCCTCGACAATCCAACAACTGAGAGCCTTGGAGGAAGACGCATGTTCATACGAACTTCAATATGCTCTGTTACGCGAGTCTTGCGATCTCTGGCTTCACGACGAGGTACAAAATGCTCTTGACGGTCGTGGAGTGTTCCCGGAGGCATCATAGAGGTCCGAGGGTCACCGGAGTAAGGCTTGGAGGTCTACGAAAGATCAGGCTCCAGGTGATTCAATTAAACCAAAATTCAACCTAATATGGGTCATTGTCCTCTAATACCTACAGGATTAGTTCCAAAGAAGAAGAAGATAGATGCATGAGGTGTTATTTATTAGAAAAGAGCAAGGATGGAGGCTGGAAAAGACTCTCTAGCATACGACAAAGGAAGAGAGATGATTCCCTAATCCAGTGAGGATCAGGTTGAACGAAGGTACCTAGGGTGTTAAGAAATTGAAGAGGAAGATGATGAGGATGCCAGGTTGGTGGAGGAACAGTCGGAAAATAGTGGTATAGTGGTCGGAGCAGAAGCTATGATGAACTTCTATTTTAGAATTTTAAGGAATGAAATGCAAGATCAAACGAAATTAAATCCTAAGTTAGACTACCTATCATGCTAAGAAGAGAAAGAGTTAAATAAACTAAAGTATAACCTGAAATGAGGGAACCAGGGTGGAGTTTCGCCAATATACTTAGGTGATGCTCAGATATTCTATGACCAGCTTCTTCCTCCATGCCAAGCGTTAGGGAAAAGCAGCTGTTGCCACTAGCAACCTTGGGGACCGGGAAACTCAGGGATTTAGAATCGGAAGTGGGGAAGCTGGTGGAGGGTATACATACAAGAGGCCTTTGGCTTGGGAATGACACTTGATTTAGCTATCCTCAGATCGAGGAGATATAGTCGTGTGAAAGACTAATGATCGAGGATGAAAAGTCAAAGAGGATCAAGCATGGACGATGCAAGATTTGACCACCAAAATACAAGGAAGAAGGGTGGGCGTCAAGGCTACATGGCCTAGGGTTGCAAGGGACTCAGTTGACTGATGGGTCAACCGAGGCCACAACCCGACTAGTCCACATAAGCCACAACATAACAAAACAAAAATAAATTCAAAAAGAAATCAGAATAAAATAATAATGAGTTATTTAATTTTTGGTTAAAACAAGATTTTTTATTATTTTATGTAGTATTTTAATCTGATTTTATTTATTTTTAAAGTCTTATTATGATATTTTACTTTTTACATGTACATACATGGGTATGTAATAGCTAGTGGGAATATCCATCTTCCTCTAGGGAGGGTAGGGCATCTCAACCCGATCTAGTAGCATTGAGGTCTAAAGACACGATGCTGTGGGGTTGCAATAATGCTTCAAAAGAGGGATAGTCTACTAGTTTTTTCCCTATGTACATGATGCACCTTGTACATATTTGAAAAAAACAAAACAAAAATAAAAATGTAGAATCTCCAAAAGTGGACATGCCCAATTGAAAAGTAAAATGCTTGTAGGAGTGTATATACACATGAAAAAAGAAGGGCTCAAAGTCAAAATTTTGTAAGCTTGCAGCAGATGACTTGGCTATATTGGTCTTACATCCAAATATAGATAGCTGCACTGGCTACCGTCCATTCTTTTCTCCATCTCCTCTTCTTGAGATGGTTATACTTGAACTTAGAAGGGAATATCCCCGCTCTTCGAGGAAAGAGTTTCTAGACCGGGGGACTAGAGTTACATTGTTAAGAGAGGCTATTTCTTTGCTACTTTTGAGATGGGGAGCTATAATTCACTTAAACCGTACTAGTAAAGAATGATAATCACAATAATTTGTGTATGTAGACTTCTTCCGATCTGACCGTTGAGGTGACCTAAATAGGAATCTTATGGAACTTGAAGGTTGTTAGATTTTAAATCCATCTCCCATTCTGTTCTGCCACACTAATAATCCAAACGTCTGACAGAGCTCCATACTACAATTTTATGAAGATAAGTTTAATACTCAATATCATCCTATTTTATTTATTTTTCCTTTCTTTTTCTTGTATTCACTTATTCTTTCAAATAAGTTTTTGCTAAGGGACTAGCAAAGGTAAAGTAGAGGGGGATGATGAATATGCATTTCATCATTTTATTCATTTATTTTAGCGTAAAATCCCTTATAAAACACATGTATATATTAATAAATTCGTATTCTTACTAACTTGCATCTGTGGGTAAATATTGTACATATATTATTATTTTAACTTAAAATTAATAAATAAAGAAATAAAGGAAAAAATAAAAATAAGACTATATATATGTAATAGATACAAGCTGACCCAAACCCCGAGAGAAGATCAAGACTTGACATGATCGACTAAGAATAAAGTAGGGGGAGATAGGGTCTTTATTGAGAAAATCCAAAAAAAATATAAATACTTTTGAATTTATTCTGTGTATATTTGTATAAAACTTACATTATTTTATTTCACCATAAATTTATCGCAAATTAAAATTTTTTTTAAAATTAAAGTTGTAAATAAAAATGTTTGCTAAATAATAAAAATAATTGCAAAATAAAATCTTGTACAAAATAAAAATAACCAAATCCGGAAAAAGTCATAAAGTGATAATTACAAGACCAATTTCAGCTCCATATGAACTCATTGAATCAAACTCACTTCCATTTATATTCTGAATTAAATTATCTTTAAAATGGCAATGATTTCATAATTTTTGGTGTAATGGTTTGAAAGAGGGTTTTCTCAGGGTAGTTTTCGCAATTTTACCATTTATTACTTTATATATTATCCATATTTATCTTTTATACATATTGTATTTGTAAATAATTGTAAATATTTTTAATATTTTTTTAAAATAAAAGTAAAAAATAATTTTATTAAACATAAAATAAACTGAGTTCCTTACTTAACTATGTATATAGTGTACCATACGTATATAGTTGTTTTCCTTAAATCACCACCATAAAAAATAAATAACTAACATTTATTAGTTAATTTAATAAAGTGATGAAATTAATTAATTATATATGTAGATAATGTAAGTTTATCCACCATTAACCTCCTCCCTTTTTTCCTCTCCCTTCAAATTTTGGAAATTCAAATTCATTTTTTCTCTATTTATTTGGCTCCTCCTCCCTCATTCCAACTTGATCAATCTTTTGGTGAGAGGAGCCTATCTCGAAGAGTCATCTTGTCTTAGAGAGGTATCTAACTTCCGAACCATCTGGTGACAGCGAATCAGTCCCTGTCGAGGCCATCACGACATTATCCGCTCCCATTTGATGAGTTCCCTTCTTATTTATCGTTTTCATCTAGGTTAATCATAGTTTAATTTTTGAGTTTTAATTTCATTGTCATTTTTTAAAATTCTAGATCTTAGAATTCATCATCACGATTTGACCCGCTCCTAAATCCGATCTTCCATCTCATTTTTCGATCTCATCGCTTCACATTCTACCTCACGCAACCATATACATCCAACCACGTACAGTGGATGGAGATTCAGATCCATCCGTCAATCTAGCCGGATCCACTTTTCCATTCACATTTTTTGTCAATAATCTTTAGACCGAGCCATCGTACTCGAGTTGATTTATCTTTATTTTATTACTGGAACATGGATTAAAAAAATTACAGTTGTTGTTTATTAAAAAAATAGGTAAAAAAATTCTGTTTACAAAAAAATCTTTGTTGCCAAAAAAATTAATAATATTGATCTACTGTTTACAAAAAAAGAACAAAAAATAAAAAAATAAAAAGCTACAACATTGCCCTCCCCTCCAACAGGTGGCGTCCACCACTCTCCAGAGTCGTCGACTTCCACCACCCCTTGCTGCCATCTACTTCGTCAACCGCAATGCCCAACAGATCCATCTGCACCAATGTCCCTTCCTTGTTGCCGACCAATGGAGGAGACACTCGTCATACTCTACCACCGTACAGCTGAGCACAAGGGGGCATGTGTCACCCCTCGTGCAACCTTGTCGTCCGCCCTTACACCTTCATCGTCGCTTTGCTTCCCACCATGACCCAACTCCAACTGCCGCGTGAGGATCTCCAGCCACCTAGACCGTGTGAGCTCCTCCAACCTCTACTACCCTTGCCACTGTCCACCTTCCACCCTACACCCCTCGAAGCACTGCCCGCCTCTGCCTTCTACTCATGGAGTCATCCCCATGCCTCCACCGACTGCCATTCATCAACCGACTGCAGCCGAGCCCTAGAGAGGGGTGGTGCCTCCTCGCTTGGGCATTAAGGAATAAGGGCAGTGCACCCTGTTCCCTTGCATGGATTAAGAACGAAGGAGAACAGAAGAACCAAACTACCCAAATTCTTTTTTAGGTAAATTATGACAAAGCCCTTCAGTGTTTTAGAAATCATGTAAAAAATCTCTCCCTATAGCCAACCACATGTAAAGCTCGTTTTATTGGGTAAATTGCGTTTTCTTCCCTTTTTTATTTCTTGTTAATTTTTCATTCATAAATAATAAATATTTACATTTCAATCACTGTTTATCTAGACTCTAAATTGCATGTGTTTCTTATTAAAATAAATGTCATTTGTTGTTTATAAATTCTCCAAAAATAAGTTTAGACTCCTGTTGTGTGCATGTTTATTATATATTTTCTATTGCATTTTATATTGTTTGATATTATTAAAAAATAAAACCTTCCCATTTTTCACTGTTCAAATTTTGAAAAAGCATAAAAATTCAAATACTGCATAAAAAACTCAAAAAATTTATATTAGTGTTATTTTTTGCATTTTATTTTCTATCCAATTTTATTACATTAATTATTTTTAAAATCTAAAAAAATCCAAAATACTCGAAAACTTATAAAAATGATATAACATTGCATAAATTTCCAAAAATAGTGATTTCACTTCTTATTTGTAGATAATTCATTCTAGTTTTGAGGAAAAATAAATTGAGTAATTTTAAATTCATTTTATATTTTTAAATTGAAAAACATTCCTGTTTATTCACTCTTCGCTTATTCTCCTAATTTTATTCATTTTAAAAATCCTAAAAAAATTTAAAAATATTAATAAAATTATAAAAAATCATAAAAATATTAAAACTCAAAAAACATTTATTTGGATATTTTTGAGCATTTTATCACATTTAGAAGAATAATAAATAAGGTTTCATTTCTTTCGTGTATAAATTTTGTTTGAAAAATTAAATATTTTGAAAATTAAAATTTGTATAATAAAAACCAATAAAAATCAAAATCAGAAAATAAAAATGAAAAAAAACTAAAAATTAAAAAGAAAAAAATCTCATAAAAACCAAAATAGTTTGCTTTTGAGATTCCCTTTTCTTTTAATTGTTTTTTTCTATTATTAGAATAACCCTTAAGAATTGTAGCCTCCATGATTTTGATCCTATTAGCTATAAAGATATATTAAATACAAAAATTCTCTTTCTACATTTTCCTGTAATTATCAGCTTGGTATTCAATTAAAATATTTTTTATTGCAGGATTATTTGGGCTGCAACGACAATTGCGCACTTTTATTATTCATTCAAGAAATTAAAAAAACCCAAAAATTCCTATCCAACAACAAACATCTTTCCATAATAATTGATGTAGAGCCTTATGAGCAGAACTCCATCCCTATAATAGAGAGCTTTCCAGATAAGACAATCTTGTCTATATCCTCCCCCCTGGTACACAGAGATTGTGAATTATCTCATCTCCAAGAAAACTTCGCTAGACTGGCCAAAGATCAATCTTGATAAATTCTTGGCTGACATTCACTTATACCAGTGGGAGGATCCACATCTATTCTTAGAGGGTGTAGATTGCATCTAGAGGAGGTATTTTCCTTAGGGGGGAGAAAATGAGTGTCCTAGACTACTGTCACAAGCTTGAAGCTGGTGGACACCATTCTGGAAAGAGGACAGTAGAAAAAGCACTTCAATATGTCCTTTGGTGGCCAACTTTATTCAAGGATGCAACAAATTATGTGAAGAAATGTATTGACTGTCAGCAAATGGTCAGAAATATCAACATGCACGACACAATGCCTCTAAAGTAGTTTCAGATATCTAACATCTTCAATGCTAAATGTGAATTACCCTTATTAATTTGATGAAATTAACATTTATTTGTTCATTATAGTTAGGCGAATTCGGATTAATAAAAAAACCACTAAATTAAATATTTTTCCAATTAAAAAGAGTAATCAAATTTTTACTTGGGCAAGCCTAAAGACAAACTCAGGGAGGTCACTGTCTTCTTAGGTTGATTTATAGTCGATCTAGAGGTTAGGTTTTCAAGGAGGCATTTTTTGGTATTTTTAAATGCAATAAATGAGTGGAATGCAATTTTGATGAAGTTTGGGGGCTAAAATGCTAAAACTTGGCTAGAATGTGAAATATGATGAAATTAGGCTATTGTATTTTTTGGAAATTTTGGATGCACGTTGAATTAATTATGAATTAAATAATGAAGATTAAGTAATTTTGAGTTAATTAAGTTTAATAAATACTACATTTCAATATTTTCTAAAAATTAATTTATCCTAGATAGGTCTATGTGATAGATATCCAAAGCAATATTTACTTCCTAAAAATACTAAGTATGAGATTAATTAAAAATCAATTACTAGAATCACCATTTTATTTATTGTGACCTCGATACGCCTGCAAATGAAATGAAATTTTGGCACAAAGTAAAACAACCTAAAATTTACCTATTGTGAATTTTTAAGATTTTTTAGATCAATGAATAGTTAAGTATCAACTTCAGAACATAAAATGGGTAAACTTCGTAAGTTTTCACCAAATTAATTATAATAAACAGTCATTGATCACAAAAATATAAATAAATGCTCATTAAATATAAAATTAGTTGCTCTACAACATACTTTTTTTGGACTTAAAAAAAGATGCGAGAACAATGTTCAAATTGTTGGATCAATGCATGCAGGGTTCTAAATGCAAAATGGAATAAAGTGAAATAAAATAAAAGTAAGCGAAAATGCAATTACTAGAACGCTAGACGGTCTTTGCAATTTGCCCAATGTAACATGTGCTAGGCACGTGTTGCTGACATCACCGAGAGTAGAGGGTTATACGTGATTTTGTTGGAAATGCATGGACGTTGATGCACTTTTCACAGAGGCCACATGCAGCCACATGACTTCCACTATGGGCAGGCCGAGGCCGGAGGATGGATAGGGGCACGTGACTCGCTGGAGTGCGGAGGAGACATGTGCTCTGTGAGGACATCGACAGTGATTGCGGGCGGAGCATGGAGGCGGCAATAGGGAACTCCGATCGCAGGTGGCTGCGATGGCGTGGGTGAAACGTGCGGGGGAGCTGCGGTCAGGGGACCGCCAAAGGTGAGGGGCTGTAGCAAAAGGAACACGACCTAGGGGCACAATGGCACTTGCAGGAATGTGATCGAGAAGAGCGACAGTGCTCGCAAGCAGTTGTCGCTGGAGGAGCACGGCAGGATGGTGACTGAAGGCGAAGGCTCAAGGTGTAGGTTGAGGTTACTCCGACGGCCGACACAGGGCCATGGGCTATCGGGGCGGAGGCGGTCAGAGGCGTACGCTCATAGGTGGCTTGGAGGAACCCTAGGTCAGTGTGGCGGCGAGTTGGTTACCGCAACCGATCGACGAACATGTACAGAGGTGGAAGGCGGAGCAAAGTCAGTGCGACTGTAAGAAGTTTGTGCTCGTTGATGGTCGGGGCGGCCGAGCGTCGAGGTGCGGTCGACGGGTTAAAGTGTAAAGGTGGAGGTGGATGCGTGGAGGTGGTGAGGGACGATGGGGTGCAGAGGAAGAAAAGATGGAGAGAAAAAGAAAGAAAAATAGGAAGAGGAAGGAGAACGAGAAGAGAGAAAAGAGAGGAGGAGAGTTACCTGACGGAGATGGTCGTATTCGTCGGAGGAGTGGAGCACGATAACGCAGCTCTTGCTTATCGCTCAAGAGCACGATGATGCTCGAGCTTAAGCAACTATTGGAAGGCAGCTACGACAAGATCAAGAGAGGTCTTGGATCTCGCCTAGAGCGTGAGAGGTCATCGCTCGATCGGAGTAAGCCCCCTGTCACTGAAGCTGCTCTAGAATCTCTCTCTCTTTTCGTCCAAGGAATGGTGGATGCGTCAAATGTGGGTGGAGGAGAGGTTTTTATAGGTGGTTGCGAAACAAAAGAGATATGAGGGGTGGAGAGCATGGGGCGCTTGGTTCGTGCGTGGGCAAAGGAATGATGGCAGACACGCATGGAGTGGGGGAAGAGGCGTATGAAGGAAAGAGAAATGGAGAGAGGTAACACAAGAGTTAAAGAGAGAGAGAATGGAGAGAGATGGTGAAGGCACGGGTTGTGCGGTTAGTGTGTTGCATGGGCATGCAAAACACGGGGAGATGGTGAGATGAGGGCGGTTATGCGCGGAAGAGAAGGAAGGGGATGTTGCATTGAATGACGAGGGAGAAGAGAGAGAGAAGGTTAGGAGAATGCAGGGGTATAGAGAGAAAAAGAGGAGAGAGATGCATGTAGAGATGTGGTTGGCGAAGAGAGAGAGGGAAAGAGAGAAGAGAGGAGAGATGGCCTATGTGCATGGGGAGCAGTTATAGAGAGAAGGCGTGATGGAAGAGAGAGAGAAGCACGTGATAGGAGAGGGGAATAAAAAGTGGGCCACGTGGCACGCTTGGGACTGTCACATGGCGATGAAAAAAAGAAAATAAAAAATGAAATTAAATAACAAAGATAATAAATGATAATAAATAAAAATAAGTAAAATAAGATGAAATAATTAAAAATAAGTAATAAATAAAATAAATAATTAAAAAGAAAAATGAGGGTACCACGTAGCGACTTTAGGAGCTGCCACGTGTCGCTTCTGGAAAAACCGAGGATTAAATTGAAAGAAAAATAAAAAAGAGGTCAAACAAAATAGTGGTCAATACTAAAGTTGCTTTATAAAAAAGGGGTCAAATCAAGAAATGATCTATACAAAAATTGTTTTTGGGGGTACCTTATAGGTATAAAATACCACATTTTTATCTTTTACAATTTTCTTTTCATTTTTTATATAAGATAAAAAAATATAAAAATAGAGAAAATATAAAAGGAATATTTACATTTTAATCTAACTTTTTGTATTTTTAATAATTAAGCACATAAAAATATAGAATAAAGGGTAATTTAGTCAATACGTACAACAAACAATAGGGGCTAAAAACCCAAGTTTTACATACGAACTCCGATTCTTTTGAATTCGGCCTAGTTTTGAAGGTATTTGAATGTACATTAATTCAAAAGTTAGTAGGGGTCCATAGAAGACTATATGAGAGAGATATTCACATTTTAAAGTCCTCAGTTTCAAATTAGGGTTTGGGTTTTATTGGTTAGTTTTATAAGTTAGTATTTTTTTATTATTTTACTTTATTAATGTTAGTGATATATACACTATAGAATGTATTTTATTAGATTTGGAGTTAGTTAAAGTAAATACAAATAGGCGAAGTTAGCTAATATATATGTGAATATGTATAAGTGAATTTGGCTCCTTATTTAATGCAAATATGCATGCTAAAATGAAAACATTAATTCTAAATGCATGAATGCAAATAATGCACAATAAATGGAGATATACATCTAATTACTCGAGAACAAAGCTTTATTTTTTACTTTTATAGTGATGAATCATATATTCATCAACCCCTATAATTAAACCTTGCTCGTTCCTTAGCAACTAAAATGGAATGCAAAAGTTAAATGATTTTTGGCTTCCATACCAAGGTCATGAACAAAAGTTGAAAAATGAGCTTGACTCGACCTTTAAATTAATAGTGTGGCGGAACCTTATTCGGAGCTGAATTTAAGACCTAACAACCTTTAAGTTCCACAAGTCTCTATTCAAGTCGCCTTAACAGTCAGGCCAGAACATATCCTTGTACGCAAATTCTGATGACTGTGAGTCTTACTCGTATTGTGTAAGTGAAATACAATTCTCCACATCAGAAATGGCAAAGAAACAATCTCCTCTAATAAGGTAGGGTCTAGCAACTCTTTCCTTGAGGGGCGAGGTGTTGCCTTCTAAGTTCAAGTGCAACCAGTGCAAGAAGAGGGGGTAGAAAAGAGAACGGAGTGTGACAATGTTGTTGCATATCCGTGGATCTTGACTAGTGTAGCCAAGTCTCCTACTGTAGACATCCTTGGTATGAGACTTTGAAGCACATGCCTCGCAAATACACACTCCAGTAGGCATTTTATTTTCAATCAGACCTGTCCCATTTTTTGGAGTTCTTTCTTTTCCTTTTTTTTCTCTCTTTTTTGACATATACAAAAGTGCAACATGTACACAGGGAATTTTTCTTCTTGAGCATGTAGACTATTCCTCTTTTGAAGCTTTATTGCTACCCATACCATCCCGTCGTTAGACATCGACGCCACTAGACTACGTTGAGATGCACTACCCTCCCTAAATGAGGACGGATGTTTCCACCTTTGTGCTACTCCAAGCCAAAGGATTCTACTTCCTCACCACCCCATTAAATGAAGAGCTACATGTATGGTACTTGTGCAAGTTAGGTCACTATCTAAGAGAGTCGTGCATGTATAGGAAATATTCTATTTAGACCAACCAAGATGACATGTGAACATAGACTTGCAGACTCAAAGAATTAAGTCACTCGACCTGAAAAATCTCAACTCCACTTCCTATAAGGTTCCTATGAAATTAGATAGATTAAGGTCAATTCAAATACATCCTTGACATCTATTCATAACTTGGTTCAGAACCCACTGACTTTCCACTTTTCATATGCTAGATATGCAAATGACATGCAATGCATATGAATGAAGTGCAAGACATTTTTTTGTGAATGCAAGGATGATATGCACAGTAAACAAGAGGCCTCTTTTTTTTCATTTTTTTCATTTTTATTATACCTCCTACTTTACAACAAAATTTATGAAAGTATTATTTACAAGAATTTATAAGTATTATACAAAATGTACTATACATGTATACATGTATTTTATAAAAATTCATTCGATTTTTTTTCAAATTTTTACCCACCCCGTAATTATTGCATAATATATACAAAAATATGTGAAATTACGAGCTTTGGGTAAAGTATATACATATATATGTAATATATGCATGCCCCCTATACTTAGCATGTGTTATGTCCTCATAGCACGAGTAGCGAATGAAAAGAAATAGCTCATGCTAAGCATAAGAGAGCTGAAATAACAAAAGTATAGAAGTCGATTCGCTCCCCCCCCCATATTTAGGCTCTGGTAGCCTAAGTGTAGAAGAAGATCAAAAATGGAGCGGACGAGGTCAAGAGGTGAAATGGATGATTATATACACATGATGGGCATCGGTCCCCCCTATACTTAGGCTTCAGTCAACCATCTAGGACAGAAGTGAGTGTAAGAACCGATGAGATCTGAAGAGTATACAGAGGATGGTAAAGAAGAGAAGAAGAGACTCATGTCACTCTCCCCCCTATACTTAGGATCTGGTCATCCTAAGTATAGCCATAAAATGAAATGATATGGTGTTGATGCGAGTGATACGAATCACTGGGGAGGGAGGGAAAGAAAAGAAAGAAAATCTATACAAGGAGTGAGAATATACAAGGATCAAGAAGGTTTGTGACAAACCTTCTTGCGGAAGCGAGGAGATGGGGTAATAAACATATGTGTCGTAGTTGGAATTGTCTTCAGATGAATAAATGTGAAGGGATCATCCAAAGAGGGCTGACACACGACTGCTTTCTCAGATATGGTTTAAGAATGACCAAATTGAGTTCACTCATATAAATCACCTCATCTGGACCCAATAAGGATTCCTCCGAAAATTCCTTCTCTACTATGTTGAAGGAAACTTTCTTAGTCGGTTTTCTAGAACCTGAATCATTGAGAGGGAGAGGAGAGTGACACACCTTGAGAGGATTGGGGGAACACCTAAAGGAATCAATTCTCGACTTCATCTCACTGGATAACCGACTAGAAGAAGGAGCAACCGTGTTTTTGGGTGGGATCAATTCAGTACTGGTTGTCTGTTTTGAAGATCGAGATGTGGTGCAGTGCTTACCATGGATTCCTCATCAGATGAGTTACCATAAAGATTGTCAAATTCCTGAAGGATCATTACACATCTCGGGTAGGAGATGGTGTTCTCAATTGGCTTGGCATTGGCAGTGATGCAAATAGTAGGAGTCAATGATGTATGGGGAGTTTCTTATCTAATGGTCGACTCGACAATCGGTATCTCAGGTTTAATAGAGAGGTGGGACTCATCTACCTCTCGATGGTCATGACTATCAGTAGCTCTATTGGTTACCTTAGAGGAGAGTGTATCAAAGAATGGATGCGATCAGAGTACTTCCAATGTTATAAAAACAATCTCCCCAGTCTCACAATCTATAGTCGCCTTAGCCGAGGCTAAGAATGGCTTGCCAAGAATAATAGGAGATTGGTTTAACTCTCCTCGATGCTCAATATCAATGAACATGAAGTTTATCTGGAGTAGAGTACATTGGAAAGTAATGATGACAAAAATGGTTCCTCTCGACCATTTGATAGATCGATCAACCAGATGTACAATCTCTCTCGACTTTATGATTTGCCTGAGTTTCAACTTGTCAAAAACAAAGATCGGGAGGATATTTATCGGTGAGACATCATCGATTCTAGCATGGGTTAAGATAGCGTCTTTGATTTCACATACAACCCTAGGTAACTGCTTCACTCTGTGCGTTTTGATCTATCTCCTCATCACCAAGGAGGTGGCCATAAACACTAGATGTTTCTTAGTCCTTGTCCTCTTATTGCCTAACCTTTTAGGCATCAAGTTACTTCTCACAAATTGTTTGAGGTCGGGGAAGTGATCTATGACCTTTAAGGGAATCTTAAAAATCAATTCTTCATTGAGTGCTTCCCTTAGGTTAGGATCCTATTTTTTAGGCCCTTTTCTATTTTTATGAGTTTTTTTCTTCTGATTTTTAAATTTTTTTGATTTTTAGATTTTCAATTTTTTTGTTTTGAATAGGTAAAGGAGGAGTGGGAGGATGTACAGACTTGATATTTGACGGTAAGTGGTTAGTAGAAGCGAGAGGTAGAATGGACTCCAGCAGTACAGGGTGTGTGTATTTCCTTGTGTCCTCTAGATTATTTTCAACATTGAATCTACTTATTTCTTTATCCGCTTCCATTCCTGAGCTGGAATAAAATGAAATTAGTCAGTTGGTGACATTTCTAAGTTTATCCTCAATAAATTCATATCTCTTCACTATCCTCCAAAGAGCCCTCATAGCAAATCATCGAAGCAATTTGTCTACTCAGAGGATACTGTCGGGATCTTGAAGTCTCATACTCAACATGCCTAGACTCTTTCATGTAACATTGGGTTGGGTATGGACCCTCCAAATGGTAGATATAGGCCGGAGTCTTGAATAATGAAGTCAATGAACATGGGGCTTGTAAGTCTAGCTCATGAGTCCAAGCCCATGCATGCGTAGGCTCTCCAAATGGGTGGTATGAATACTGGTCAACGCAGGCTTGATTACTAGGTTCAATCAAGTCAGGACAATCATATGGTGCAAGCCTCCATTTGATTTTTTCGATTAACCATATTATGCCCTAAGGTCAAGCCGGGATGTATACATGTGGATTGTTGTCTGGTCCTAACTTGAGATGAAAATGAGGAATATTGGGGCACGTAATTATGCCAATATTTGTCTCAACTATAGCTTGCTCTTAGAATTGATCCTTGATTCCGGCACACAATCGACTATAAGGTGAGTTATCCTAGGTTGGAAGCGGGCCAGGGGTGTAAAATGGTGGGGTAGGTGAGAAATGCGAAAAAGTGAAAAAGTCAGTCGAAGGTCTGACTTCATAATCCGGTCAAGGTGGAACCAACCAAGGGTGATGGTCTCCCATGGATGGTGGAGGATAAATGGAAGAAGGAGAAGATGAACAGTATATGGTCAAGGAGTAGTGACCGGAGAGGTTAAGGTATGGGGACCAATATCCTGACATCTTGAAGAGGAATGAATGAATGCAAGTGAATCAAGATAGAAAATGTATAAGTACACGGAATAACACACACACAAATACGGACTGAAACAGAACAATGCAAGACCAAACCCCAAATTCACCAACTCTACACGTGAGTGCTGTAAAGGTTCGACTGAATTATCTTATCAGTTTTCGTTGGTGACAAATGCAAGTCTTGAAAGATTAATGAGCTATTAGGTGTCTATATTTTCTTACATATTGGCCCAATGTACCCACTTTCAACCAGTATAGGATTAAGTGCGAACGATAAAAATACGGCTCCCCGTTACTTAAGGACAAGGCCATACACAGTGTCCTCTAAACATCCCACTCTGCTAAGGAAATCTGGACCGTTTATCGGTTACCTGTAGATCCTCATTAAAAAGTGGCTAATAATTTTTATAAAACCAGTAGTCTATATGAAAATCATGGCTTGGCTCTATC
This sequence comes from Ottelia alismoides, assembly GCA_037367405.1. NCBI lineage: Eukaryota > Viridiplantae > Streptophyta > Magnoliopsida > Alismatales > Hydrocharitaceae > Ottelia > Ottelia alismoides. Next base: position 249,496 of record JAZKJV010001551.1, read on the forward strand.
CTTGTGTCATCTCTCTCTCACTTACAAGTAAATTCAAACAATGATGGGGTTACTCTCCTGCAAACAAGGGTAATTTTTAGTCATTTTTCTATCCAATTCAATTAGCAGTCTTGATTTTAGAGATTAGTTATCATTGTACTCCACACAAGCAACCACGTCTATCGTCCAATCCCAATTCCTTTATCCTAAGTTAGAAAATTTGAGAGAGGGGGTCAGAAAAAGCTGATGCGATCAAGAAAACGATGATGAAAGTAAGAATACTTACAGTGCCTCCAGCTCTCTACATGCAGGATGCGATACAAAATCGAAATTTTATACTATATGGAATGCAAACGAGAAAAGCATTCCTAGACAGGCAATTCTATTAACGAGTCATGAATAATAATTTTGACTAATAGCTCTGCAGTCTAAATGTGTCTCGTTAAGTGTGACTTGTGGTCCTATAGTGTAATAGCACAAGTAAAAAATTGCTCTGAGACCATGAGTGTAGGTCCTAGTCTACATCAATCAAACCACACAACAACGAAGGCTCCAATGTCCAGTCCTGATACACGCACGAGATTCCAAATGGAACCCACTAAAAATCAAGAAATTATTACAACTTATTTTTTTTCAAAAATAAAAACTAAAATCTCTCTTCAAAAATCTTCTTAGTGTCTCAACAACCAACTCTCTCCACAAATAGTCAGCCTCCAATGCACTTCGAGATGCGTTGACTTCAAGAAAGCTGCTCCAAGTCTACCGGGCCCTCGCACAAAAAGATAAAGTTTATATCAGAGAGAGAGATCAAAATATATACAAAAAATAAACAGAGAAATAATTGAAAAAATGAAATAATTACAAGGTGGTTTGGGGTCCAGACTACCCAAATGAATGGAAAAACCTAAATCTAATTTTCTAAAATGATCCTAAGCCATTTGCCTGCCCGACAACGATGCCATTTGACGAGTATTCTTTGATTCAACACTCTAAAAGTCAAAAATAAAGCTTTGTTCCTGAGCAACTAGATGCATATCTCCATTTTTCATGCATTATTCACATTCAAGCATTTAGAATTATTGTTTGCATTTTAGCATGCATTTTTGCACTAAATAAGGAGCTAAATTGCTCATGTATAGTCTATTTTGTATAGTATATTTTGATGATTTCTTATAAAATACATGTATATCTGTATAGTATATTTTATACAATACTTATAAAATTCTTGTAAATAATACTTTTGTAAATTTTTTTGTAAAATAGGAGGTATACCCGAAAATTTAAAAAATAGAAAAAAGAGAATTCTTATTTACTCTGCATATCATCCTTGCATTCATAGAAAAATATCTTGCACTTCATTCATATGCATTGCATATCATTTGCATAACTAGCATATGAAAAGTGGAAAGTTAGTGGGTTCTGAACCAAGTTTTGAATATATGTTGAGCATTTATTTGATTTGACCTTAATCTACCTAATTTCAAAGGAACCTTATAGAAACTAGAGTTAAGCTTTTTAGGTTGAGTGACTTAAATCTTTGATTGCGCAAGGTGGAGCACTGAGGTGGCGGTAGGGAAATTCGATCGCAGGTGGTTGCGGTGGTGTGGGTGAAGCTTGCGAGGGAGCTGCTGTCTCGGGATGGCTGGAGGAGACCTCCCTAGTGGGCAGAGTGAAGTCCACGAGGGGTTGCAGCAAGAGGAGAACGACCTAGGGGTGCAATGGCACATGCAGGAATGCGATCGAGAAGAGTAGCAATTCTCACATGCGGTTGTCGCTAGAGGAGCATGGTGGGAGGGTATTGAAGGTGAAGGATCGAGGCATGGGTTGAGGTCGATCTGATAGACGACACACGATCAAGGGTCGTCGGGGTAGAGGTTGTCAGAGATGCGCGTTCATAGGTGGCTTAGAGGAACCCTAGGTTAATGTGGCAGTGAGTTGGTTTCTGTGACCAATCGACGAACAAATGCGCAGGTGGAAGGCAGAGTAGGTTGGTGCAACCGCATAAAGTGTGTGCTCGGGGATGGTCAGGGCAACCGAGTGCAAAGGGATGAATCCACAATTCATCATCTCAATATCTTGATCTTAGCAAAATCCTTGAATAAAATCTCAAATAAATGTATATAAAACCAATAAATTAACAAAATGCCTCTTGTAAATAAAACACACTAATTAGCGTATATTAGATTGTACAAAATAAATTAACTATAAAAAGCCGCAAAATAAAGGAGTTTTTCACCAATAAATAGCCCAAAACTTCATGTATTTTTAATAACTTCATTTCAACTCCTTTTTGGCTAATTCTTTATTTAACTTGTTCATAAAAATGTATATAAAAATACAAAATAAATTTCACCTCAAATAAATGCTCCTAGATCCCAAAGAGAAAAAGCCATAAAGTCCAACTTCCCGGCCGAATTCCCGCTCCGTATGAACTCCAAATTCACCAAACTCACTTTTAAAGTTAAAGTCAGAAAATTATCTATCCAATGAAAGTGGTTTCATTAATCTCGGAGCTCGTTTGCAAAATTTGAGTTTTGGGATCTTGATATATATTGTATATAATGTAAATACTCATTCTTTCTTTATTTTTTATATATTTATTTTAATTACTAAAAAATCAAAAAAAAATCATGGTTGTGTTGTATTTTAATTCTAGTATTTTATTGTATTTTTCTGTTGTAAATATCTTTTGTTGAAAATACAAAAAAATTCAAATTAGAAATGTAAAAAAATCCATGTACATAGTGTTTTTGTGGACCTACTTTTGTCAATATTCCATTTTATTTTCTTATTTATTTTATTCTCTCATTTAAAGTAGACTACTTTTATTTATTTATTTTAATTTATATTCTCTACAATAACCACCATTCAACTCCATCATTCCACTAAATTTTCTAACTTCTAATTCAATCCCATTATTTTATTAACCTCCCAGCACTTTAATAGCTCCTCATTTTTTGTCTTTATATACATCACATTCTCCTCATTTTTGCCTTTGATCCATCTTTATGTGAGGAGAGCCTAGTTTCCAAAGTTGAATCGATAATAGCAATGCAACCACGGTCGAGCGACGACAACCCTCTCTCCAGTGAGATCCGTTGGCTTTTTGGCCAACTTCACAGCCACACTCGCACGCTGCTCGAACTCATCGCTTGCCGGCAATTCGACCGAAGACCTTGCTCCTCTTGAGCACTCCCCAAGTAGTCCGCATCCATTGTAAGTAATTTGTCTTTTTTTCATTTTTTTTGTCATCGTTTTTTTTATTGTTGCATTTCCTACCACATCATATTATCACCTACATAGCTCCCTTTGTTCATCATCTTTACCACCACCACAACATCATTTTTTACATCATTTACATTCCTTGATTAACAAAAAATTAAGAAAATTAAAATAAAAAATCTTATCACAGTAGTAAAAACTAAAAAAATCAAAAAAAATTAAAAAATATACGGAGAGAGAGCAGCAGACAGCTGCCTGCCGCCCTCCCCCCTTCCAGCCTCTACCGCAAGCGGCGGCCCCAGCTGTCAACAGTCACGGTTCTTCCAGCCAACCACCGCCGGTCCCTCTGCGACTACCACTCCGCAACTGTCGCAGAGGTGCCGCCACCGCCATCCAGCCCCACTCATCTACCGCGTAGCTTCCATGCACCGTCACAGCCCTTGCGCAGCGTCGCCACCTGACCTCTGCTCACCGTACGACCACGTGTGCCCGTGTGCGGCGGGCGACACCATCCCCCTAATTGGTCGTCCCATCGGCGCAACGAAGAAGAAGAGGTTCTTTTCATTTAGTCATTTTTTTTAAAAATTGCATTTATTTTCTGTTAAGTTTCTGTAATTACAAAGAGGTCCATGTACTTAGTTTTCTTGTATTTTGTTCTCTGAAATTTGCACGGATAAACCTGTGTTTATATATCAATTTGGACCTCAATTTTTCATCATTTTATTTAATGAAAAATGTCTTGATGTTGAACAACTAATTATCTATCACATGGATATTTATTTATATTTTTATGATATTTGGGTAATTAATTAAAATTGTTTAACTGAAATATTGCATATTTTACCCAATTGAGCTAGGAAATTCATATCTCACTCATAGTTGCTCGAAAAATTTCACAAAAATTAGAATTGGTGTCTTGAAGTGTGCTTGAATTACTTTCTAAATTTCACTTCCAGTAGAGTTATCATGTGCTTTAAATAAATTGTAGAGTGATTTTTAATGAAATCCACATACATCGTTTTTATGAAATTTCAAATATCCTGGATTACATATGAAAATACATATTTGAGATAAATCACATTCTGTCTAATTTATTAATGTGGATTTATTAGAAATTATGTATTCAATGTAATTCTGTTTGCATTAAAAAATCCTTAAAAACATATTTCGTTCAAAAAATCCAAGAAAATTATTGTAGCTTCCTTGCATCATTTTTTATTTCCAGTAAATTTCTCATAATATTTGCATTCTGTTTGTGTGAAAAATTGCTAAAAACCCATAAAAAGTGTGCATTTTTAGTTATTGTATTTTAATTCCTAAAATTCCAAAAAATTTGTTTTATGTTGATCACTGTATTAGGATTCTATAAAAAATACAAATAGGCTAAACCTGATTAATTTCATGTTAAAATTAATTTAACCTATTGTGTGCTTTCTTAATGTCTTAGTTTACCTATATTGTGCTTTTTCGCATTTATTTTACACAAAAAATATAAAAAAAATCAATGTGGAAACCTAAATCTAAGTTTTTGAACTAACCCGACGTTGTTCCTTTGCCTCCCTGTGTTCGACCCCGGATTTGCCTGGGATATAAATTAAAGCCGAGACACTCTTCATGGAGATCTTCTCCCGGTTCTGACTGATTTGCTAAGTACACATACTACAACGTGTGCAAATTATATATTGTATTTAACGAGCGATCAGATGGCTCCATTGCTGGGGAGACAAACGGCTTAGGGATTAGTTTAAAAAGTTTGATTTAGATTTTCACATACTCGGGTAGTCTGATCCCCAAACCACTTGTAATTAATCTATTTTCTTTCAATTATTTTTCTACCATTTTTGTATATATTTTGTTGTTGATCTCTCTAATATAAATCTTATTTTCCTTGTAAGGGCCCGGTGGACTTGGAGTGCATCGGAGGTCGATGGACGTGATGCGCACCGACTGTTGAAGAGAGAAGAAAATTAATTTATCTTCGAGAGAATTTTTGTAATTTTTTGTAATTATTGTGTTGTACAAATTTAGGTAGTGTGCTTCTTTATAGAGGCTCTTGTTTGAGAGCTCGCACATGTAAAGAGACTTGGGCATTACTTTGTGGTGTGTCAAGACATATTTCACTCTCCGGTGAGGGTGGGGCTCGACTTGAGTGGCGAATTTAAGGATTAGGCACACGGTAGTTTAACATCAAATTTGCTTGTGCCCATCGTAATTTAGGCCACACATATATTAGAAGATTCACTCATCTGATAAGATTCATAATGAGACGTACATAGACACGTACTACTTAGCTCAAATCAAATCAATTCTTCCCCGCTAATAGTATATTGTTTAGGTGCGGTTTTCTCGATCTGCATGCATTTAGTGTAAACTTTACAAATTCAGTTTTGCATAACGTATGGAGAGTGCTGGGATTCATTATAAGTATACCTTCTTCTGAGCATGCATCATAGTTTCACGTTTGCATTCTGATTTCTGATTCACCTCTTGTTTTATATTATATGGTCAAAAAGGAAATTGGGACTGAACGGTAGACGTGTTTGTATGTTAAGATAAATTTTAAGTGATAACGTAACTCTAAAATTGGGACTGAATTGAGCAGGTCAATTAAAAAATTGGAATAAAAAGAACCTTGTTCACGAGTGCATAAAGCCCTCATTGTTTGATTTACTTGCAAGTGAGAGAGAGATGACCCTAGGATAGAGCCAAGCCTGGATTTCTTACATACTACGGGTTCTTTATTTTTAGGCGATTAGCTACTTTTCAGTCAGGAATATGGGTAGTCGTATTTATATAGTCCGGACTTCCTTAGCAGGGTGGGAGGTTTAGAGAACGCCTTAGTCCTCAAGGAACAGGTAGTCGTATTTATACGGTCTGTACTTACTCCTATACTAGCTGAAAGTAGGTCCAACTAGTCGTAAGAATCGGGCCAGTCTATAGAAATATACGAGCACCTAACAGCTCATTTATCTTTATATACAAGATTTTTTTATTTGTGTTTCTGTTTTTTTAAACATGTGGATTTCACAAAATTATATACATATCCCCCAAAATAATTATCTTAAAATTACGAGTTATGTCTAAAGTATATATACAATATATACGACACCCCCTATACTTAGCTTGAACTATGTCCTCATAGTGATCAAAGAGCGATAAAGGAAGACACAACTCGTGCTAAATATAGAAAAGTGAAAAGGTCTACTATGCTACAATGACTCAACGAAAAGATAAAAAGAAGAGAAGTTGGTGATCTCCCCTATAATTAGGATCAAGTATTCCTAAGTATAGTAGAGTGTACAAAAAGGAAAACCGATGAAAAGAGTGTACAGACTCAATGGAAGACACAGAAGACACAAAAAACACGATATGAACAACATCACCCCCATACTTAGGGTTGAGTATCCCTAAGTATAGGCAACAATAGGAGTGATAAACAGGACGAATATGAACAACACAAATCCTTCACCCCCTATACGTTGGATAAAACACATCTTAAGTATAACATATATACACACGGAAAAGGAATGAATGATAAAACTGGAGAAGAAAGAGTGAAACGAAAGGATATACAAAAGGAATGAATTTACAAAGGTCAAGAGGTCGAAAGGAAACCTTCTTGCGAAATCGTTGAGGAATGGATCTAATTAGGTGTAGGTTGATATTGGGGTCATCGTTAGACACAAATCGATCACGATCGACCAGGAATGTAACCTCAACGATTTTAGATTATGCATGTCTAAACGGTTAGTGGAAGTAGTGTAGTCATGTCTGGCCTGGGAAGTCTCGCAAATATCAAAGTAAAAGGCTCAAATTCATTATCCGAAAAAGTAAGATCAATTCCAGCCCGACGAGCCTCTATTGGATCATCATTTTTATCAAAGGCCTAAATTCCATTATAAAAGCAATCAAGTCAAATTCGACCTTATTATTCTCATGTAGATCAAGGTGAATAGTAACAGACTCATCAGTGGAAGCAGTCAAATCATGTCCATCCTGTATAGTCTCAGAGACTGCCTTCCTCTCTAGGGTGTCTATCGTGTAAATCCCATGGATGTCATCAATGCATCGTCATGTACCAAAAGAGGTAACTCCGAGGTTTGTGCTTTTAGAGTCCTCATCCTTGAAGAGGAATTCTCGGGTCTTAGTATCATCCATCATACAACAAAAATCTCTAGTAGTATCATCATGGTCAAAGTCCTTGGGGTTGGTTAACACATGTACACTCTCATGGGATGCGGGTCTATGGTCAGTAATGGGTGTAGTAATCAACACATCGCTCCCTACATCAGAACGGAAGAGAATCTCTTCTGATCCATAATCAATAATAACTCCCGCAGAGGCAAGGAAAGGTTGTCCCAGGATGATTGAAGGATTCTCCACAGGGGTGGAGGTCTCCATGGGCACTACAACAAAATCAGAAGTGAATTTCATGCCCTTAATAAGAATGACAATATTTTGTAGGATACCCTTCAGCCTCTTAATAGATCCATCAGCAAATCGAACTATCATCCTGGTTTTCTTGAGAGTCCAAGATGAAGAGATTGTACCATAGAGAAGGCTATTATTTTAATTGACAAACCGCCGTCAAGGAGAGTGTTATCACAAGAATCGTCAGAGATGGAGCAACTCACAAGAGGTATGGTAGTGTTCCCTTTCTCAAAATGTGGATGGTGAGAGATGGCGTAGGCAGTGGCCATGGTCAAGATGTCACGCTCAAATCTTCTCCTTCTCTTTCTCTTCTTGTGTTGAGGAGTAGATAAATATTTCATGGCATATTAAAGTGGTGCTTTAATGATCTCATGAATATTGGACACCACTTCGGCTTTAGTCAGCATTTTTTTTAATTTTTGGACCCCCTCCATACAAGGGAGGAGATCAGAATCAACATATACACGAGGATTGCCAAGAGCAGTCTGTATAGTGACATCCTCGAGGTCAAAGATGTGACATGCGATAAATGATTGTGTGGGAAAATGGTTTGGCATAGGTGCCCGCTCTTTGCAAAATGAATCATCAATGTGTCTCTCAAATTCTTTTTTGGGTTTTTGAATTTTTCTCATTTTTTTTGTATTTTAGGTGATTGTAAGCTCTAATGATTATCCTCAAGTGAATCCATATCCTTAAATAATGGAGCGCGTTCTGGCTCTTATTGATGTTAATAAATTGGTAATCCTCGAATTCATATGCTCTATCATCTGGTTCAAGGTGTCAAGTGAGGACAACATGAAAGGTGATGCCAAAATCCAAGGATCGTGTGAGTGGGATGAGGGTGGGTAAGAATCAAAGTCTTCTGACTCCTGAAATAATGGGTTAGGCGGATATGTACAAAATTCAGGAGGAATATCCTCTTGGAAAAAGGAAGGTGGATCGACTGGAGGGTAAGAGAGATCCGTGAAGATCATATTAAAGTAACTCCAGTCAGCCATATCCAAAACAAGAGAAAAGATTGGGAGATCACGAGGGTCAAGTCAAAAGGTGTGAAGAAAAAGGTGCAATTGCACAAAAGGATCTAGTATGCACACGAGCAATCAAACACAATACAAACCCTCAGTTTGCCAACTCATCTCAGTGTGAAGACAATGAAGGTTCAGTCAATTATCTTGTCAATTTTAGAGTTTGGAGATAATACAATATATCAGAGCAGTTAAAGCGAGCTGTTAGGAACCCAATGCTCTCAGGAGTCTAGCCTAATCCTAAAGCTAGATCTTTTCCAACCAGTATGAATTGCGGACCATTTACCGGTTACCTGATCAAGTCAATGTGTTTAAGGATGTCAAGGGTCACTTTACCAGCTACCGGAGAGATCCTCACTGGAGAACGACTAACCCAAGATAGTAGTCTGAAAAAAGTTCGGGCGTGATTCTATCCTAGTGTACGGGTCATTCTCTCGCTACAAACAAACCAAACAATGAGGGGGTTAATCTCCCTAAAATAATGATTTTTCATTGTGTTTTATTTTAGGGTCGAGTTTTCTTTAGCAGTCCCGTATTTTAGGTAGTTGTCACTTGATTAAAGTATTTTCAAAGAATCACCTACCGAGTGTCTAATTTCCTTTTTATCTTATGTGAGTGAAAACGAGGAAGGAGATCGGAAATACCAATGCATGATAAAAACAATGATGCATGCAGAGGTTAGAGAAGCATACCTTGTCGCCAGCACTCTACATGTAAAATGATCTGCGTAGAGTTTAAATACAGAGAAGTAAACTGCCCTATATGATGCAAGTGAACCGTCCTAGATGATAGCTTCCATTAGCGGGTAAGAACAAGTTAATTTGACTATGTCCAAATTATGCTCTACTATATGGGTACATAAATTCTTATTTAAAGTGTTTGAACCTAATAAATTACCTGGCTCAAGTATATTAATTAAAGCAATAAAGAGGTAGCTCATGAAATCTGCGTAAAACAATGAAAATAAAGGCGATGAAAACAAATCTGGTGAGGTCGCCCAAGTGCATCAACACTTGGTGAAATAAACCCCACAACCAATGAATGTCTGTTTTACAATGGTTCAAATGTTAAATAAATAAAATCTATCTAAGCTCCAAATGATGGTCTCTCTCAAATTCTTCTTCTTCTTCTTCTTTCTTTTCCTGCGCTCTCCTGCGGCTTCGAGATGAATCAAGCTGCCCCCGCTTCGCTTCGGTGCTTCGGCTCTCCTAGGATCTCCTCCTTTGCTCTGCGGTCCCTCACAAGAAAAAGAAAAGAGAGAATGTGTAAGAAATACAACTATAAAAATAGCAGCATAAATAATGAAATGAATGCAATGGATATAAACAATGGAGTGATTGGAAAAATGTAAACAAATATTTACAACTAAGAATAACAGGTCAAAGGGGAAACCTAACTACCCCCGTCGTGCCTCCTCGGCAATGGTGCCATTTTGTTGTGCGAGATTCTTTGAGGATTGGTTATAAATGATACAGTGTCGTCATTACCCCAAATAATCCCGTTCCAAACAAACAGTTATTGTTTTTTTCTTCTCAAGACGCAAAATTAACTAAAAGCGAATAATGAAGCAAGATAAATGTTTGCTACTTATTTACTTGTATAGAAGACAGGATCAAACTCAGGGAGGCTACAATTCCCGAGGGTTATTCAAATAATGGATGAAAATCAATTAAAAGAAAAAACATGAATCTCAATGGGCAAACTATCCTTGGTTTTTGTGGTTTTTTTATCTTTTTAATTTTTAAATTTTTTTATTTCTATTTTTTATTTTCTGATTTTCAAATTTTTAGTGATTTTAATTTTACAATTTTTTATTTAGTAGCTGGATGAGGAACCAATGTGAGTGTATAATTGGGTTGGGCGGTTTCTTCGCTTCTTTAAGCGAGAAGAGCTAAAACAATTCACACACAGTATAGATTGAATTCAAGGTCGATAGAGTTAGTGATATAGATGAGTGGCTATGAGCTCGCTATTGAGGTGAACCTAAATACGGATTTCTGGAACTTGAGGGTTGTTGAGATTAAAATCCTAATCTTAGTCAAGGCTCCGACAAAATGCTTGTTTTAAGCCCGATCAAGCTTTGTCCTTTGTCTGTTCCATGACTTGGTTTAAGAAAACAAATTCATTCTAGTTTTCTTTCTTTTTCCCTTATTTTTCAAATAAGTGTTTGCTAAAGGACTAGCAAAATTTAAGTATATGGGGCAACTGCATTTCTTTTTATTTTATTTATTATAATTTGCAAACAGACCCCTCTCTTTCATTTATATTTTGAACTTCAACTTGCAATATTTTATTATTGAAAAAATAATACCTTGTTCTTCAATTAATTTCATACATTGTGGACTATGCTTCATATTTTTATGCTTAGTGGTTAATTAATAGTTAATATTTTGTGGAAATTTGCATATTTTGTCCAATTTATGCTTAGAAATTTATAGATAATAAACCATTTCTCAAAAAATACGAAAAATTTCCAAATTATAGAATTAGTTGAAATTTACATTATACCCGAAAAGATTTGCATTAACGTGCATCATTTGTCTTGCAAAATTCATTTCATGTATTTTAATTATCGATTTTTAATAAGTCTTAAACTTAACATTTTTAGGTTTTGGTATTTTTCTGAGATAGATTAGATCGTGATATATCTCGCATAATTTTATTCTCTAAAAACTAGTAGGTTTAATATTTACTAGAATAAATTATTATGGTTCACCTCATTTGCACCATTTAATTCATAAAATATTCATATTGCATCATAAAATTCCAAAAAAAATTTACAGTGCATTCATTTCATCATATTTCACATCTCGATCAAGTTTCATAATTTTTGGACATTATTTGATTGATATTAATTTTCTAGTCCTTAAAAATTGGCTACATTTTCAATTACATTCAAGCATTGCATTAAAAATACCAAAAAATATTATGCCTCGAAAACCACACACAAAATTTGATAGACATTAATCTAGGTCATTCCTTTGCCTCCTCGAGTTCGACCCTGGGACATGTCCAAGCTAAATAAACATCAAATCGCTTTGATTAAAATTGAATTGATTAATTAATTAAGTGATTATTTCTAGATTGATTTCGAATATCCACCTACGACCAATGACACAGTTATTATTCGTGCATTAATTCCCCACAAATTAACAGAGTTTTCTCAGACTCGTCAGATGGCGTTGTTGCCGGAGAGGCAAACAGATTAGGTTTTTGTTTAGAAAATTAATGTTAGGTTTTCCCATACATTCAGATAGTCTGACCCCCAAACCTTCACTGTAAATTTTTCATTTTATTTTTATGCTTTTATTTTATTTCCAACGTTTATTTTCTTATTTTATTTTTTGATTATTTTTGTGTCACTCTCTTACGCACACTCTCTCTTATTTTTCGTGTGAGGTACCAGTCGTACGTATAACAGTTTCTTTGTAAACCGGCTCATCTTCACCGACTTCTGAAAAAAGCCTCATAAAATTAAGATCGAGCAAAGTCATGAGAGAGTAGAGTTTAGGTTTTTTCAATGTTATTTTATTATTTGTAATAATTTCTCATTTATAGCGGTTTCCGTTTGGAATCTCGTGTGTGTAAGAAGACTTGAACTTTTTCTCTGGTGTGTCATGGCATGTTTCACTCTTTGGTGAGGGAGGGGTCTGACTTGAGTGGTTCGTATCTTATACATGTACTTCGTCTATTAGAGCTTCTAGGATTTATTTATTTGTGCTCGTAGAACCTAGGACCACACTGCACTTAATTAAGACGTACATTAGCTCATTCAACTTAGTCAAAAGTTTAACTCATTTCTTCTCAACTAATAGAACTATTTGCTAGGTGTGGTTGTGTCGGTTTGCATTCCATATAGAATAAAGTTTCAATTCTTGTATTGCATCCCACATGGAGATCGAAAGGAATCATTGTAAGTTCTCTAACCGAGAATACATCATTGTTTCTCACATGCATTGGCTTCTCTCAATTTCTCTCTCTCTCTCTCTCTCTCTCTCTCTTGTTTTGTCACTTAAAATCTAAAGGAAATTGAGACTGGATGGTAGACGTGTATTTTTTTCTCACTTAATTCTTCAATGATCTCCTAAATTAAAATTAGGACCACTAAACAAGGTCGACTATAATTAAACCACAAAATCAAGAATTGTTGCGGGAGAATAACCCCATCCTTAGATTCAATTATTTTTCTAATTGAGTGAGAGAGGCATACTATGATAGAGCCAAGCTTCGAAATCTTCATTCAGACTACTGATTATAAAAATGAATAGATACTTCTCGGTGAGTGAACTACGGTCTTCCTTAGCTGAGTTAGTAGTTAAAGGACAACGTGATTGGCGTCATCCTTAAGTAGCATGGGTAGTCATTTTATAGTCCATACTTACACACATACTAGCTGAAAGTGGATGCAACTAACCGTACGAATTCGGGACAGTCTTTAGGAATATTTCTAGCACCTAACGGCTCACTAATTCTTCTCAAAGAATGATTTTATCACCAACTAAAATTAAAAAGATAATTGGTCAAACTTTTGCGACCTTCATTGTATGATTTGGTGAACATGGGGTTTATATTACGTTTGCATTGGTGTGTGTGAACTGAGTTCGAATATCGTAATCCATACGCTTGTGCCATCACTCTCCCTTTTTAATTCATTACTTAAAGAAATTAGGGTTTCATCTTTGTGAGTATGTATCTTGTGCACTTCCACGCTTTCAACCATGATCCATTATGTCAACTCATCCATCTCCTTTGAAAAACACGGGCATTGGTACGAGTATCCATCAAATTATTTCTTTTCGATCAAAGCCTGATCATCTAAACCCTTTTCTTCTAGGCATCCTCCTACATTTGCAGAAGACTCTCACCCACAGATGAATGCCATTCATTTTATGAATTCCAATCATTTATATTATGATCATAAAAATAATCATCCGATTGAATTCTTCACTTCTTCACATTTGCCATCTCCCCCACCCTTTTCTACACATGATCAACATCCATTCTGAGTTAACCCATCTCATTCTTGATTTCTCTCTAGAACTCATGAACCATTTGAAGAGGAATCTACTTTTGAGATAATCGACTATCAGAGACATCAACCCCAACTAACTTCATTTTCTCATCATAATTTTGTTGTGATCGATCACAATTCACAGAAATACATCCAGACTAGACCTTAGGAAATAACGTGATGACCCAACCACAGTGAAGGGAGCGACATGCACCAATGTTCATCCATAATGGATTGACCCCAATGATGAAATCCCTATTGAGCAACCCGTATACCACTCCTTCGGACAACATGCACATAAAGAGGATAGGACTTATGATATTGACACACATGAACCATATATGTTGACTTCACCGTATGAGGATCCGACCATTCATGAAATGAACTCTACTATGTTGAAGCAATTTTGTGCGGTTTAAGATTATGATTTTACCACGTCGTTGTTGTTCCACGAAAAACCACAATAAAATAAATAAAATTACAACTACAAGCATGGTCCGATTGCAGAAAAATTGTAAGCGGCAAGTAGAGGATCGAATCCACATGGACCAAGCAAATTTACGATATTTGTTCTTCTTTCAAACTTAAATCAAATCTTATTCCATGGTGATGAGAGAAAAAAATATGAAATGTTGAAGAGAAAATGCAATCTATGATAAAAATATTTCTTAAAATGTAAAGTAAACAAATGTGGGCATGAGTACAACTAAATAAGAAAACAGAGGCTGAATCACAAATTAAGATGGAGGAAATGAGATGACACTTGCAATGTTTCAAGAGAGAATAATGAGATATAAGACTTGCAATGCATATATTTAAAGAAAACTTAGATATGAAAAGAGGCCTTACAAAATAACAATGCTTTCAAGTTCAATTTAAACAAAACCAACTAGTGTAGAAAAATGCAAGAGAGCTTATAACATTAGAGTTGGTTCCTCCCAAATTCAACTTAAACAAATTAACTGAGGGAATAAAAATGTGGGAGACAAATAATAGGGAGGATAAATGCTTCTCTATCCGAATACGGAATGAAGGCGATGGCGACGACGATGGAGACAAATGGGTGGGTTGCTAGATGCGTGAGTAAGGAGGTGCGGGCTGAAGTAGCGGAGATGACCGTACGCGGGTTGGAATATGCGAGGAGGACGCGGACTGGAAGTGGCTGCGTGAGGAAGACGGAGCTGGATGCGTGGAAGGTGCTAGTGATGAATCTCGGATTCATCACTCTAAATCTCATTTATTAAGATCAAATCCCTTAAAATCAACATTATTTCTGCATCTATTCTACGTAATTAGCATTCATGCATGTTTTCATAACAATTACATTTTAGCACTAATTTCTGCACAAAATAAGAAGCCCAAAATCTCAGCCAAAAATGACCTGTAAATTGCCTAACTTCCCTGATTTTTAACTAATTCATGCTAACTCCGATTGTCCCAAAACACCTCCACTATGTACATATCACTAATAAGAATAAATGAAAAATACAAAAAAATAACTAACCCAAATAAGTGGACCAAAAACCCAAACCCTAGTTTCAGGATTTCCGGACTTAAAACCTCATATTTCCTCATCCAGTGTCCGTTTTAATCCTACTCACTTTTGAACTAATGTGCATTCAACTACCTACAAAACAAGATTAAGTTCAAGTGAATCGGAGCTCATATGTGAAAGTTGGGTTTTGGGCCTCTTTTCTACATTTTATATTTTAGCAGTTTTTGACCTGAAATTTTATGTACATATTTTATCAACTAATAAAAATCCAAAAAAATTAGATTAATGTGTAATTATTTATCTTTGATTTTATCATATTTTTTCGGATTTTTATCTGGTTTTAAAATGACAAAAAAATAATAAAACCCAAAATCAAGGTATTCTACATACATGGGATACCCCAAAAATATCACTTTCTACATTTGATCGATTTTGGTTTTGATCTGTCATGAAAGTTGTATATCTCATCGAGACAAGCAATTTTCGTGAAGACACTTTTTCGATCCGAGGTCGTTTGCTATTTATTTTGTATTTTATAAAGGATTTTTTTCTCAGAATTTTATGGTGCTGACACGTGGCAGCACCTGGTGCCACCACATGTCAGCTATTTTTGAGATTTTTATATATAATTTCTATAAAAATAAATAAATAAATAAAAATAATAAACCACGCACGTGCGAGGCACGTGCCTCCCAGGCACGTGCCAAGCACGTGCAGCGCGCCCCTCCTCTTCCTACCTCCACATGGCGCCCGCTTGGCCGTCCCATCTCCGCCGATCGGACAGCCCTGACGGTCGTCTTCCTCATCCATCCCCTTTCCCAAATCGAGAACCAACGCCACCCGCCACGAATCCCACGGTCGAATCTTGCCATCGCCGCCTCAAATCTCCGACAATCACCCCCCTCCGAATCCCAATCAAACCCCAATCCTCCAATCTCCGATATCCTCCACTGCCTTCCATCGATCAAATTTCCATCCAGAGCACCTTACTTTTCCGACCGCCCCTTGACCCTATAAAAGAAGCGCCGCCGCACCCGAGTACTCCATCCATCGTCTGCACAAATCAAGGAGGAGGTCGGTGGTGACAGCCCAACCCCCTTCCCATTCTTCTCCGACGAGATCCGACCCCCCCCCTCCGGCCCACATCGCAGCAGTGTTATCCGCCTTTCTGCCCCAACTCTGGCGTACAGCTGTCGAGCCTACGACAATCATCGTCATCTTCAATCGTCTCCGCCGATGCCTCGAACTTCCTCGATTGTCTACGACTTGGCAGATGACCATCTCCTTCGACAACAACTCCAGTAACTGCCGGGAGCTTCATCACCAATCACCAGTGCTGACCCTCCACCCGGCCTTCCTCCGCCTCAATGTGGCCACTCCACCATGCTAGGATCCTTACCACCAGAAGCCCTGACGACCCCGCAGGAGCCACCACCGGGCCTCGCTCTCCACCGTCGCACCTTGCTCTCAGCCCCCCAGCCGCGATCGCCGGGCGGTGGGCCCGAGGCCCTCCCCGCATGCAAGGCACATAATGGAGGGAACATTTGCATCCCAGCCCCCGGGAACTCTTGGATCTAAAGAGTCACCCCATGGTCATGTGTTATGCACGTGATCGGTGGGAAAATTACAGCGCACCCCCAATCCTTCCTCCTATTTGCACCAATGCTCCCGCCAGCCAGAGGTCGCGTGCCTCGCACGAGACCTTCTGGCAATTTTGCAGAAATACCCCCAAAGAATCGGTAATTACAAATCATTCCCCCCTTGCATTTTATTTATTTTATTTATTGTAGTTATACCCTTGTATTCCCCAATGATTCTAGACCTCTACATAACTTTATTTTATTATCCAAAAATAGCATTTTGTTTGTCAATTAATTCTCTACGTTTTGACATATTGTGGACATTTTTGTGATTGATGGTTAATTAATAATTAATTGTTCGATGGAAATTTACATATTTGCCTACTTTGTGATCTTAAATTTATATTTAATTAACCATTGCTCTAAAAATTCCCGAAAAATCAGACATTGTAGAGTTAATTGTGTTTGACATTGTGCCTAAAATGAATCTCATTTTCATACATAGTTTGTCCTGTAAAAATCATTTTGCATATTTCAGTGTTTGAATTTTAATAAGTATTGAAACTAGTATTTTTGAGGTTTAAGATTTTTCTGAGGTACATTACCTAATAATAGATCTTAGATAATTTTATTCCTTGAAAATAATAAGGTTTAATATTTATTATAATTAAATATTGAAATTCAATTTGTTTGCATATAAAAATTCATAAAAAAGTTTATATTGCATCCAAAAGTTCCAAAAAAATGACAGTACATTCATTTCATCATATTTTGCATTGTGGCCAAATTTCATATTTTTCGGACTTCATTTGAACGTAATTGACATTTTAGTCCCTAAAATAGGCCGAAATTGCATTTTGCATCCTTTATTGCATAAAAAAATAACAAAAAAATCCTTGAAAACCGTACACGAATTTTGATAGACATAATTCTAGGTTGTTCCTTTACCTCCTTGTGTTCGACCTTGGGACTTGCCCAAGTAAAATAAACATAAAACCGCATTCATTAAAATCGACAAATATTTTGTGTGGTTATTCTCTTGACCGAATCCGATTGACGCCTACAACGCACGAATGACAAAATCATATTTTTACGCACGATCATAAATACACATTTTTAACAAGCGGGTTTCGGACTCATCAGCTAGACACATGCTTAGCCACACGAGGAAGGAGCCGAATGCGAGGGAGGAAGGTGCAGCTGGTCGTGCACGAGGAAGGTGGCCGGCATCGAGGAGTTTTGGCGTTGGATGGAGCTTTGGCGTGAGAAAGATGGAAGATGTTGTGTGAAGAGAGAGGCCCCTTGGCGTGGGGAGAGATGGCTTCATGGGCATTGGCGTGAGGTCCCTTTTATAGATGGAATAGGCGGCTACATCTCCTGCAAATGAAGAGAGGATTTGTCCATGCACATAAAGACAAAAATAAAATACATTCATGGGGAAGGAGTGCATGAGGCATTTACGTTGCCTTGAGCCATGAGACATGTGGGTGTGATTTATTCCCATGAAAAAGAGAGAGAACGTTCAAGGAGAGAGCCTTACGCATATGCATGGGGGATGGTTTGGGTAAATTTCATAACACCTCCTCCCCTTTTCTTTCCAAAATAAAATGTTAAGGGAATTTGTAGAGCCAAATTAGTTAAACAATGTGTTGGCTTGTTGATTTAATTCAATGTTATCCCTTTTGTACTTTTTAATGAAGTTTTATTTTCTCTTTTAATATAATAAATATAAATATGAGTTATTAGTTTATAAATATAATTATTTAAGTTATATCTTGTTGATGAACAAGGATGATTATCAATCTTAGTATTAAATATAATCCCACCATATATTCCTTATATAATATGTAAATAGAGATTTTCGAGAATATTTTACCCGGATATATAACCATGATCTATTGATTTATGTTGTGATTTAATTGATTTTGTGTATTTAAGATGATTTTCTCTGTTGTGTGTATGGAATAAATAACATGTAAAGGGTGCGTAATTTGAGATTATATATCAAATATTAAGGTTGTTCTTTACATAATTTGATCATATTATATCAATATATAATGTAATTATCACACCCCATACTTAAATCTTGCTAGTCTCAAGCAAGAATAAGATAAATAATAATGAAGGACAAGGGAAATAGTCAAGATAGATCGGGTGAGGGTTTGTTGCAAACACACCCACAAAGTCTCGAGTTTTTAGATCCTAACCACACAAATACACAAACTTCAGTAGAGTCGACCCATGGATTAATGATTTGTTCGAATTGTCGACTTGACTTGAGTTTTGTAGTTTCAACAGCCTCTCAGTTCTGACCAAATCGAAATGGTTTCAAAAAGTCGATCAAGTCAGATCATTCTAATCAACATGTATTCTCTTTGACCTTAAGTGGATAGAAATGGTGTTCGTGATGTTTTAGCTTTCGTGAGTCAAGAGAACGAGCTAACAACACAATCTATCAAGGTACCGAATGATTCTTTACACATATAGTCTCAGTCCTCACCTGAATTTAGGAATATTCTCCTTTCACCCCAAGTATGTCAGCATAAAAAATAGGTCATAATTCATATGTAAAATGGGACTTAATTTTCGGGATTTTCCGTAGACCACTTTGGTCCATTTCTCTCATTCTTTTCCTTTTGCAGAGCATAACCCTGGGCCTCTTTGGGGATCTTTTAAGAAATTAGGTAGCATCATTGGACTGCTACAATGGATTGTTGGTGGAGAAGGGTTATTTGGTGGTCTTCTTTCATTGCTTTTGCTTCGCACATCTTTGCATGATTGGTGATTTTTGGCATTATTTTGTATTGTGATATGCCTTTTTGTGGTGTGCTTAGACTAGAGAGATCATGTTGCTCCTGAGTCAAGTTCTTTCACCGACTATATACAAGGTTTAGGCATTGGCACAACAAAGAGGACAACTCCTCACCTCAACTAGTTTGTAATTGTATCTCGTAAAATAAACTAAATCAAGATAAGCAGAATGTGCAGTTGCTTAATATCCAATGAAGAGTTTAAGAGTGATACTAGTTGCTTAGGTGATCTAGTTGGATACAGAAGTTCATTCACCAGTAGAGTTAGCGGAACTAAGAGAATAAAGTCCATATAGACCTGAAGAAAGCTTAAAACTCATGCCTAGTGAAATTCTGATGGAATTAAGTAGATTACGGTCAACTCAACTTTAATCTACGATCCATGCAATGAAGAGCCGGCTTCTCAAAAATAGGATAAAAATAGGGAGAAAGGACATATTTTTGGTGTTTTTTAAAAGATTTTATGATGTCTATTTTTGAAAAATATTTTGAGGAAATTTTGCAAATTTTTATTTGATTTTATTTGAGTACGAAAATGTCTTTGGAAAACATTTTCATGAAATTTTTGAAATGCATGGAATTTAGAAAAATATGCAGACACCCCCCATGCTTATCAGAAACCATGTCCTCATGGGAAAAGCAAAAATTAATAAGAGGACCAAATGATTTTTAATTTTCATTATTTTTCTAATATTTTTGAATTTGTAATTTTCAAAAGGCTACCTCCATATTTATTTAATACCAAGAAGAAGAAAAAATGAAATTTAAAATGCAAAGAAAAGAAACATACGTATGGGTGTGGACCCACAAAATGTTGTTGGTTTATCGTCCCAACTTGATGATTCAGCTTCTCAAGAGTATCCAATATTACGTGTGAGTGCAAAAGCTGTGTTCAAAAAACCCTAATGAAATTATTGGTTTGACATGGATATCTTGACCAAGATGCGGGAGTATGTTGATGGGTTTGATAGATGTGTGATTTTATTAACATAGTGAAGAAAATAATTGGTCGGTGAATACGAATAAGAGATGAAGTTGTTTGATCTTGGACTAGATGTGGAGGGAGGGGAATAGGTGAACTGTTGATGGGTTCATGGATCGGAAGTTGGTATGATGGTTTGAAGTCAAGCTCTAAGTAACGAAGAATTAAGTCTTCCATAAAAGAAGGTTGAGTGGCTATAAGCATGTGGTCCTCCAACATATATTGTGAGAAATCATCATTTTACCTCAAATAATCAACATGGCTATTTTCGGTGGCATCTATTATAGATTTCTGTTCAGTTCTCTGTTTGACCCATGAGGGTGATTCCATCCTTGAAATATGATCTGGGTATTCAAAGGTTAGGAGTGAGTGAGTGTTGTCCATTGAATTAGGAGGTATGACAATAAAGGTCGGATTTGACAATGATTGTATTGCAGGAATGATTGGATGATTATCTTCGAATGTTTTGAGTAGTTCCTCAGTTTTCATTCCAAAAAGGATCGGAGAATAAAAAATCATTCTGATTAGATTCTGACTCAGTAGTAGAAGATATATTCTTATAGTCACCAACGGAATTGAGTGGATCTTCTTTCTCAATGGTGAAGGAAATGGAGTTGGAGATCTCATCTTTGATAGAGTCATTATAAAAGATCTTCAACATATAATCATGTGTCGGTTGGAAAAGAGTTTCGGTGCTTGAAATTCAATTCATTGTCTACTATGTCCTCAGATTCAAACTACAAGTTTTCACTTTTCCCATTAATCGTAAAATCACATCTAGAATTAACATCAAACATCAAATCTTCCTCGATTTCTTCACCAAAGTCAATATCAATACTATCCTCAAATTCAACTATTATCTCATACCAATCGATATCATTAGTAGATCGGGGTTCATAACCTTCAAAATAGTTTGAGGAAAGATCGATGCCATCATGAATACATGTATGCATCAAGAGTGGGTTGTGATCGAGTTGTATAAAGGGCATGATCTCAATTTCAAAAATATCCTTATTATACTCTCCAAAATTATTTTGACCAAAATGATTCATGAATGTTGATATTATATCACATTCCTCCTCAATTTCATCCATAGAGTTATGTTCCATAGTACACCCCTCAAGATCACAAAATGAAGTTTCATGCTCAAAGTGTTCGAGTATTTCCAAGGGACAAGATTCATCTATTAGATCATTTGGCATCTCAATCAATACACGGTCTGATATAGGAGGAGCGAAGATGGGAATATCCTAAAATTTTGCTAATATGGGTTTGAGGTGACATGGAGATGGCACTATTTCATCAATAAATTCTTCTTCTATGCATCTCACATCTAGTCCATCAAAGAGAAGTATCGTTGTTTGGTTAGCTGATATTGGCCCATTTTTCTTCTTCCCTTGAGTATCTGAAATCCTCAATTTTCTTTTATTGATGTTTCTCATAACATTATTGAGATATATTGCATTTATCCGTTGGCCTAATCATCAAGTGAGCACAAATTTCCAAAAGTTGTTTACTAACATCCTCATGCATCCTATTACACTTATCCATAAGTGCTCCATGATTTTGTTGGATTTGGATAGCTAATTCATGAAGAACTTGAGAGTCACTTTCATGGGTCGGTGATAGGGTTAAGGAGATTGAGTGATTTCTTAAAGAATTAGATATTAACCCAGTATTCGAAATGGATGAGTGTTCTGCGTTTGAATGTGTCTTGGAAGAAATAATGGAAGGGCATGCGGAGAAGGTGATGCAAGAAATTCCTCTAATATAGGCTCATCATGGGTTGGTTTTAAAGTTTGATCGAATGACTCGTTCTTTTCATGTTCCTGGTCTTCTTGATATTTTTGCACTATATGCATCATTTCATCAATCTCATGCTCAATCGGTAATAAAATAGGTGGATCAATGGGTCGAGAAGATCGTTTCCTATCCTCCAAATTTTTCAATGCAATAGCCTAATTCGCCTCGTTTTCTTGTACATCTCGTTGAGCATAACTTGAATTTTTTCCATAAATAACGATTCTCAAATATGGACAAGTACATAGCAGATAACCACAAAACAATTTGTAGATTCACCAACTCCACACAAATTACCGAAGATGCGGTTATCTTTTCATTTTTAGATTTAGTTGCTCAACAAATGTTGTCAGAGAATTATTGATCCTAAATGAAGAGGTGTCTGTGGATGATTATGAAAATTCATTGTTCTCATCCGGCTGGGGGATCCAGGATGGATACTCAGATCAATGATATGTTCTTCCCGCAAGAACCTGTGCCCAACGCATCAAGAAGTTACGATTTTTCTCTGCAATCCTACATGACACCAAGGATTTTTGTCTCTATCCAAAGGTTCTATGTGCGCGTGAATTTGTGTCAATCACCACAATGTTTTCAAACAATCATTCAAATTTATCCGCTTTCGCTCGGATCACTGCAGTGATCTTTCAAGCTTATCTTTTTATATGATCAAAATACGATTTTGGTTGTCGATGAATTAGATTATCACAGAGGGAGAAGACCATGGAGATGATGCAATCAAGAACTCTTTGTTAATTTTTTTTGGTTTAATTCGATGCACAAACAAATGCAAGAAATGTAAATCTTAGAATGTCTAAGTGAAAAAGGAAGCTCATAGTGCATGCACTTCTGGCGCTATATCCATAATATTTTGTCATGCTGATGGCGAGCTTTCCAAGAAGGAGAGAGAAATTAATCCTACAAAAATTTTCTACTTAGAACAAATTACAAGTTCGTTAAACAAAAAAATGTATTAATCTTCATTTTTTTTCTTTTTCAGGGTTCAATTACCTAAAATAAAAAAAATCACGGATTAGAATTCGAAAATAAGTTAAAAATAAAGAAAAAATTTACAAATGTTGCCTAGTCCACGGCAACGGCACCAAAACGTTGAAGCGATTTTGCACGGTTTAAGATTATGATTTTGCCAAGTCATTGTTGTTCCACAAAAAACCGCAATCAAATAAATAAAATTACAACTACAAGCATGGTCCGATTACAAAAAATTGTAAGAGGAAAGTAAAGGATCGAATCCACAGGGACCAAACTATTTGTGATATTCGTTCTTCTTTCAAACTTAAATCAAATCTTACTCCATGGTGATGAGAGAAAAAATTATGAAATCTTGAAGAGAAAATACAATCTATGGTAAAAATATTTCTTAGAATGCAAAGTAAACAAATGGGGGCATGAGTGCAACTAAATAAAAAAACAAAGGCTGAATCGCAAATTAAGATGGAAGAAATGAGATGACACTTGCAATGTTTCAAGAGAGAATAATGAGATATAAGACTTGCAATGCATATATTTATTTAAAGAAAACTTAGAGATTAAAAGAGACCTTACAAAATAACAATGCTTTCATGTCCAATTCAAACAAAACCAACTAGTGTAAAAAATGCAAGAGAGCTTATAACATTAGAGTTGTTTCCTTCCAAATTCAACTTAAAAAAATTAACTGAGGGAATAAAAATATGGGAGACAAATAATAGGGAGGATGAATGCTTCTCTATCCGGACATAGAATGAAGGCGATGGCGACGACGATGGAGACAGATGTGCGGATTGCTAGATGCGTGCGTAAGGAGGTGCAGGCTGAAGTGGCGGAGATGACCGTACGCGGGTTGAAAAACACGAGGAGAACGCGGGATGGAAGTGGCCATGTGAGGAAGACGGAGGCGGATGTGTGGAAGGTGCTAGACGCGTGCTTAGCCACATGAGGAAGGAGCCGAACGCGAGGGAGGAAGGTGTAGCTGGCCGTGCACGAGGAAGGTGGCCGGCGTCGAGGAGCTTTGGCGTTGGATCGAGCTTTGGCATGAGAGAGATGAAAGATGTTGTGTGAAGAGAGAGGCCCCTTGGCGTGGGGAGAGATGGCTTCATGGGCATTGGCATAAGGTCCCTTTTATAGATGGAATAGGCAGCTACATCTCCCGCAAATGAAGAGAGGATTTGTCCATGCACAAAAGACAAAAATTAAATACATTCATGGGGAAGGAGTGCATGACGCATTTACGTTGCCTTGAGCCATGAGACATGTGGGTGTGATTTATTCCCATGAAAAAGAGAGAGAACTTTTAAGGAGAGAGCCTCTTTTTTGAGTGGTGAGGAGAGAGCCTTACGTATATGCATGGAGAATGGTTTACGTAAATTTCATAACACCTCCTCCCCTTTTCTTTCCAAGATAAAATGTTAAGGGAATTTGTAGAGCCAAATTAGTTAAACAATATGTTGGCTTGTTGATATAATTCAATGTTATCTCTTTTGTACTTTTTAATGAAGTTTTATTTTCTCTTTTAATATAATAAATATAAATATGAGTTATTAGTTTATAAATATAATTATTTAAGTTATATCTTGTTAATGAACAAGGATGATTATCAGTCTTAGTATTAAATATAATCCCACCATGTAATCCTTATATAATATGTAAATAGAGATTTTCGAAAATATTTTACCCAGATATATAAACATGATCTATTGATTTATGTTGTGATTTAATTGATTATGTGTATTTAAGATGATTTTCTCTATTGTGTGTATGGAATAAATAACATGCGAAGTGTGTGGAATTGGAGATTATATGTCAAATATTAAGGTTGTTCTTCACATAATTTGATCATATTATGTCAATATATAATGTAATTATCATCTACCCAGCATTGCATGCCTGAGTCACGGTATGTTGAGTATGAGACCTATAGATTTCCGCAGAATCCTCCCATAGAGTACACCCCACCTGTAATTGATCATAAAAGTTTTTCGAGGATGAAAAGTTAAGACAGAGAGGGGATATGTTGTGAGAGTTTCTGCCTAGCGCATGGATAAAAATGGAAGATGAAATGATTGGATCTCAAGTTGAAAACCTAAATAATACTCAAAAACCCATAACTTCTATGCACCCTAGGGATGACTCTGATAGTGACACCTCTACATATTACTCCCTTAGGGATGACTGTGACTCGGCATATCAAAGTCCCTCCTCAACTGTGGAAAGCATCACATGTGAACACCACACCGAAATGACCATAAAAATTGAAAACCCAAAATACCTAAAAAATTAAAAAAATAGAAAAACCATAAAAATTGAAAGTGGAGAGGGAGAGGATCTAAAAATTTTAGACCCTACTCTGCGGGAAGCACTGGATAAGATTTTGATTTTTTAAACTTCCCTTGATACAGGTCATTGAACACTTCCCTGACCTTGAAAGATTTGTCAAGAGTAAATTAATGTCGAAAAAATCGGGCATGAAGAGAACAAGGAGTGAAAGATATATATTATCAATGGCCACCTCTTTGGTGATGAGGGAAAAAATCAGGAGCCATAGAGTGAAGAGGTTGCCTAGATTTGACTGTGGAAGCAAATACACAACATTCACCCATGACCGAATTGATGACAACTTGTCTATAAATATCCTTCCGACCTCCTTGTTTGATAAGATCAAACTCGCACCAATCAGGAAATCAAGAGAGATCGTTCAGTTGCTTGATCGATCTATAAAACAGTCAAGCGAAATAATTTCAGTCAGCATTACATTCCAAGGTGCTCCGGTCAAAGTGAACTTCACGATCATTGATATTAAGCATCAAGAGAGATCACCTTGTCTGAAAGCCATTCTTAGCCTTAGCCAAGGAAACTATAGAGTGCAAGACTCAGGAAATCAATTTTATCGCATTGGGAGAACTTCGATCTCATCTAGTTTTTGAAGAAACACAATATTCTAAAGCAGCCCACAAAGTTGTCAACAGTCGTAACCGTCACACGGTAGAAGATGTTAGCAATGTGAGCCCGTGGTGAACCATTCCTACAATAAATGTTATTGTAATAAATGATTTATCAATAAAAGTTATTGATTATTTTTCACTCCCTTTCTGAGATTTAATGAATGAATGCACTATAAGGTCCCTCTGTACAATAAGGGTTACGTACCATGGCCAACTTGATGATCATACAGTTGTTGATTCATTGATTGAACCATAGAGGTTGATGCTAGGATGAATATCTAAGGAGTTAGATAGATGACTCATCAAGCATCATCAAATGATTGTTAAGTGATGATCTCCAGTCTGAGTAGGAGATGGCAATCCTTTCTCGTATGGCTGATATCTGACCGACCTCTTGATGCAGGTCCTCTGCATGGGAATAGTGATTCGGAGGTGTCAGATTAGTTGAGTCAATGGGTTGACTTAACGAGATCGAGATAACTAAAGACCTATGTTGAATGCTGTCACAACATAGGCATGCATCCTATGACCAGAGACAGATGTGTTGCTATATGTCTGAGTGTGTACATTTGGCAGACCAATAGGTTGATGACCTAACCAAGGTCTATACACCGGCGAGCTGGTGTGCATGTAAGGACATATGAATAATACGATCTCTCAAAGGGATCATACAGGTTCACTTGTGAACTGGGAGACATGAGCTCACTCATGAGGTATTGGGACTGATCAAATTCAATGCATGGTCGTCATGCTTTGGAAGCATGACATGAATTTGAAGGTAAGATATATGCGTTGGGAAAGCATATGATCTATACCAATTCCCAAAGACCAAGATTGAGAAACTTAATGATCAAATACTGAAGATGGCAGTATAAAAGTGATCTACATCTTCAGAATGATCATAGATCTTCCAATATGCAGGATGTACAGGTATTGGGAATACCTGAGGGTGATGTGATCATAAACTATTGTATAACCATGACGCTTCCATTCCGAGGGAGTGATGAAACAGGTTTGGATTTTAGTGACTCCTCTCAATAGATAAGTGACCTAATCTTAGTCCATGTATTGGACATTGATCTGAATGAGATTCAGATGCAATGAGAAGATTAGGTCTACGGTCTTGATTTGATCAAGCATCTGTGGGAGGTCCATGAGATCTGGATTTGAGATATGATCTCAACATCCAAGTCACTATACGTGGAACAATACAATCACCCTGTCCTTATCTCCAAGTATCTGCAGAGAAATCGCATTATTCGAAGGGGTTAAAGAATAATTCCGTAAATCTAAGCATTGAAGAATTGATGGTTAAATGTGATTTAATCATCTTGATGTGTGTAGAAATTATCCAATATAATTAAATGTGATTTAATTATTGTGAATAAGAATAATATGGATAGCAATATCCAATTATTCATAATATGTTATAAATATGATTTATAATGTATTAGAGAGAGCTAATTATAATTTATATTTGTTGACTAATTATTATGTGTATTGGATACACATTCTGTAATTAATTGAAAATGTAAATTATATTTTGTTTTGAGTTGTGAATATGATTCACAAAATTCCAATGGTAAGATTGTAATATTCTCAAAATTAATTATGAATTATTTTTGAAGAATAAATCACAACAAAAGTTGTTGGAAATAATAATGGAGATTTCCATGGAGATATGCAATCTCATGAAATCTCATGAGATTGCCTCCAATAAGGAATAAAGTGGACGGCCACCAAGTCCTACTTGGAATGGGTGGTCGTCCACCTTGATATACATGGGAGATGTAATCTCCATGTATATTCTCTCCTTATTTGGTTGATGTAATTTAGGATTGATTTATATTTGATTTTGTCAAATATATTTTGATCTAAATTAAATCATAATTTGTTGGTTTTTTTACCAACAACAATCTTGGCCATTGGGTTGGACATAAACCAATCTCATCCAATGTTTTTATATGTCCCATGGATTGAGATCCATGGATCCCAAAACCCTACAAATAGAGAGGCATTGATGAACGCAAAATACCTACCCTTGTATGTTGTATGATTGACTAGTGTGTTGCAGTCGGATAGATCCGCGTCGATCAAAAATAACCGCACAAAATGGATGATTCGTCGAATGAGTTTAATGCGGTTTTATGTTTATTTAGCCTGGGCAAGCCCCAGGGTCGACTCAAGGAGGCAAAGGAACAACTCGGGATCAAGTTAGATGAATTAGATTTCGATTTTCCAAGTGTGAATATTTTTTTTGGTCTTTTTCGATTTTTTTATCCGAGACACATGCAAAATCAGGCCAG
Organism: Ottelia alismoides; assembly: GCA_037367405.1. Lineage (NCBI taxonomy): Eukaryota > Viridiplantae > Streptophyta > Magnoliopsida > Alismatales > Hydrocharitaceae > Ottelia > Ottelia alismoides. Next base: position 278,078 of record JAZKJV010001551.1, read on the forward strand.
TTTTAAAGTTAAATTATAAAGATGGTCAAATGAACTCCAAAAATTATGAAACTTGGCCAGATTATGAAATGTGGTGAAATTAAGCTACACTAATTTTTTTAGAATTTTCTGACACTTTTTGATTTTTTATGAATTTTTTTACTGAAAATAGAGCGACTGCGAGTATTTAATTCCTAATAAATCCACGAAATAAAATCATCCAACAATCTATTTATCTCAAATAGATATTTCAATCAGTAATCCAGGAGAGTTGAAATTTCTCAAAAATCTAATTCGTGGAGTTAAATAAAAATCAATTACAGAAATCGCTCTACAATTTATTTTATGCAAACGGCAACTCTACTTTTGATGAAACTTGGAAAGTATTTAAAGCACACTAAAAGGCATCATTCACAATATTTTCGCAATTTTTGGATCAATAAAGAAGCCTGTACGAATTTCAGAGCATAATTAGGTAAAATACAAATGATTTTCTATCTCTGATTTTTAATAAAATGTCAAAGGCTCACACAAAAATAAATAAATAGTCAAAAGATAAAGAACTAGTTGCTTTAGAACATGCTCTTTTTCATTGAATCAAATAATGCTATTTTGATGTCCAAATAATCATTCAAAGACAGGGTTATCCTTGCAATATAGAACTGAAAGTGAAAATGCAATAAAGTATGCCTAAGGGCACTTTTGGAATTATAAAAACATGAACGGATAAAAATGTAATTTGCACAATAAAAGAAATAAACAAACTGGACCTCCTCTTTCTTCTCCCGCAAGCAGCACAATTGGAGAGGGGCGGCTAGGGCACAAGGGAGGCGGCCACGGATGGCGGTCACACGCGGGCGGAGGTGCGGCCGCGCGCACGGCGGTGCGGTGGCGTGTGGCAGCACGACAGGTCGACGGAGGTCGGGGCCCACGCGTTGTACGCGTGTTGGCGGGAGGCTGAAACCGCACCGCGCGCGAGAGCGGTGGCGCACTCGGCGGGGCGGCGAGGGCGGAGGGCTGGGTCGCGTACGCGGGCGGCGAGCGTCGGGCACGGAGGTGCGCGGTCGATGGCGGGCCGAGGGCGACCTGGGAAGGCGGAGCTGGCGCGCGGCTCGAGGTCGGAGTGCTGGAGTGCGGGCGGCGCACCTGGCGTCCAGGGGCGGGCGCGCGAGGAGGAGCGGGGCGGCGCCCAGCTGGAGTTAGGTAGGCGGTGGTTGGCCGCCTTCGACGCGGAGGGGAGCTGCTTCGGGGCGGAGCAGCACGCGTAAAGGGGGGCTGTAGCGGAGGCGTGCAGCCAGGAGGCGGTGGCACGGACGGCGGCCGAGGAGGTCGGGCGGCCTGGCGAGGGGCGGAGGAGGCGTGGAGCACGTCGTCGGCCGGCCTGAAGATGGTGCTTGGCCGTGGACCTGCAGCTGTGAAAGTTTTTTTTTTCTTTTTTTGGTTTGTTTTGTATTTTTTGTATTTTCCTTGTAAACAGTGGTGAAAATGAAATAAAAAAGTGGTGAATGATGAATAATGATAGTGGTGGTGGTGGGTTTTTTTATGATGATTTGTGTGTGATGAGGATAGATGATGATGGTGGTGTAAAAAAATGCAATGAAGATGAAGTGATGTTGGTGAATGAAATGATGTGAAAATGTGGGTGTTTATGGATTGTTTTGGTGACACACAAGATAAATTGTTAGATAAAAAAATGAAAAGGAAAAAGTCGAGAGATACTTACCTGTGATTCGCCGAAAATGGAGCCGCGTCGTGCAGCTTCTGTCGTGACCTCGATCCGACTCGACGAAAAATTCGGAGAAGCTTTGCGATCTTGGTGGGAAGTTCGCTACGCGGATATTAACCGCGGATCTCGCCTGCAGGTCGTCGTCGCTCAACGTCTAAGGGGGAGCTGTCACCTCACGATTTAAACGGGGCTCGAACCTCTCTAACTCGTAGAATGGCGGATGATTGTGAATGGAGGAGTGGAGGAGATTATAAAGAGGATGGATGGAGTTAGAGAAGAGATGGAGATAGTGGAGAAAATGGTGGAGGAAGTGGAGAAGATGTGGCTTGGAGTGGGGGAAAAGAAAGGAGAAGAGGTAAAAGAGGATTAAAATAATTTATTTAATAATATAATATAGTAGGCTACTAAAAATGATTAAAATAATGATAGTAAAATAGTAATAATAATAAATCCGAAAATAGTAAAAAATAAATCCGAAAATAAAAAATTGGGGTGACATGTGGCGGCTACAGGAGCGGCCACATGTCGCTCCCAGAAAATTCAAAGATTAAATGTAAAGAAAATCAAAAAGACATAACAAAAGGGATTAAATCAAAAAGTGGTCAATACAAAAGTTGTTCGTCTCGACGAGATATACAACTTTCGTGAAGGGCCGAAAATCAACGGAGATCATCTGTATAAAATGTATTTTTGGGTGGTACCTTATAGATATAAAATATCGCATTTTATCTTTTGTATTTTTTTGTCATTTTTAAGAGAGAGAAAAATCAAAATAAAAATAGAGAAAATATGAAAAGATTATTTACAACTTAATCTAATCTTTTTGGATTTTTAATAATGAAGAAATTAAAAAGATAAAATACAGGGGTAAAACGGTCATTATGTACAATGTACAAAAGGGGCCCAAAATCCAAGTTTTGCATACGAGCTCCGATTTTAATGAAATTAGTCTTGTTTCGAAGATCTTTAAAAATATATTACTTTAAAAGTGAGTAGACCTCAATCGGACACTGTATGAGAGAGATATGTGCATTTTAAGGTTCATGGTTTCAAACTTGGATTGGGGTTTTATTGGTCGATTTTACAAGTTAATGTTTTTTTGATATTTTTTCTTTATTAATGTTAGTAATATATACACTATGGAGTTGATTTTATTGGATTTGGAGTTAGTATAAAATATATACAAATAGGGTATTTTAGTTAATATAGAGGTGAATATTTACAAGTGAATTTGGCTTCTTATTTTATGCAAATATGAATGCTAAAATACATATGTTATCAATGCATGCATGAATGCTAATTATGCAATATAAGTAAAAATATACCTCTAATTACTCGGGAACAAAGATCTATTTTCAACTTTTAGAGTGATGAATCACAGATTCATCAACCCCCTATACTTAAACCTTGCTCGTCCCCGAGCAACTAAATGAAATGCAAGAGTGAAATGATTTTGGGTTCTATACCAAGGTCATGAACAAAAGTTGAAAATAGAGCTTGACTCGTCCTTTGGATTAATTGTGTGGCGGAACCTTATTTGGATCTGAATTTAAGACCTAACAGACTTCAAGTTCCACAAGTCTTCTATTCAAGACGCCTCAACAGTCAGGTCAGAACAAATCCTCAAACGCAAATTTCTGATAACTATAATTCTTACTTGTACCGTGTAAGTGATAAATAGCTCTCCACATCAGAAATGACTCGGAACCAGCCTCCTCTAACAAGGTAACTCAATAACCCGGTCTAGTAACTCTTTCCTCGAGGAGCGGGGTATTCCCTTCTAAGTTCAAGTGCGACCAACTCAAGAGGGGGGGTAGAGAAAAGAATAAAGAATGGACGGTAGCCAGTGTAGCTAACCTATCCCGAGATGCCTGACCAGTGTAGCCAAGTCATCCAGCTGCAGACTTCTTGCTAGTATACATACTCCAACAGGCAATTTGTTTTTGGGCCTGTCTATTTTTTTTTGGAGTTCTTGCATTTTTCTTTTTTTTCTTTTTTTTCCTCTTCTTTTTTTTTGGAACTATATACAAGGTGCAGCATGTACATCAGGAGTTTTTCCTCTTGAGCCAGTAGACTATCTCTCTTTTGAAGCATTATTGCAACCCACAGCGTCCCGTCCTTAGACTTCAACACCACCAGACTAGGTTGAGATGCACTACCCTCCCTAGAGGAGGACGGATGTTTCCACCCGTGTGCTACTCCAAGCTAAAGGATTCTACCTCCTCACCACCTCATCAATGAAGAGCTACGTGCATTGTGCTTTGTCCAAGTTAGGTCGTTGTCTAAAAGAATCATGCGTGTGCACGAGATAATCTACTTATACTAATCAAGATGACATGTGAACATAGACTTGCGGACTCAAAGAATTAAGTCACTTGGCCTGAGAAATCTTAACTCCAATTCCTATAAGGTTCCTCTGAAATTAGGTGGATTAAGGTCAAATCAAGTCCATCCTCAATATCTACTCATAACTCGGTTCAGAACCCACTAGCTTTTCACTTTGCATATGCAAGATATGCAGATGAGAGGTGCAGATGACATACTATGAATGAAATGCAAGAATTTTTTTTTAATTGCAAGGATGATATGCAAGAGTAAATAAGAAGCCTTATTTTCAACATTTTGTTTTATTTTCTGGTATACAACACTTTTTACAACAATTTTTAGTTTGTAATAATATACATAGTATACAAATTTTTATACATCCTATTTTACAACAAATTTTACAAAAGTATGTTTTACAACTTTTTGTACGAGTATTATAGTAAATTTTTTTGGTATACCTCCTATGATACAAGTCTTTTATGAGTCAGTTTATACAAGTGTATTTTACAAAAAAATTTCTCAAATTTTTACCCACCTGTAATTATTGCATAATATATACAAAAATACGCGAAAATACGCGAAAGTACGAGCTATGGGTGAAGTATATATGTAATATATACACGCCCCCCTATACTTAGCGTGTGCTATGTCCTCAGAGCACGAAAAGCGACTAAAAAGACATAGCTTGGGCTAAGCGTAGGAGAGCTAAAATTACAAAAAATATATAGAAGTCGCTCCGCCCCCCTATACTTAGACTCTGACAGCCTAAGTGTAGAAGAAGATCAAAAATGGGGCGAACGAGGAGAAGAGGGGAAATGGATGAGTATATACAAGGCGGGCATCGGTCCCCCCTATACTTAGGCTCCGGTCAGTCTAAGTATAGGACAAGAGTGAGTATGAGAACCGATGTGATCTGTAGGATGTACAATGAATGGATGTAGGTCACTCTCCCCCCTATACTTAGGATCTGATTATCCTAAGTATAGTCTTAAAATGAAATGAGATGAGTCGGGGCGAGTGATTCGAATCACTGGGGAGGGAGGGAGAAAAAGTATATACAAGAAAGAGTGAGAATATACAAGGATTAAGAAGGTTTGTGACGAACCTTCTTGCGGACGCGAGGAGGTGGATAATATACATTTGTGTCGTTGTCGGAATCATCCTCAGATGAATAATAGTGAGGTGTAGGGATCGTCCAACGAGGGTCGACACACGGCTGCTTGCTTAGATAAGGCTTGAGAACAGCCGAACTGAGCTCACTCATATAAATTACCTTGTCCGGGCCAGATGAGGACTCCTCAGAAAATTCCTTCTTCGGTGTGTTGAAGGAAACTTTCTTAGTCGGTTTTCTAGAACCTGAATCATTGAGTGGCAGATGAGAGAGACGCGCCTTGAGAGGTTCGGGGGAACTCCTCGAGGAATCAATTCTCGACTTCCTCTCACTAAATAGCCGACTAGAAGAGGCAGCAACCGTGTTTTTATGTGGAGTCAATTTAATCTTGGTTGTTTCCTTTGAAGGTCTGGGACGTGGTGTGGTGCTGACTATGGTTTCCTCATCAGACGAGTCACCATATAAATTATAATATTCCTGAAGGGTCAGCACATGTCTCGGGAAAGTGCTAGTAGTCTCAGTTGGCTTGGCATTATTGGGCTCTTGTGTCGGATCATCAAAATGGTCAAGGCAGTCAACAAAGATCATGTCCGACTTAATGATAGCTTCTGATTGTGAGTCCTCCTTAGAAGCTGTCCTGGTGGCGGTGCAAGCAGTTGATGAAGTGGAGGTGTGGGGAGTCTCAGAACCAACGGTCGTCTGGGCAGTCAGTCTCTCAGGTGTAGCAGAGAGGTGGAACTCATTTACCTCTTGATGGTCACGACTGTCAGCAGATGTGCGGGTTACCTTAGAGTAAAGTGTATCAAAGAATGGGTGAGGTCGGAGTGCTCCCAATGCTCAGAAATCGATCTCCCGAGTCTCGCAATCTATAGACGCTTTAGCTGAGGCTAAGAACGGCTTCCCGAGAATAATCAGAGACTGGGTAAACTCTCCTCGGTGCTCGATGTCAATGATCGTGAAGTCCACCTGAAGTAGAGCACCTTGGAAAGTAACGATGACTGAAATATTTCCTCTAGACCGTTTGATGGATCGATCAGCCAGTTGAACGATCTCTCATGACTTTCTGATTGTCCTGAGTTTGAGTTTGTCAAACACAGAGGTCGGGAGGATATTTATCGGTGAGTCATCATCGATTCTTGCATGGGTGAAGATGGTGTCTTTGATTTCACACTCAACCCTAGGCAACCGCTTCACTCTGCGGCTTTTGGTCTTTCTCCCCATCACCAAGGATGTGGCCATAGACACTATGTGTCTTTCAGTCCTTGTTCTCTTCTTACCCGATCTCTTGGGCATCAATTTACTCTTTACAAATCTCTTGAGGTCGGGGAAGTGATCTATGGCCTTTATTAAGGGAAGTTTAAAGATCAATTCATCATCAAGTGCTTCCCTTAGGGTGGAATCCAATTTTTTTAAATCATTTTCAATTTTTATGTGAATTTTTTATTTTTCAATTTTTTTGGTGTTTTTGATGGATGAATGATCAGACTCTTGATTGGAGGGCAAGTGGTTAGTAGAAGAGGGAGATAGAATGGACTCCAGTTGTACAGACGGTGTGGGTTCCCTGATGTTTGCTTTGTTTTCAACCTCAAAACTACTCATGTCTTTTCTCACTTTTGTAACCAGGCTGGCAGAAATTGATTGTAATATTCCCATGACATCTCTCAACTCGTTACCAAATGATTCATTTTTCTTAGTAAGTCTAGAGATGTCATCCTTCACAAAATTATCATGACAAATCATGGGAGAGTTCTGCTCAAGTGGAGGATACTGCTGAGATATTGGGGTCTCATACTCAACATACCTTGACTCTGGCATGTAATGTTGGGTTGAGTATGGACTATCCAAATGGCAAATATCGGTCGGAGCCTCATATGACGGAGTCAATGAAACATGGACTGATAAGTCTAGGTCATGAGTCCAATCTTGTGAATGTATAGGCTCTCCAAATGAAGGCTGGTTAATGGAGGCTTGATCACTAAAGTCAATCAAGTCTGGGAGATCATGATGTTCAGGCCTCTCCATTCGGCTTGTTCGATCGACCGTGTTATGCCCTAAGTTCAAGTCGGGATGTGTATATATGAGTTGTGGTATGGTCCCTACTTGGGGTGAAGTATGTGGGGGCATATAATTTTGCCAATCATCTGTTTCAGCAGTGGCTTGCTCTTCATTTGAGTCTTTGATTCCTGCAAGCTCTCGGGAGTAAGGACAGTCAGCCCAAGGTGGAAGTGGATCCGTGGTGGTAGAATATGGAGTAGGTGAGAAATGCGAAGAAGTGGAGAAGTCAGTCGAAGTTCTGACTTCATAATCGGATTGAGGTGGAGCTGACCACGGGTAAGGGTCTCCCGTGGGCGGCGGAGGATACATGGAAGAATGAGAAGATGAAGATGATCGGTATATGATCGATGAGGAATGACCAGAGGTCTCAGGGTATGGGGACCAATATCCCGACATCTTGAAGAGAAGATAATGAATGTAAGTAGAGCGAGGTAGAAAATGCGCAATTACGCAGGATAACACACACGGACAGACACGAAGACAAACGCAAGAGCAAACCCTGAATTCACACTCAACACGATGAAGGACCCGAAATCGAGTCCAATTAATCTTGTTACTTTTAAGTGTGATTTTTCAAGCAAGATAGCAAGGATTTACGTGGCCTATAGGGAAGTCGGCTCAGAGCCAGATGCGTCTTCCCTGTTTAACCTGTCGCCTAAGATACCGCCAATCCTCCCTTTCTTTGCTCCTATCCGGAGTTGGGGACTCAATGACGTGCCCCTATCTACCTGCAAGCAGGTGGAGGCTGACAAAGCTAGGCCTTGTCGCAGAGTACCGCTGGTTCGCCCCTATCTACCCGCGAACAGGCGGAGGCTACTTGGTACTTGTCAATGAGCTAAAAGTATCCAACTCGTGATATTTGATAGGATCAGTTGGCCCGTGATATGGAAGGCGGGGATTTGGGCTCTGCCTTAAGGTGTTCACACACACTCAAGTACCCTCACTCAGCCTGAAAACAAGGTCGGGGTTACTTTCCCGCAAACAAGGGTTAATTTTAGTCAATTTTTTTGGTCCAATTCAATTAGTAGTCCCGATTTTAAAGATTAGTTGTCACTGATATTAATCCACACAAGCAATCACGTCTACCGTGCAATCCCAATTCCTTTATCCTAGGTTAGAAAACCGAGAGAGAGAATCGGAAAAAAGCCGATGCAATCGAAAAACGATGATGAATGCTTGAGTAAGAAGACTTACAGTGCCTCCAGCTCTCTACAATGCATGATGCAATACTGAATTGAAATTTTACACTAAATGAATGCAGACGATGAAAAGCCGCTCCTAGACAGGTAGTTCTATTAGAGAGTGAAGAACAAGTTGATTTGGCTAAGTTCTGCGGTCTAAGTGCGTCTTTTATGTGTGATGTGCGGTCCTAAAGATTTACGAGCACAAGCAAATCCTAGAGTGGCTCGAGGAGCCGCTAGTGCAAACCGAGTCTAAAATTCAAGCCATACAGCAGACGGGGACACGGTTCCACTATGTTTACACTCGCGAGAACTCAAACGGGAACCGCTAGAAATGATGCAGAAACTCTTTTTTTTTACAAAAATCTTTTTGACATCCAACAGCCGACTTGATCCACGAACCGTCGGCCTCCGATGCACTTCGAGATGCGTCGACTTCAAGAAAGCCGCTCCAAGTCCACCGGTCCCTTGCACAAAAAGATTGAACTTATGTCAGAGAGATATATACAGAATGATCAGAAAAACAATTGAAGAAGAAATGGATAATTACAATGAGGCTCGGGGGTCAGACTACCCGAGTGAATGGGAAAACGTAAATCTAATTTTTCAAAAGTGATCCTAAGCCGTTTGCCTCCCCGGCAACGGCGCCATTTGACGAATGTAAAATACCTACCCTTGTATGTTGTATGATTGACTAGTGTGTTGCAGTCGGATAGATCCGCGTCGATCAAAAATAACCGCACAAAATGGATGATTCGTCGAATGAGTTTAATGCGGTTTTATGTTTATTTAGCCTGGGCAAGCCCCAGGGTCGACTCAAGGAGGAAAAGGAACAACTCGGGATCAAGTTAGATGAATTAGATTTCGATTTTCCAAGTGTGAATATTTTTTTTGGTCTTTTTCGATTTTTTTATCCGAGACACATGCAAAATCAGGCCAGTTTTAAAGTTAAATTATAAAGATGGTCAAATGAACTCCAAAAATTATGAAACTTGGCCAGATTATGAAATGTGGTGAAATTAAGCTACACTATTTTTTTTAGAATTTTCTGACACTTTTTGATTTTTTTATGAATTTTTTACTGAAAATAGAGCGACTGCGAGTATTTAATTCCTAATAAATCCACGAAATAAAATCATCCAACAATCTATTTATCTCAAATAGATATTTCAATCAGTAATCCAGAAGAGTTGAAATTTCTCAAAAATCTAATTCGTGGAATTAAATAAAAATCAATTACAGAAATCACTCTACAATTTATTTTATGGAAACGGCAACTCTACTTTTGATGAAACTTGGAAAGTATTTAAAGCACACTAAAAGGCATCATTCACAATATTTTCGCAATTTTTGGATCAATAAAGAAGCTTGTACAAATTTCAGAGCATAATTAGGAAAAATACAAATGATTTTCTATCTCTGATTTTTAATAAAATGTCAAAGGCTCGCACAAAAATAAATAAATAGTCAAAAGATAAAGAACTAGTTGCTTTAGAACATGCTCTTTTTCATTGAATCAAATAATGCTATTTTGATGTCCAAATAATCATTCAAAGACAGGGTTATCCTTGCAATATAGAATTGAAAGTGAAAATGCAATAAAGTATGCCTAAGGGCACTTTTGGAATTATAAAAACCTAAACGGATGAAAATGTAATTTGCACAATAAAAGAAATAAACAAACTGGACCTCCTCTTTCATCTCCCGCAAGCAGCACAATTGGAGAGGGGCGGCTAGGGCACAAGGGAGGCGGCCACGGATGGCGGTCACGCGCGGGCGGAGGTGCGGTCGCGTGCACGGCGGCGCGGTGGCGTGTGGCGGCACGGCAGGTCGACGGAGGTCGGGGCCCAAGCGTTGTACGCGTGTTGGCAGGAGGCTGAAACCGCACCGCGCGCGAGAGCGGTGGCGCACTCGGCGGGGCGGCAAGGGCGGAGGGCTGGGTCGCGCACGCGGGCGGCGAGCGTCGGGCACGGAGGTGCGCGGTCGATGGCGAACTGAGGGCGACCTGGGAAGGCGGAGCTGGCACGCGGCTCGAGGTCAGAGTGCTGGAGTGCGGGCGGCGCACCTGGCGTCCAGGGGCGGGCGCGCGAGGAGGAGCGGGGCGGCGCCCAGCTGGAGTTAGGTAGGCGGTGGTTGGCCGCCTTCGACGCGGAGGGGAGCTGCTTCGGGGCGGAGCAGCACGCGTAAAGGGGGGATGTAGCAGAGGCGTGCATCCAGGAGGCGGTGGCACGGACGACGACCGAGGAGGTCGGGCGGCCTGGCGTTGGCGAGGGGCGGAGGAGGCGTGGAGCACGTCGTCGGCCGGCCTGAAGATGGTGCTTGGCCGTGGACCTGCAACTGTGAAAGTTTTTTTTCCTTTTTTCGGTTTGTTTTGTATTTTTTGTATTTTCCTTGTAAACAGTGGTGAAAATGAAATAAAAAAGCGGTGAATGATGAATAATGATAGTGGTGGTGGTGGTTTTTTTTATGATGATTTGTGTGTGATGAGGATAGATGATGATGGTGGTGTAAAAAAATGCAATGAAGATGAAGTGATGTTGGTGAATGAAATGATGTGAAAATGTGGGTGTTTATGGATTGTTTTGGTGACACACAAGATAAATTGTTAGATAAAAAAATGAAAAGGAAAAAGTCGAGAGATACTTACCTGTGATTCGCCGAAAATGGAGCCGCGTCGTGCGGCTTCCGTCGTGGCCTCGATCCGACTCGACGAAAAATTCGGAGAAGCTTTGCGATCTTGGTGGGAAGTTCGCTACGCGGATATTAACCGCGGATCTCGCCTGCAGGTCGTCGTCGCTCAACGTCTAAGGGGGAGCTGTCACCTCATGATTTAAACGGGGCTCGAACCTCTCTAACTCATAGAATGGCGGATGATTGTGAATGGAGGAGTGGAGGAGATTATAAAGAGGATGGATGGAGTTAGAGAAGAGATGGAGATAGTGGAGAAAATGGTGGAGGAAGTGGAGAAGATGTGGCTTGGAGTGGGGGAAAAGAAAGGAGAAGAGGTAAAAGAGGATTAAAATAATTTATTTAATAATATAATATAGTAAGCTACTAAAAATGATTAAAATAGTGATAGTAAAATAGTAATAATAATAAATCCGAAAATAGTAAAAAATAAATCCGAAAATAAAAAATTGGGGTGACATGTGGCGGCTACAGGAGCGGCCACATGTCGCTCCCAGAAAATTCAAAGATTAAATGTAAAGAAAATTAAAAAGACATAACAAAAGGGATTAAATCAAAAAGTGATCAATACAAAAGTTGTTCGTCTCGACGAGATCTACAACTTTCGTGAAGGGCCAAAAATCAACGGAGATCATTTGTACAAAATGTATTTTTGGGTGGTACCTTATAGATATAAAATACCGCATTTTATCTTTTGTATTTTTTTTGTCATTTTTAAGAGAGAGAAAAATCAAAATAAAAATAGAGAAAATATGAAAAGATTATTTACAACTTAATCTAATTTTTTTGGATTTTTAATAATGAAGAAATTAAAAAGATAAAATACATGGGTAAAACGGTCATTACGTACAATGTACAAAAGGGGCCCAAAACCCAAGTTTTGCATACGAGCTCCGATTTTAATGAAATTAGTCTTGTTTCGAAGGTCTTTAAAAATATATTACTTTAAAAGTGAGTAGACCTCAATCGGACACTGTATGAGAGAGATATGTGCATTTTAAGGTTCATGGTTTCAAACTTGGATTGGGGTTTTATTGGTCGATTTTACAATTAATGTTTTTTTGATATTTTTTCTTTATTAATGTTAGTACTATATACACTATGGAGTTGATTTTATTGGATTTGGAGTTAGTATAAAATATATACAAATAGGGTATTTTAGTTAATATAGAGGTGAATATTTACAAGTGAATTTGGCTTCTTATTTTATGCAAATATGAATGCTAAAATACATATGTTATCAATGCATGCATGAATGCTAATTATGCAATATAAGTAAAAATATGCCTCTAATTACTCGGGAACAAAGCTCTATTTTCAACTTTTAGAGTGATGAATCACAGATTCATCAGGCATACCATGCTCTCTAGGGCTATACAATTTTGGAGCCAACTCTCTTTCATTTCTTCCCACACGCCAACTCACTCACTCACTCTCTCTCTCTCTCTTTCTTGGTAGCCGTCACCAACCCTAGAGGAGAAAATCGTCACTGCCTTCGTCGTCGCGCCATCGCTTCGACGTTCTTTGGTTCTCCATCTTCTTGGAGTGATGCACTCACGAAGAGGACGTTTGATCTCGTACGATGAGATCAGGAGTTCATCGTGCTTGGATCATCTTGTTGGATTGCGAGGATCACGCGGTTCATCCCCGCGCTCGCAAGCGTCTTCTCCGACGATCAGACTTGAGACAGCAGGTCTCTTTTCTTAGAGACTAGATCAACCAAGCTTCAAGAGATATTCCTTTATACTTGTTGTGGTTCTAGATGAAACGATCCGAGAATCGTTCTTGGATCATGTGGTTTCATCGCATGAAATTTTTTAAATTCCGCTGCACAGAACAACTAGCACGACTAGTCGTTCTGCATCATATTCGATACGACGATCACGCTTCCGTGATGAGCTTGAGGATAATACCATATCTTTCAAGTGGTATCAGAGCCTTAGGTTTAAGGTTTTTTGGATACGATCCGCAAACCTAGGACGCCTTGGGTTCGTTAAGGTCGCGAAAGTTTTTTGTCGCATTTGATTTTCGCATATCTGTTTAGTAAATAAATTCGGCCATGATAAATTGTTTAAACATGAATTAATCACTTATAATTTGTTCCCCATTAAATAAGGAAACCATAGGATCTGGGTTTACGTAATTTGGATTCCATTTGCTCGGGATATGGTTGTTTTAATGAACATGTATTCATTGTTGTGGGAACTGCGAATCTTAACATGATTAATGAGTTAATTATTGTTTTGATCCACCTCAAAATGCGTGAAATATCACTTGTGTTCTGTCCTAAATAAAGTTAGAAATCTTTGAAAATTGAGTTTCTGTAATTTGGATTTAAATTGATTGAGATGTGTTAATTTTAATGAGTAGGGGTCACTACTGAAATGACAGTCCTAATCAAGAAGCATGTGATTGTCAATTAGTGAAATTAATTGTTAATTTCATGAAATAATTATGGAATATATTTATAAAATATTGGAAGATGATTATTTCCTTAATTGACTTGGCCTCAACCAATTAATTGATTAGATTTGATCTAGATCATAATTGGAAACACAATCATCAAACTTGATACGTGAATAGGATTGGAAATTTGTGTAGCAAATTTCCTTACAATAAAAAATGTTTTGATTATTACTATATGGTATAATTTAGGTTGAAGAACCGATGATCATCTCAAGTACAAATTGATCTATCTGGCATTATCCTTTCCTGAGGTGGATATGGTGTCTAGTCGGAGAGCATTGGGGTAGCGGGTTGCAACGTATGTGGTCCGTCCCACTCTCGTCGGTACTGGCCATGACAGCGGGTAGGGACTCGATAATGCCGGAGAAAATCAAGATGTATTTTCTAATTATTAAAATTCAAATAAATACGTACTTTGAGATAATACCATATATTCAAGTAAAATAATCAAGTTTGTTGATTGAATTGGATTGATAATTAATTTAATATGAATAAATTGATTATGTCCAATTGAAATGCTCTATTATGAATAGAGTTGTTATTTCCCTTAGAAGAATTAATTATATGAATATGATTCATAATAATTAATTAAAATTTGAATATGAAGTAGAGGATCACATAAGTGACATCCATGGTCTCCCGTCAAGGCGAAGGGTTCCGTCGCCAGATATTGTATGGAGGAGATGCTTGTCCAAAGTGACAGCTCCTGCATGCGATCCATTTGGATCGGGCTCGTCGCTTCTCGAAAGAGTAAGGATGTATACGTAGTGACCCAATATCGGGTCCTCATATTATTGGGGCGATATTGGATTGTGCATAGCGATTTGTATTCCTGTTGACGATTGGTTCAATTAGTGACGGGTTAACATCACCTTAGGGGTGGTGGGTCCGGGTATTAAAGACCGAATTGAGAAATGCAAGTTGGACTTGCAAGGCGGAATGTTTCCCGCTTCTCTTTATTGGAGTCATAGGTTCTCATATTATTGGGATATGACAAAGATAAGGAGGAGATCCCAGTTCTTGCTTGAGATATAACGGTAAGTATATCTCTTACTTTGAAAGTGATTAAGGGAATAAACTTTAAAGGTTGACAGAGCAAGAATAATTTGATTTAAAATGCCTTAATCAAACATCATAAATATGAATATATATGATTATATGTTCTAATATAGTGCATTCTTAATTTCAGAAAATGAAGTCCTTGAACCCATTAAGCAGGCTTCTTGAGGTCAACCAGTTGACCAGTCCAAATTACTCGGATTGGATCCGTAATTTGGAGCTTGTTCTTTCTGCTGAGCGCATAAGTTATGTGCTCTCCGAGGACAAGCATGAAAGACCTAAATCTAAGGAAGAAAAATCATACAATGACAAATATCATGAAGATCATGTCTTGGCTAGATGCTATATACTGGGTTCTCTCTCCAATGTTCTTCAAAAGCAACACGTGGAGATGAGCACATACCAGGAGATAATGCAAAATATGAAAGATATGTTTGGTGACATAAACCGCACCCAACGTTACAATATTATGAAAGAGCTCGTTCGCTGCAAGATGCAGGAAGGAACCTCGGTTCGAGAACATGTGCTCAAAATGTTTAGGTACTTGTCTGAACTGGAGACTCTTGGGACAAATATGGATGTAGACATGCAAGCTGACTTCATGCTGTTGTCTTTGCCCAAGTATTTCAATAATTTTGTGGTTTCATTCCACATGAACAAGTTGGGCCTGTCAAATGCTGGTCTTCTTGCTGCATTAAAGTCTGCAGAAGACATAATGAAGAAGGATGTCCCGCTGACAGTGCAATGGTTGCACAGGTCAGAGGGAAGCGCGGTCGGAAGCAAGGTTCTCGGAAGGGTCCGGCCCAGAAGAGAAAGAAGAAGAGTCTAGGCATTGGCTCATCTTCTAGTGCATCCACACTTATAGCGTCGAAGAAATCCGGCGTTTGTCACCACTGCAAGAAGCCGGGGCACTAGAGGCGTAATTGCCTAGATTACCTGAAGTCGGCAGATAAAGGTATAGTCCCAGCAGGTATGAAATCTACTTTCATCATTGAAACTAGCTTTCTCGTTGGAAGAGAAGGAAGTTGGGTTGTAGATTATGGTGCTTCTGTTCATGTATGCAATTTTTTTCATTTGTTTCAGGAAACTAGAAATCTTGAGGAAGGGGAGATAGTCATCCAGATGGGATTTCGATGCGAGTGCTGCAGTAGTCACCGTCGGGACTTGTCGACTATCATTATCTAGTGGTAGAGTCCTAATACTTAAATAATGTCTTTATGTACTTGAAGTTAGAAGGAATTTAATATATGTATCTAAGCTAGTTAGAAGGGGATATTCATTCCTTTTCTATAATAAATTAGTCATAAATCATTATGATAAATATATTGCAGATGGTATTTTAACGTCTGGTGGACTCTATGAATTGTGCATTGATGAGTATGTCATGAATGTTACAACCCCTAATAAAAACCCTAAAAGATTCAGGGAGAATAAAAATCATTCGAATATGATTTGGCATCAAAGGCTTGGTCATTTGTCTGTTGATAGGATCAATAGATTGATAAAGGATGGACCTTTAGATTTTCTACAGGTTCAATCTTTGCCTACCTGTGAACATTGTATTTGAGGTAAAACGACTAGGATGCCTTTCCGTAACAAGGTTACAAGATGCGAAGGTATTATTGACCTAATACATACCGATGTATGCGGTCCCTTCAGTACCGCAACTTGAAATGGATATCGATATTATTTGACGTTTACTGATGACCATTCACGATACGGGTTTGTCTTCCTATTACGTCATAAATCTGGAACCTTTGAAAAGTTCAAAGAGTACAAGGCTTTGGTTGAGAATCAAACCGATAGGAAGACTAAACGGATTCTATCTGATCGAGGTGGCGAGTACCTATCAGATGAATTCAAGGAATATCTTAAGGAGAATGGAATTGTCTCCAATCTCACTCCTCCTGGAACTCCCCAACTTAATGGTGTTGCTGAAAGATGCAACAGGACCATCATGGATATGGTCTGTTCAATGATGAGCAAAGCACATTTACCTCTTAGTTTCTGGGGATATGCAGTAGAGACTGCAATTTATATCCTAAGATTCCTAGCAAATCTGTACCTAAGACTCCTCATGAGTTCTGGTATGGAACCAAACCTAGTGTTAATCACTTGAGGGTTTGGGGTTGCTTGGTCCATGCGAAGAACGTGGACGCAAGTAAGCTAGAATCTCATACTCGTGAGTGTTACTTCATTGGGTATGTTAAAGATGGCATTGGATACCAACTCTATGACCCTGAGACCCAAAAGGTTTTTATCTCTAGATATGTGAAATTTCTTGAGGATGATTTCCTTAAAGGTCAAGACAAAAATGAAGTAGAGGAACTCATTGAATCCCCTGAGGATTCTGAACTTCCTAAACCAGAAACTGAAGAGATAAATAAAGATGAAACACCCATACCTCGTCGAAGGAGTTTGAGGGTGGTTGCACCACCTGAAAGGTATGAATTCCATGTGTCAAGTGAGACTGATAATGATCCTACTTCATTTGATGAAGCACTCGCGGATCATGACATGGATAGATGGATGCTAGCAATGAAGTCAGAGATTGACTCCATGCATAAGAATGGTGTATGGACCCTAGAGGATCCACCTAAAGGGGTAAAACCCATTGGGTGTAAATGTATCTTCAAGAGAAAAAGGGGACCTTATGGGAAAGTAGAGACTTTCAAGGCACGGCTCGTAGCCAAGGGCTACATGCAGAGAGAAGGCATCGACTACGATGAGACGTTCTCTCCTGTGGCTATGCTTAAATCCATCAGGACACTGCTAGCTATAGCTGCATATCTTGACTACGACATCTGGCAGATGGATGTCAAGATGGCTTTCCTCAATGGATACCTCGAATAGGATATCTACATGGAGCAGCCCCATGGCTTCATAACTGAGGATGGCAAAGTGTGCAAGCTGAAGAAATCCATTTATGGGCTCAATTAAGCTTCTCGTAGCTGGAACATCAGATTTGACGAAACCATAAAGAGTTATGATTTTGTGCAGAATCCTGATGAACCTTGTGTGTACAAGAAGCTTAGTGGGAGCGCCATTGTGTTCATCATGTTTTACGTAGATGACATCCTTATCATTGGGAATGATACAGGGATGATGACCAGTATGAAAATTTGGTTATACCTACTTTTGAGATGAAAGATCTTGGAGAAGCCTCTTACATCTTAGGCCTGAAGTTGTTCAGAAATCGAGAAAAGAGGATTTTGGAATTGTCACAAACATGGATACATTAAGAAGATCTTTGAACGATTCCGTATGGATAGTTCCAAGAAAGGATTCCTACCATTAAGACATGGTATCCACCTATCTAAAGGAATGGCTCCTCAAACTGTTGAGGAGAAGAAAGCCATGGTTGGATGTCCTTATGCATCAGGTGTAGGAAGCTTAATGTATGACATGATGTGTACTAGGCCAGATATCTGCCGTGCAGTGGAAGTGGTAAGTCGTTACCAATCCTGCTATGGAGAACAACACTGGAACGCAGTAAACAACATATTCAAATATCTAAGACGGACACAAGATTACATCTTAGTCTATGGAGATGGTGATCCCCAAGTCTTGGGATACACAGATTCTGACTTCTAATCAGATATTGATGATCAAAAGTCGACATCGGGGTTTGTATTCTTGTTGAATGGTGGTGTTGTGAGCTGGAGAAGCAAGAAGCAGGACACTACTGCAGATTCAACAACAGAAGCCGAGTACATTGCCGCATCGGATGCTGCAAAGGAGGCGGTGTGGTTGCGCAAGTTCGTCCTTGAGCTTGGCACAGTTTCCTCTGATACTCTCATCCCGTTACTCTACGATAACACGGGAGCCATTGCCTAGGCAAAGGAACCCAGATGGCATCAGAAGTGAAAGCACGTGGAAAGGAAATACCACATCATTCAGGAGATTCAAAAGCGTGGTGACATCATCATCACCAAGGTGGCCTCTACCGACAACGTTGCTCATCCTCTTACCAAACCTCTGACACAGAAGGTTTTCGACCAGCATGTAATGAGTATGGGTTTAAGGATTGTTCATGAATGGTTCTGAGGGCTAGTGGGAGATTGTTAGCAATGTGAGCTCGGGGCAAACCATTCCTACAATAAATGTTATTGTAATAAATTATTTATCAATAAAAGTTATTGATTATTTTTCACTCCCTTTCTGAGATTGAATGAATGAATGCACTATAAGGTCCCTCTGTACAATAAGGGTTATGTACCATGGCCAACATGATGATCATACAGCTGTTGATTCATTGATTGAATCATAGAGGCCGATGCTTGGATGAATATCTAAGGAGTTAGATAAAGGACTCATCAAGCATCATCAAATGATTGTTAAGTGATGATCTCCAGTCTGAGTAGGAGATGGCAATCCTTTCTCATATGGCTGATATCTGACCGATCTCTTGATGCAGGTCCTCTGCATGGGAATAGTGATTCGGAGGTGTCAGATTAGTTGAGTCAATGGGTTGACTTAACGAGATCGAGATAAGCAAAGACCTATGTTGAATGCTATTACAACATAGGCATGCATCCTCTGACCAGAGACAGATGTGTTGTTATATGTCTGAGTGTGTACATTTGGCAGACCAATAGGTTGATGACCTAGCTAAGGTCTATATACCGGCGAGCTGGTGTGCATGTAAGGACATATGAGTAATACGATCTCTCAAAGGGATCATACAGGTTCACTTGTGAATCGGGAGACATGATCTCACTCATGAGGTATTGGGACTGATCGAATTCCATGCATGGTCATCATGCTTTGGAAGCATGACATGAATTTGAAGGTAAGATATATGCTTTGGGAAAGCATATGATGTATACCAATTCCCAATGACCAAGATTGAGAAACTTAATGATCAAATCCTGAAGACGACAGTATAAAGGTGATCTACATCTTCAGAATGATCATAGGTCTTCCAGTATGCTGGATGTACAGGTATTGGGAATACCTGAGGGTGATGCGATCATAAACGATTGTATAACCATGACACTTCCATTCTGAGGGAGTGATGAAATAGGTTTGGATTTTAGTGACTCCTCTCAATAGAGAAGTGACCTAATCTTAGTCCATGTATTGGACATTGATCTGAATGAGATTCAGATGCAATGAGAAGATTAGGTCTACGGTCTTGATTTGATAGCGCATCTGTGGGACGTCCATGAGATCTGGATTTGAGATATGATCTCAACATCCAAGTCACTATACGTGGAACAATACAATCGCCATGTCCTTATATCCAAGTATCTGCGGAGAAATCGCATTATTCTTGAAGGGGTTAAAGAATAATTCCATAAATCTAAGCATTGAAGAATTGATGGTTAAATGTGATTTAATCATCTTGATGTGTGTAGAAATTATCCAATATAATTAAATGTGATTTAATTATTGTAGATAAGAATAATATGGATAGCAATATCCAATTATTCATAATATGTTATATATATGATTTATAATGTTTTAGAGAGAGCTAATTATAATTTATATTTATTGATTAATTATTAATGTGTATTGGATACACATTGTGTAATTACTTGAAAATGTAAATTCTATTTTGTTTTGGGTTGTGAATATGATTCACAAAATTCCAATGGTAAGATTACAATATTCTCAATATTAATTATGAATTATTTTTGAAGAATAAATCACAACAAAAGTTGTTGGAAATAATAACGGAGATTTCCATGGAGATATGCAATCTCATGAAATCTCATGAGATTGCCTCCAATAAGGAATAAAGTGGACGGCCACCAAGTCCTACTTGGAATGGATGGTCATCCGCCTTGATATACATGGGAGATGTAATCTCCATGTATATTCTCTCCTTATTTGGTTGATGTAATTTAGGATTGATTTATATTTGATTTTGTCAAATATATTTTGATCTAAATTAAATCATAATTTGTTGGTTTTTTTTATAAACAACAATCTTGGTCATTGGATTGGACATAAATCAATCTCATCCATTGATTTTATATGTCCCATGGATTGAGATCCATGGATCCCAAAACCCTATAAATAGAGAGGCATACCATGCTCTTTAGGGCTATGCAATTTTGGAGCCAACTCTCTTTCAATTCTCCTCACATGCCAACTCTCTCTCTTTCTTGGTGGTTGTCTCCAACCCTAGAGGAGAGAATCGTCGTTGCCTTCGCCGTCACGCCACCACTTTGACGTTCTTCAGTTTTTCGTCTTCTTGGAGTGCTGCACTCACGAAGAGGACGTTTGATCTTGTACGACGAGATCAGGAGTTCACCGTGCTTGGATCATCTTGTTGGATTACGAGGATCACGCGGTTCATCCCCACGCGTGCAAGCGTCTTCTCCGATGATCGGACTTGAGATAGGAGGTCTATTTTCTTAGAGACTAGATCAACCACGCTTGAAGAGGTATTCCTTTATACTTGTTGTGGTTCTAGATGAAACGATCCAAGAATCGTTCTTGGATCATGCGGTTTCATCGCATGACTACGTCGTATTCGATACGACGATTACGCTTCCGTGATGCGCTTGAGGATAATACCATATCCTTTATAAGAGCCCTACCCTGCTGCTACAACTAAGATAATGAATGTTGAGCAGACTATTGGATAAGAGACTCACTTCACCCTTCCATTTCTGGTGGCTTGGACCTCAATCACTACTGTGACAAATCCTATGGAGGAGCACCTGATGCAGGAATTTTATCGTGCTCCTGATGAGGACACACAAACATGGGTTAATCCTGAGTCGAACAAGAAAACCAATCCGATGCAGGAATGCACCAACGTCAAGTTAATTGAGAACGCATATGTGGGGTGTCTGCTGACTAGGGAGGAATATTTCAATGGTTATTGGTTTGAAGGTCCGATTGTCAATACCTCACTCCCAAAACTTGCACATTCACAGACTATGCGGACCAAAGTGTCCATTCCAACTGCTCCTTCATCTAGTCAATTATCTGATAAACCGACTATAAAAGTAACCTTCAACATACTAGAAAAGGAATCTTCTAATGATTCCTCATCATTTCTGGATAAGGTGATCTTTATGAGTGAGCTCAGTTCGGCAGCTCTGAAGCCCTATCTTAGCAAGCAGCCAAATATCGGTCCTCAATGGACGACTCCTACTCCTCAATGTTATTCCTCTAGAGTCGACAAACCTGGTCTCATTAGATATACCGGAATAATATCATATGACCAGACTGAGACTGGTGCTTCAGAGTATTCATCCTCGGAGGATGAGGCAATCGACCACGAGACTAAGCACACCTTGATAAAGCAGCTTAAAAATAATAATGTTTGTAGTACTTCTACACTCAAGTGTTATTCTTCTGCAGATAACTTTTAGGACGGTTGGGAATCATCTTATTCATATGCTTTTTCTTATTCTTCTTCCTAGCAAAACACCCTCCAATACTATTCCTATAAGGATAACTCCAACAATGGCTAGGACTCATCTGCCTCATCTTCTTTTAATCATTATGGCCTCCTGCCATAGGCTCACAAAAAGATCCCCCAAAAACCTCCTTAATCATCGGTGCCCTTCCCTCCTGACACCATTGGTTCTCTTATACTTCGTCTTCCTCTACTTAGGCCAAGTCCTAAGTATAGGGGGACCGATGCCGTCTATATATACTCTCCTCATTCACTTCTTGTCCGCCTCATTTTTGCACTTCTTTATACTTAGATTGTCCACAACCAAAGTATAGGGGGGCAAGCTGTTTTTATTTTTCTTTTTCACCCTCTTACGCTTAACCCGAGCCATGTCTTCTCTGTGCTTCTTGTGCTATGAGGACATAGCACTCTCTAAGTATAGGGGATATATACACCTTGTATATATTTTACCCAGAGCTCATACTTTTGCATAAGTCTATATTTTATTTATGGATGGGTAACTAACTTGTAAAATCCAAAAATATTTTTGAAAAAACACTAACTAACTAACTTTGTGCAACTAACATGATTTGTGTCCAATTGTGTGTGCTACCAGAGTTTTAAAAATTGTCTTCTTATTTATTTTTTGCAAAAAAAAAATCTTACATTAAAAACATCATTAAAAAAAGAGGGAAAAGGAGGAAGAAGAAGAAGAAGAAGAAAATATTTGTTTGCATTTCACACATCTGCATTTCATTCAGCAATACATACACTTTCATTGGTGAAACGTCCTTGGGTTTTGAACCGAGTTATGAGAAGAAATCGAGAGTGGTCTTGACTTGGCCTTAATCCACCTAATTTTTAGAAGAACTTCATCGAGAAAGAGGATTTTAGAAGCTTTATGTCTTTGACTTAATTCTTCGAGTTCTGTATGAAAATGTACAGAGTTTGACTCTCAGTGTCTAACATGGTCGCTATGGAGAAATCCTCAAGCGCATCACGGAAGTGTGATCGTCGTATCGAATACGACGAAGAATGACTAGTCGTACTAGTTGTCCGGAGCAGCGGAATTTTAAAATTTTTAAACCGATGAAACCACATGATCCGAGAACCTTTCTCAAATCGTTTCATCTATAACCACATCAAGTATAATGCAATACCTCTTGAAGCGTGGTTGATCGAGTCTCTACGAAAAGAGACCTCCTGTCTCAAGTCTGATCGTCGGAGTAACGGCTTGCGAGCGCGGAGATGAGTCGCGGTGTCCTCGCAATCCAAATTGATCCAAGCGCGGTTGCTCCTGATCTCGTCGCACGAGATCAAACGTCTCCTTCGTGAGTGAAGCACTCCAAGAAGACAAAGAACCGCAGAGAGTCGAAGCGGCAGCACGATGGCGCGGGCGACGACGTTTCTCTCCACCAAGGTGGACGGCCACCAAGAAGAGAGGGAGAGAGGGCTGTCGTGTATATGAGAAAGAGAGAGAGAGAGAGAGAGTTTTGTGCTACAATAGCATGTGTAAAGAGAGAGCCAAGAATGCCTCTCTATTTATAGGGTTTTGGGATCCATGGATCTCAATCCATGGGACACATAAAATCAATGGATGAGATTGATTTATGTTCATCCAATGGCTGAGATTGTTGTTGTCAAAAGCAACAAATTTAGGTCAAAATATATTTTATAAAATCAAATATAATTTGCTCCTAAATTAACCCAACAAATAAGGAGAGAAGACACATGGAGATTTCATCTCCATGTGCCTTCCATGTAGGCGCACACCCACTCCAATTAGGAGTGGTGTGCCGTCCACCATGGATTGCATGGAGATTGTAATCTCCATGTAATCTCTCTCTTATTTATTTGCAACAAAATAATTTGGGTTTTATTTCTCAAAAAATAATTCACAATTATCTTTGAGAATATTGCAATCTTGCCATGGAAAAATTGTGAATCATATTCACAACCCAAAACAACATGTAATTCATATTGTTAATTAATTACACAATGTGTATCCAATACACATCATAATTAATCAACACATATAAATTATAAGTAACTCTCTCTAATACATTATAAATCACATTTATAATATATCATGAATAATTGGATATCTCTATCCACATTATTCTTATCCAAACTAATTAAATCACATTTAATCATATTGGATAATTTCTCATACATCATGATAATTAAAACACTTTTAATTATCAAATTCTCTTTGCTTAGATCTTATGGAATTGTTCTTAAACCATTTAAGAACAATGCTATTTCTCCTCAGATACTTGGAGATAAGGACAGGGCGATTGTATTGTTCCACGTATAGTGACTTGGATGTTGAGATCATATCTCAACTCCAGATCCTATGGACCTCCCACTGATGCTTGATCAAATCAAGACCGTAGACTTAATCTTCTCATTGCATCTGGATCTTATTCAGACCAATGTCCAGTTCATGGACTAAGATTAGGTCACTTCTCTAATGAGAGGAGTCACTAAAATCCAATCCTGTTTCATCACTCCCTCGGAATGGAAGCGTCATGGTTATACAATCGTATATGATCAAATCACACTTCAGGTATTCCTAATACCTGCACATCCTACATACTGGAAGACTCATGATCATCCTGAAGATAAAGATCACTTTTACACTGTCATCTTCAGGGTTAGATCATTAAGTTTCTCAATCTTGGTCATCGGGATTTGGTATAGATCATATGCTTTCACAAAGCATATATCTTACCTTCAAATTCATGTCATGCTTCTAAAGCACGACGACCATGCATGGAATTTGTTCAGTCCCAATACCTCATGAGTGAGCTCATGTCTCCCGGTTCACAAGTGAACCTGTATGATCCCTTTGAGAGATCGTATTACTCATATGTCCTTACATGCAAACCAGCTCGCCGGTATATAGACCTTGATTAGGTCATCAACCTATTGGTCTGCCAAATGTACATACTCAGACATATAGTAATACATCTGTCTCTAGTCAGAGGATGCATGCCTAAGTCGTGACAGTATTCAACGTAGGTCTTTGGTTATCTCGATCTCGTCAAGTCAACCCTATTGACTTAACTAACCTGACACCTATGAATCATTATTCCCATGCAGAGGACCTGCATCAAGAGGTCAGTCAGATATCAGTCATATGAGATAGGATTGCCATCTCCCACTCAGACTGGAGATCATCACTTAATGATCATTTGATGATGCTTGATGAGTCCTCTATCTAACTCCTTAGATATTCATCCAAGCATCAGCCTCTATGATCCATCCAATGAATCAACAGCTGTATGATCATCAAGTTGGCCATGGTACATAACCCTTATTGTACAGAGGGACCCTATAGTGCATTCATTCATTAATCTCAGAAAGGGGAGTGAAAAATAAACAATAACTTTTATTGATAATTTATTCATTACAATAACATTTATTGTAGAAATGGTTCGCCCGGGGCTCACATTGCTAACAATCTCCCACTAGCCCTCAGAACCATTCAGGTACAATCTTTAAACCCATACTCATTACATGCTGGTCAAAAACCTTCTGTGTCAGAGGTTTGGTAAGAGGATCAGCAACGTTGTCGGCAGAGGCCACCTTGGTGATGATGATGTCACCACGCTTTTGTATCTCCCGAATGATGTGGTATTTCCTTTCCACGTGCTTGCTCTTTTGATGCCATCTAGGTTCCTTTGCCTGGGCAATGGCTCCCGTGTTATCGCAGAGTAACGGGATGGGAGTATCAGAGGAAACTACGCCAAGCTCCAGCACGAACTTGCGCAACCACACCGCCTCCTTCGCAGCATCCGATGCGGCAATGTATTCGGCTTCCGTTGTTGAATCTGCAGTAGTGTCCTGCTTCTTGCTTCTCCAGCTCACAGCACCACCATTCAACAAGAACACGAACCCCGATGTCGACTTTCGATCATCTACATCCGATTGGAAGTCAGAATCTGTATATCCTAAGACTTGGAGATCACCATCTCCATAGACCAAGATGTAATCTTGCGTCCGTCTTAGATATTTGAATATGTTCTTTATTGCATTCCAGTGTTGTTCTCCATAGCAGGATTGGTAACGACTTACCACTCCCACTGCATGGCAGATATCTGGCCTAGTGCACATCATGGCATACATTAAGCTTCCTACGGCTGATGCATAAGGACATCCAGCCATGGCCTTCTTTTCCTCAACACTTTGAGGAGCCATTCCTTTAGACAGGTGGATACCATGTCTTAAGGGTAGGAATCCTTTCTTTGAACTATCCATATGGAATCGTTCAAGAATCTTCTTAATGTATCCATGTTGTGACAATCCCAAAATACTCTTTTCTCGGTTTCTGAACAGCTTCAGGCCTAAGATATAAGAGGCTTCTCCAAGATCTTTCATCTCAAAGGTATGGGATAGCCAAATCTTTACACTGGTCATCATCCCTGTATCATTCCCAATGATAAGGATGTCATCTACATAAAGCACGATGAACACAACGGCGCTCCCACTAAGCTTCTTGTATACACAAGGTTCATCAGGATTTTGCACAAAATCATAACTCTTTATGGTTTCGTCAAATCTGATGTTCCAACTACGAGAAGCTTGCTTGAGCCCATAGATGGATTTCTTCAGCTTGCATACTTTACCATCCTCAGTCATGAAGCCCTGGGGCTGCTCCATGTAGATATCCTCCTCGAGGTATCCATTGAGGAAAGCCGTCTTGACGTCCATCTGCCAGATGTCGTAGTCAAGATATGCAGCTATAGCTAGCAATGTCCGGATGGATTTAAGCATAGCCACAGGAGAGAATGTCTCATCGTAGTCGATGCCTTCTCTCTGTGTGTAGCCCTTGGCTACGAGCCGTGCCTTGAAAGTCTCTACTTTCCCATCAGGTCCCCTCTTTCTTTTGAAGATCCATTTACACCCAATGGGTTTTACCCCTTTAGGTGGATCCTCTAGGGTCCATACACCATTCTTATGCATGGAGTCAATTTTTGACTTCATTGCTAGCATCCATCTATCCATGTCTTGATCCGCGAGTGCTTCATCAAATGAAGTAGGATCAATGTCAGTTTCACCTGACACATGGAATCCATACCTTTCAGGTGGTGCAACCACCCTCGAACTCCTTCGAAGAGGTATGGGTGTTTCATCTTTATTTATCTCTTCCGTTTCTGGTCTAGGAAGCTCAGAATCCTCAGGGGATTCAAAGAATTCCTCTACTTCATTGTTGTCTTGACCTTTATGGAAATCATTCTCCAGAAACTTCACATCTCTAGAAACAAAAACCTTTTGGGTCTCAGGGTCATAAAGTTGGTATCCAATACCATCTTTAACATACCCAATGAAGTAGCACTCACGAGAGCGAGATTCTAGCTTACTTGCGTCTACGTTCTTCGCATAGACCAAGCAACCCCAAACCCTCAAGTGATTAACACTAGGTTTGGTTCCATACCATAGCTCATGAGGAGTCTTAGGCACGGATTTGCTAGGAATCTTATTCAGGATATATATTGCAGTCTCTACTGCATATCTCCAGAAACTAAGAGGTAAATTTGCTTTATTCATCATTGATCGGACCATGTCCGTGATGGTCCTGTTGCGTCTTTCAGCAACACCATTTAGTTGGGGAGTTCCAGGAGGAGTGAGATTGGAAACAATTCCATTTTCCTTAAGGTATTCCTTGAATTCATCTGATAGGTACTCGCCACCTCGATCAGATCGAATCCGTTTAATCTTCCTATCGGTTTGGTTCTCAACCAAAGCCTTGAATTCTTTGAACTTTTCAAAGGTTTCAGACTTATGACGTAGTAGGAAGATAAACCCGTATCGCGAATGGTCATTGATAAACGTCAAATAATATCGGTATCCATTTCGAGTCGCGGTACTGAAGGGACCACATACATCGGTATGTATTAGGTCAATAATACCTTCGCATCTCGTAACCTTGTTACGGAAAGGCGTCCTAGTCATTTTGCCTTGTATGCAATGTTTGCAAGTGGGCAGAGGTTGAACCTTTAGAAAATCTAGAGGTCCATCCTTTATCAATCTATTGATCCTATCAACAGACAAATGACCAAGCCTTTGATGCCATATCTCATTTGAGATATTTTTATCCTCTCTGGATCTTTTAGGGTTTTTATTAGTGGTTGTCACATTCATAATACATTTATCAATGCACAATTCATAGAGTCCTCCAGAAGTCAAAACACCATCCGCAATATATTTATCATAACGACTTATGACTAATTTATTACAGAAAAGGAAAGTATATCCGCTTCTAACAAGCTTAGATACAGATATCAAGTTCCTTCTGACTTCGGGTACATAAAGACATTCTTTAAGTATAAGGACTCTTCCACTAGATAATGATAGTCTACAAGTCCCGACGGCTACTGCTGCAACACTTGCATCAGATCCCATCTGGATGACTATCTCCCCTTCCTCAAGATTCCTAGTTTCCTGAAACAAATGCAACAAATTGCATACATGAACAGAAGCACCAGAATCTACAACCCAACTTCCTTCTCGTCCAACGAGAAAGCTAGTTTCAATGATGAAAGTAGATTTCATACCTGCTGGGGCTTTACCTTTGTCTGAGGACTTCAGGTAATCTGGGCAGTTACGCTTCCAGTGCCCCGGCTTCTTGCAGTGATGACAGACGTCGGTTTTCTTCGACGCCATGAGAGTGGATGCATTGGAAGAAGAGGCAACACTTTGTCCCTTCTTCTTTCTCTTCTGGGCCGGGCCCTTCCGAGAACCATGCTTCCGACCGCGTTTCCCTTTGACCTGTGCAACCATTGCACTGCCACTGGGACCATCCTTCTTCATTACGTCCTCTGCGGACTTTAATGAAGCAAGGAGAGCAACATTTGTCAATTCCAACTTGTTCATGTGGAATGACACTACAAAGTTATTAAAAGACTTGGGCAATGACAGCAGAATGAAGTCAGCTTGCATGTCTGCATCCATCGTTGCCCCAAGAGTCTCCAGCTCCGACAAGTACCCAAACATTTTGAGTACATGTTCTCGGACCGAAGTCCCTTCCTGCATTCTACAACGAATGAGGTCTTTCATAACATTGTACCGCTGAGTGCGGTTAATGTCACCAAACATATCTTTAAGATTCTGCATTATTTCCTGACAGGTATTCATCTCCACATGTTGCTTCTGCAGCACATTGGAGAGAGAACCTAGGATATAGCACCTAGCCAAGACATGATCTTCATCATACTTGTCATTAAATGCTTTTTCTTCCTTGGACTTAGGGTTCTCAAGCTTGTCCTCGGATAGCACATAACTAATGCGCTCAGCAGAGAGAACAAGCTCCAAATTTCGGATCCAATCCGAGTAATTCGGGCCGGTCAATTGGTTGACCTCAAGAAGCCTACTAAGTGGGTTCAAAGACTTCATTTTCTGAAATTAAGAATGCACTATATTAGAATATAGAAATATATATTCAAATTTATGATGTTTGATTAAGGTATTTTAAATCAAATTATTCTTGCATTGTCGACTTTGAAAGTTCATTCCCTTAATCACTTTCAAAGTAAGAGATATACTTACCGCTATATCTCTAGCAAGAATTGGGATCTCCTCTTTATCATTGTCACATCCCAATAATATGAGAATCTGTGACTCCAATAAAGAAATGCAGGAACTCATTCCATTTTACAAGTCCAACTTGCAATTTCCCAATTCGGTCTTTAACACCCGAGCCCACCACCCCTAAGGCGATGTTGACCCGTTGTTAATTGAACCAACCGTCAACAAGAATAGTACTCGCTATGCGCAATCCAATATCGCCCCAATAATATGAGGATCCGATATTGGGGTCACTACGCATACGGCCTTACTCTTTCGAGAAGCAAAGAGCCCGATCCAGATGCGCTTGCACACGGGAGCTGTCACTTCGGACAGGCGTCTCCCATATGCAATCCCTGGCGACGAAACTCTTCGCCTTGACGGGAGACCATGGATGTCACTTATGTGATCCTCCATATCATATTCAAATTTTAATTAATTATCGTGAATCACATTCACATAATTAATTCTTCCAAGGAAATTAATAACTCTAATCATATCAGAGTATTTCAATTGGACATAATCAATTTAATCATATTAAATTAATTATCAATCCAATTCAAACAATCAAACTTGATTATTTTACTTGAATACATATATGGTAATATCTCAAAATACGTATTAATTCGAATTTTAATAATTAGAAAAATACATCTTAATCCCTCGGACATTATCCCGGCCCTACCCGCTGTCATGGCCAGTACCGACGAGAGTGGGACGGACCACATACGTTGCAACCCGCAACCCCAATGCTCTCCGACTAGGCACCATATCCGCCTCGGGAAAGGATAATGCCAAATTGATTAATTTGTACTTGAGATGATCATCGGTTTTTCAACCGAAATTGTACCATATAGTAATAATCAAAACATTTTTGATTATAAGGAAATTTGTTAGACAAATTTTTAAATCCTATTCAAGCATCAAGTTTGAAGATTGTTGTTTCCAATTTATGATTTAGATCACATCTTAATCAATTAATTGGTTGGGGCCATGTCAATTAGGCAAATAATCATGTCTCAATATTTCACAAATATTATTCAGGATTATTTCACGAAATTAACAATTAATTTCACTAATTGACAATCACTTGGTTCAAGATTAGGAATGCAATTTCAGTATAGACCCCTATTCACTAAAATTGGCATATCTCAATCAATTTAAATCCAAATTAAGCAAACTCAATTTTCATAGATTGCTAACTTGATTTACAACAGAACCTAAGTGGATTTGCACGCATTTCGAGGCAGATGATAACAGTAATTAACTCTTTAATCATGTTAAAATCTATTGTTCCCGCAACAGTGCATACATGTCCATTAAAACAACCATAATTAGAGCATGCGAAATCCGATTTACGCAAACTCAGTTCCTGTGTTTTCCTTATTTAATGGGGAACAAAATCCAAGTATTAAATTCGTGTTTAAACAATTTAAACAGTACCGAATTTATTTATTAAACAGATCTGCGAAATCAAATGCGATGAAAACTTTCGCGACCTAAACGAACCCAAGTCGTCCTCGGTTTTTCGAATCATATTCGAAACCGTCAACCTGGCTCTGATACCACTTGAAGGATATGGAGAAATCCTCAAGCGCATCACGGAAGCGTGATCGTCGTATCGAATACGACGAAGAACGACTAGTCGTACTAGTTGTCCGGAGCAGCGGAATTTTAAAATTTTTAAACCGATGAAACCACATGATCCGAGAACCTTTCTCAAATCGTTTCATCTATAACCACATCAAGTATAATGCAATACCTCTTGAAGCGTGGTTGATCGAGTCTCTACGAAAAGAGACCTCCTGTCTCAAGTCCGATCGTCGGAGTAACGGCTTGCGAGCGCGGAGATGAGTCGCGGTGTCCTCGCAATCCAAATTGATCCAAGCGCGGTTGCTCCTGATCTCGTCGCACGAGATCAAACGTCTCCTTCGTGAGTGAAGCACTCCAAGAAGACAAAGAACCGCAGAGAGTCGAAGCGGCAGCACGATGGCGCGGGCGACGACGTTTCTCTCCACCAAGGTGGACGGCCACCAAGATGAGAGGGAGAGAGGGTTGTCGTGTATATGAGAAAGAGAGAGAGAGAGAGAGAGTTTTGTGCTACAATAGCATGTGTAAAGAGAGAGCCAAGAATGCCTCTCTATTTATAGGGTTTTGGGATCCATGGATCTCAATCCATGGGACACATAAAATCAATGGATGAGATTGATTTATGTTCATCCAATGGCTGAGATTGTTGTTGTCAAAAGCAACAAATTTAGGTCAAAATATATTTTATAAAATCAAATATAATTTGCTCCTAAATTAACCCAACAAATAAGGAGAGAAGACACATGGAGATTTCATCTCCATGTGCCTTCCATGTAGGCGCACACCCACTCCAATTAGGAGTGGTGTGCCGTCCACCATGGATTGCATGGAGATTGTAATCTCCATGTAATCTCTCTCTTATTTATTTGCAACAAAATAATTTGGGTTTTATTTCTCAAAAAATAATTCACAATTATCTTTGAGAATATTGCAATCTTGCCATGGAAAAATTGTGAATCATATTCACAACCCAAAACAACATGTAATTCATATTGTTAATTAATTACACAATGTGTATCCAATACACATCATAATTAATCAACACATATAAATTATAAGTAACTCTCTCTAATACATTATAAATCACATTTATAATATATCATGAATAATTGGATATCTCTATCCACATTATTCTTATCCAAACTAATTAAATCACATTTAATCATATTGGATAATTTCTCATACATCATGATAATTAAAACACTTTTAATTATCAAATTCTCTTTGCTTAGATCTTATGGAATTGTTCTTAAACCATTTAAGAACAATGCTATTTCTCCTCAGATACTTGGAGATAAGGACAGGGCGATTGTATTGTTCCACGTATAGTGACTTGGATGTTGAGATCATATCTCAACTCCAGATCCTATGGACCTCCCACTGATGCTTGATCAAATCAAGACCGTAGACTTAATCTTCTCATTGCATCTGAATCTTATTCAGACCAATGTCCAGTTCATGGACTAAGATTAGGTCACTTCTCTAATGAGAGGAGTCACTAAAATCCAATCCTGTTTCATCACTCCCTCGTAATGGAAGCGTCATGGTTATACAATCGTATATGATCAAATCACACTTCAGGTATTCCTAATACCTGCACATCCTACATACTGGAAGACTCATGATCATCCTGAAGATAAAGATCACTTTTACACTGTCATCTTCAGGGTTAGATCATTAAGTTTCTCAATCTTGGTCATCGGGATTTGGTATAGATCATATGCTTTCACAAAGCATATATCTTACCTTCAAATTCATGTCATGCTTCCAAAGCACGACGACCATGCATGGAATTTGTTCAGTCCCAATACCTCATGAGTGAGCTCATGTCTCCCGGTTCACAAGTGAACCTGTATGATCCCTTTGAGAGATCGTATTACTCATATGTCCTTACATGCAAACCAGCTCGCCGGTATATAGACCTTGATTAGGTCATCAACCTATTGGTCTGCCAAATGTACATACTCAGACATATAGTAATACATCTGTCTCTAGTCAGAGGATGCATGCCTAAGTCGTGACAGTATTCAACGTAGGTATTTGGTTATCTCGATCTCGTCAATTCAACCCTATTGACTTAACTAACCTGACACCTCTGAATCATTATTCCCATGCAGAGGACCTGCATCAAGAGGTCAGTCAGATATCAGTCATATGAGATAGGATTGCCATCTCCCACTCAGACTGGAGATCATCACTTAATGATCATTTGATGATGATTGATGAGTCCTCTATCTAACTCCTTAGATATTCATCCAAGCATCAGCCTCTATGATCCATCCAATGAATCAACAGCTGTATGATCATCAAGTTGGCCATGGTACATAACCCTTATTGTACAGAGGGACCCTATAGTGCATTCATTCATTAATCTCAGAAAGGGGAGTGAAAAATAAACAATAACTTTTATTGATAATTTATTCATTACAATAACATTTATTGTAGAAATGGTTCGCCCGGGGCTCACATTGCTAACAATCTCCCACTAGCCCTCAGAACCATTCAGGTACAATCTTTAAACCCATACTCATTACATGCTGGTCAAAAACCTTCTGTGTCAGAGGTTTGGTAAGAGGATCAGCAACGTTGTCGGCAGAGGCCACCTTGGTGATGATGATGTCACCACGCTTTTGTATCTCCCGAATGATGTGGTATTTCCTTTCCACGTGCTTGCTCTTTTGATGCCATCTAGGTTCCTTTGCCTGGGCAATGGCTCCCGTGTTATCGCAGAGTAACGGGATGGGAGTATCAGAGGAAACTACGCCAAGCTCCAGCACGAACTTGCGCAACCACACCGCCTCCTTCGCAGCATCCGATGCGGCAATGTATTCGGCTTCCGTTGTTGAATCTGCAGTAGTGTCCTGCTTCTTGCTTCTCCAGCTC
The DNA here is from genome assembly GCA_037367405.1 of Ottelia alismoides. Classification (NCBI taxonomy): domain Eukaryota; kingdom Viridiplantae; phylum Streptophyta; class Magnoliopsida; order Alismatales; family Hydrocharitaceae; genus Ottelia; species Ottelia alismoides. The sequence continues at coordinate 312,070 of JAZKJV010001551.1, forward strand.
ACAGCACCACCATTCAACAAGAACACGAACCCCGATGTCGACTTTCGATCATCTACATCCGATTGGAAGTCAGAATCTGTATATCCTAAGACTTGGAGATCACCATCTCCATAGACCAAGATGTAATCTTGCGTCCGTCTTAGATATTTGAATATGTTCTTTATTGCATTCCAGTGTTGTTCTCCATAGCAGGATTGGTAACGACTTACCACTCCCACTGCATGGCAGATATCTGGCCTAGTGCACATCATGGCATACATTAAGCTTCCTACGGCTGATGCATAAGGACATCCAGCCATGGCCTTCTTTTCCTCAACACTTTGAGGAGCCATTCCTTTAGACAGGTGGATACCATGTCTTAAGGGTAGGAATCCTTTCTTTGAACTATCCATATGGAATCGTTCAAGAATCTTCTTAATGTATCCATGTTGTGACAATCCCAAAATACTCTTTTCTCGGTTTCTGAACAGCTTCAGGCCTAAGATATAAGAGGCTTCTCCAAGATCTTTCATCTCAAAGGTATGGGATAGCCAAATCTTTACACTGGTCATCATCCCTGTATCATTCCCAATGATAAGGATGTCATCTACATAAAGCACGATGAACACAACGGCGCTCCCACTAAGCTTCTTGTATACACAAGGTTCATCAGGATTTTGCACAAAATCATAACTCTTTATGGTTTCGTCAAATCTGATGTTCCAACTACGAGAAGCTTGCTTGAGCCCATAGATGGATTTCTTCAGCTTGCATACTTTACCATCCTCAGTCATGAAGCCCTGGGGCTGCTCCATGTAGATATCCTCCTCGAGGTATCCATTGAGGAAAGCCGTCTTGACGTCCATCTGCCAGATGTCGTAGTCAAGATATGCAGCTATAGCTAGCAATTTCCGGATGGATTTAAGCATAGCCACAGGAGAGAATGTCTCATCGTAGTCGATGCCTTCTCTCTGTGTGTAGCCCTTGGCTACGAGCCGTGCCTTGAAAGTCTCTACTTTCCCATCAGGTCCCCTCTTTCTTTTGAAGATCCATTTACACCCAATGGGTTTTACCCCTTTAGGTGGATCCTCTAGGGTCCATACACCATTCTTATGCATGGAGTCAATTTCTGACTTCATTGCTAGCATCCATCTATCCATGTCTTGATCCGCGAGTGCTTCATCAAATGAAGTAGGATCAATGTCAGTTTCACCTGACACATGGAATCCATACCTTTCAGGTGGTGCAACCACCCTCGAACTCCTTCGAAGAGGTATGGGTGTTTCATCTTTATTTATCTCTTCCGTTTCTGGTCTAGGAAGCTCAGAATCCTCAGGGGATTCAAAGAATTCCTCTACTTCATTGTTGTCTTGACCTTTATGGAAATCATTCTCCAGAAACTTCACATCTCTAGAAACAAAAACCTTTTGGGTCTCAGGGTCATAAAGTTGGTATCCAATACCATCTTTAACATACCCAATGAAGTAGCACTCACGAGAGCGAGATTCTATCTTACTTGCGTCTACGTTCTTCGCATAGACCAAGCAACCCCAAACCCTCAAGTGATTAACACTAGGTTTGGTTCCATACCATAGCTCATGAGGAGTCTTAGGCACGGATTTGCTAGGAATCTTATTCAGGATATATATTGCAGTCTCTACTGCATATCCCCAGAAACTAAGAGGTAAATTTGCTTTATTCATCATTGATCGGACCATGTCCATGATGGTCCTGTTGCGTCTTTCAGCAACACCATTTAGTTGGGGAGTTCCAGGAGGAGTGAGATTGGAAATAATTCCATTTTCCTTAAGGTATTCCTTGAATTCATCTGATAGGTACTCGCCACCTCGATCAGATCGAATCCGTTTAATCTTCCTATCGGTTTGGTTCTCAACCAAAGCCTTGAATTCTTTGAACTTTTCAAAGGTTTCAGACTTATGACGTAGTAGGAAGATAAACCCGTATCGCGAATGGTCATCGATAAACGTCAAATAATATCGGTATCCATTTCGAGTCGCGGTACTGAAGGGACCACATACATCGGTATGTATTAGGTCAATAATACCTTCGCATCTCGTAACCTTGTTACGGAAAGGCGTCCTAGTCATTTTGCCTTGTATGCAATGTTTGCAAGTGGGCAGAGGTTGAACCTTTAGAAAATCTAGAGGTCCATCCTTTATCAATCTATTGATCCTATCAACAGACAAATGACCAAGCCTTTGATGCCATATCTCATTTGAGATATTTTTATCCTCTCTGGATCTTTTAGGGTTTTTATTAGTGGTTGTCACATTCATAATACATTTATCAATGCACGATTCATAGAGTCCTCCAGAAGTCAAAACACCATCCGCAATATATTTATCATAACGACTTATGACTAATTTATTACAGAAAAGGAAAGTATATCCGCTTCTAACAAGCTTAGATACAGATATCAAGTTCCTTCTGACTTCGGGTACATAAAGACATTCTTTAAGTATAAGGACTCTTCCACTAGATAATGATAGTCTACAAGTCCCGACGGCTACTGCTGCAACACTTGCATCAGATCCCATATGGATGACTATCTCCCCTTCCTCAAGATTCCTAGTTTCCTGAAACAAATGCAACAAATTGCATACATGAACAGAAGCACCAGAATCTACAACCCAACTTCCTTCTCGTCCAACGAGAAAGCTAGTTTCAATGATGAAAGTAGATTTCATACCTGCTGGGGCTTTACCTTTGTCTGAGGACTTCAGGTAATCTGGGCAGTTACGCTTCCAGTGCCCCGGCTTCTTGCAGTGATGACAGACGTCGGTTTTCTTCGACGCCATGAGAGTGGATGCATTGGAAGAAGAGGCAACACTTTGTCCCTTCTTCTTTCTCTTCTGGGCCGGGCCCTTCCGAGAACCATGCTTCCGACCGCGTTTCCCTTTGACCTGTGCAACCATTGCACTGCCACTGGGACCATCCTTCTTCATTACGTCCTCTGCGGACTTTAATGAAGCAAGGAGAGCAGCATTTGTCAATTCCAACTTGTTCATGTGGAATGACACTACAAAGTTATTAAAAGACTTGGGCAATGACAGCAGAATGAAGTCAGCTTGCATGTCTGCATCCATCGTTGCCCCAAGAGTCTCCAGCTCCGACAAGTACCCAAACATTTTGAGTACATGTTCTCGGACCGAAGTCCCTTCCTGCATTCTACAACGAATGAGGTCTTTCATAACATTGTACCGCTGAGTGCGGTTAATGTCACCAAACATATCTTTAAGATTCTGCATTATTTCCTGACAGGTATTCATCTCCATATGTTGCTTCTGCAGCACATTGGAGAGAGAACCTAGGATATAGCACCTAGCCAAGACATGATCTTCATCATACTTGTCATTAAATGCTTTTTCTTCCTTGGACTTAGGGTTCTCAAGCTTGTCCTCGGATAGCACATAACTAATGCGCTCAGCAGAGAGAACAAGCTCCAAATTTCGGATCCAATCCGAGTAATTCGGGCCGGTCAATTGGTTGACCTCAAGAAGCCTACTAAGTGGGTTCAAAGACTTCATTTTCTGAAATTAAGAATGCACTATATTAGAATATAGAAATATATATTCAAATTTATGATGTTTGATTAAGGTATTTTAAATCAAATTATTCTTGCATTGTCGACATTGAAAGTTCATTCCCTTAATCACTTTCAAAGTAAGAGATATACTTACCGCTATATCTCTAGCAAGAATTGGGATCTCCTCTTTATCATTGTCACATCCCAATAATATGAGAATCTGTGACTCCAATAAAGAAAAGCAGGAACTCATTCCATTTTACAAGTCCAACTTGCAATTTCCCAATTCGGTCTTTAACACCCGAGCCCACCACCCCTAAGGCGATGTTGACCCGTTGTTAATTGAACCAACCGTCAACAAGAATAGTACTCGCTATGCGCAATCCAATATCGCCCCAATAATATGAGGATCCGATATTGGGGTCACTACGCATACGGCCTTACTCTTTCGAGAAGCAAAGAGCCCGATCCAGATGCGCTTGCACACGGGAGCTGTCACTTCGGACAGGCGTCTCCCATATGCAATCCCTGGCGACGAAACTCTTTGCCTTGACGGGAGACCATGGATGTCACTTATGTGATCCTCCATATCATATTCAAATTTTAATTAATTATCGTGAATCACATTCACATAATTAATTCTTCCAAGGAAATTAATAACTCTAATCATATCAGAGTATTTCAATTGGACATAATCAATTTAATCATATTAAATTGATTATCAATCCAATTCAAACAATCAAACTTGATTATTTTACTTGAATACATATATGGTAATATCTCAAAATACGTATTAATTCGAATTTTAATAATTAGAAAAATACATCTTAATCCCTCGGACATTATCCCGGCCCTACCCGCTGTCATGGCCAGTACCGACGAGAGTGGGACGGACCACATACGTTGCAACCCGCAACCCCAATGCTCTCCGACTAGGCACCATATCCGCCTCGGGAAAGGATAATGCCAAATTGATTAATTTGTACTTGAGATGATAATCGGTTTTTCAACCGAAATTGTACCATATAGTAATAATCAAAACATTTTTGATTATAAGGAAATTTGTTAGACAAATTCCCAAATCCTATTCAAGCATCAAGTTTGAAGATTGTTGTTTCCAATTTATGATTTAGATCACATCTTAATCAATTAATTGGTTGGGGCCATGTCAATTAGGCAAATAATCATGTCTCAATATTTCACAAATATTATTCAGGATTATTTCACGAAATTAACAATTAATTTCACTAATTGACAATCACTTGGTTCTAGATTAGGAATGCAATTTCAGTATAGACCCCTATTCACTAAAATTGGCATATCTCAATCAATTTAAATCCAAATTAAGCAAACTCAATTTTCATAAATTGCTAACTTGATTTACAACTGAACCTAAGTGGATTTGCACGCATTTCGAGGCAGATGATAACAGTAATTAACTCTTTAATCATGTTAAAATCTATTGTTCCCGCAACAGTGCATACATGTCCATTAAAACAACCATAATTAGAGCATGCGAAATCCGATTTACGCAAACTCAGTTCCTGTGGTTTCCTTATTTAATGGGGAACAAAATCCAAGTATTAAATTCGTGTTTAAACAATTTAAACAGTACCGAATTTATTTATTAAACAGATATGCGAAATCAAATGCGATGAAAACTTTCGCGACCTAAACGAACCCAAGTCGTCCTCGGTTTTTCGAATCATATTCGAAACCGTCAACCTGGCTCTGATATCACTTGAAGGATATGGAGAAATCCTCAAGCGCATCACGGAAGCGTGATCGTCGTATCGAATACGACGAAGAACGACTAGTCGTACTAGTTGTCCGGAGCAGCGGAATTTTAAAATTTTTAAACCGATGAAACCACATGATCCGAGAACCTTTCTCAAATCGTTTCATCTATAACCACATCAAGTATAATGCAATACCTCTTGAAGCGTGGTTGATCGAGTCTCTACGAAAAGAGACCTCCTGTCTCAAGTCCGATCGTCGGAGTAACGGCTTGCGAGCGCGGAGATGAGTCGCGGTGTCCTCGCAATCCAAATTGATCCAAGCGCGGTTGCTCCTGATCTCGTCGCACGAGATCAAACGTCTCCTTCGTGAGTGAAGCACTCCAAGAAGACAAAGAACCGCAGAGAGTCGAAGCGGCAGCACGATGGCGCGGGCGACGACGTTTCTCTCCACCAAGGTGGACGGCCACCAAGATGAGAGGGAGAGAGGGCTGTCGTGTATATGAGAAAGAGAGAGAGAGAGAGAGAGAGTTTTGTGCTACAATAGCATGTGTAAAGAGAGAGCCAAGAATGCCTCTCTATTTATAGGGTTTTGGGATCCATGGATCTCAATCCATGGGACACATAAAATCAATGGATGAGATTGATTTATGTTCATCCAATGGCTGAGATTGTTGTTGTCAAAAGCAACAAATTTAGGTCAAAATATATTTTATAAAATCAAATATAATTTGCTCCTAAATTAACCCAACAAATAAGGAGAGAAGACACATGGAGATTTCATCTCCATGTGCCTTCCATGTAGGCGCACACCCACTCCAATTGGGAGTGGTGTACCGTCCACCATGGATTGCATGGAGATTGTAATCTCCATGTAATCTCTCTCTTATTTATTTGCAACAAAATAATTTGGGTTTTATTTCTCAAAAAATAATTCACAATTATCTTTGAGAATATTGCAATCTTGCCATGGAAAAATTGTGAATCATATTCACAACCCAAAACAACATGTAATTCATATTGTTAATTAATTACACAATGTGTATCCAATACACATCATAATTAATCAACACATATAAATTATAAGTAACTCTCTCTAATACATTATAAATCACATTTATAATATATCATGAATAATTGGATATCTCTATCCACATTATTCTTATCCAAACTAATTAAATCACATTTAATCATATTGGATAATTTCTCATACATCATGATAATTAAAACACTTTTAATTATCAAATTCTCTTTGCTTAGATCTTATGGAATTGTTCTTAAACCATTTAAGAACAATGCTATTTCTCCTCAGATACTTGGAGATAAGGACAGGGCGATTGTATTGTTCCACGTATAGTGACTTGGATGTTGAGATCATATCTCAACTCCAGATCCTATGGACCTCCCACTGATGCTTGATCAAATCAAGACCGTAGACTTAATCTTCTCATTGCATCTGAATCTTATTCAGACCAATGTCCAGTTCATGGACTAAGATTAGGTCACTTCTCTAATGAGAGGAGTCACTAAAATCCAATCCTGTTTCATCACTCCCTCGGAATGGAAGCGTCATGGTTATACAATCGTATATGATCAAATCACACTTCAGGTATTCCTAATACCTGCACATCCTACATACTGGAAGACTCATGATCATCCTGAAGATAAAGATCACTTTTACACTGTCATCTTCAGGGTTAGATCATTAAGTTTCTCAATCTTGGTCATCGGGATTTGGTATAGATCATATGCTTTCACAAAGCATATATCTTACCTTCAAATTCATGTCATGCTTCCAAAGCACGACGACCATGCATGGAATTTGTTCAGTCCCAATACCTCATGAGTGAGCTCATGTCTCCCGGTTCACAAGTGAACCTGTATGATCCCTTTGAGAGATCGTATTACTCATATGTCCTTACATGCAAACCAGCTCGCCGGTATATAGACCTTGATTAGGTCATCAACCTATTGGTCTGCCAAATGTACATACTCAGACATATAGTAATACATCTGTCTCTAGTCAGAGGATGCATGCCTAAGTCGTGACAGTATTCAACGTAGGTATTTGGTTATCTCGATCTCGTCAAGTCAACCCTATTGACTTAACTAACCTGACACCTCTGAATCATTATTCCCATGCAGAGGACCTGCATCAAGAGGTCAGTCAGATATCAGTCATATGAGATAGGATTGCCATCTCCCACTCAGACTGGAGATCATCACTTAATGATCATTTGATGATGATTGATGAGTCCTCTATCTAACTCCTTAGATATTCATCCAAGCATCAGCCTCTATGATCCATCCAATGAATCAACAGCTGTATGATCATCAAGTTGGCCATGGTACATAACCCTTATTGTACAGAGGGACCCTATAGTGCATTCATTCATTAATCTCAGAAAGGGGAGTGAAAAATAAACAATAACTTTTATTGATAATTTATTCATTACAATAACATTTATTGTAGAAATGGTTCGCCCGGGGCTCACATTGCTAACAGTCGCTTCATTTTGAGTACGACTCTTAAATAGGAATTAGTTTGTACTCTCGCACTATGCACTTATCTCAACTCAAACAAGGTGTTGGAAGACTGTGTGAGTCTCTTTTCTGGTAGCATGGACATCTAAATTTTAGAGTACGGGTTGAAATAAAGCTTCGCAAAATGGATGAACGGCTGGGCACAATTTATTCCAAGTACCCAAAACATGTGCGGAAAGAAAGATCTATATCTATAGGGGCACAATAAGATCCATGCAGAGCTACCAAAATCCAAACAAAAAGAAGCCAATTACCAAATAAATATTTGATCAAAAAGGTCCAAGATTCAAGATAACCTACAGATCTTTGTGGAGACTTAGCGGAACTAGTCGGCTTCACAAGGAGAGGTGACTACAGTGGCTACCCTCTAGTTCTTTTCCCCTAGTTCTAAAAATTTATCCCTCTTTCAATTGTAAACATAACACGACAGACCTTATAGGAAATACCAGACTCCCCGAGGATGTGTAATTGAAGGAGAGGTTTTCGTGGTCTTATGGCATTCTTGATGGGAGGAGATAAAACCTTTCACACACATGAGACAGTTGTTTAATCTTCATAGGGTATGCTTAGGGAAGAGGATTGATCTAAGATTACTTCTGAGCCGGAACTGTTACAATGATATGTAGAACTTGGAGGAAGTTGATTTTACAACCCTAATTCGTATACAAGTTCTGCCAAACTAATAATCCAAAGGTCGGGTCTAGCTCCATTTTCACATTTTGTTCATGTTTTTGTATGGAACCCAATCTCACTTCACCTCGTTTCTTTTCTATAAATGCACAGGGACGAGCATGGTTCAAGTATAGGGGGTTGATGAATATGTGATTAATCACTCTAAAAGAGATTAATTAAGCTCAGTTCCCCAAAATTCATATGCATTTTATCAATTATTTTGCATAATTAGCATTCATGCATGTATAAATAATAATTGCATTTTATCATTCATAATTGCAAAAAATAAGAAGCCAAAAATCCCCAGCCCATATGACTTGTAAACTAGCTAACTTCTCCAATTTTTAATTAATTCATGATAACTCCAAATCGCTTGAAACCACCTCCACTGTGTACATATTACTAACAAGAATAAATGAAAATTAAAAAAATCACTAACAGAAATAATTGAGAATAAGTCCAAACCCTAATTTCAGGTTAATCGGACCAAAACACGAATATCTCCTTCATACAGTGTTTGATTTGATCCTACTCATTTTTTAACTAATATACATTCAACTATCTTCAAAACAACACCAAGTTCAAAAGAATAGGAGTCATGTATGAAAATTGGGTTTTGGGTCTTTCTTGTACATTGTATTTTACCAAATTTTGAACTTTTATTTTATTTAAATATTTAACTCTTTTATTTAATTTCTTTTTCATTATTTTTTGATGAAAGTTTTATTAAAATGCACAAAAATTCAAACATAAAAAAAACAAAATCAAAGAAACTAATTGAGTCTGAATGTTCAATAATAATCTGTACAAAAGTCATCTTTTTCGTACTTTATTTTATTTCTTCATTTTCTTAACTAATAAAAAACCAAAAATTAGAGTAATGTGTAAATATATCTTTGATTTCATAGTATTTTTTATGGATTTTTATCTTGATTAAAAATGATACAAAAATACAAAACCAAAAAAGCAAGGTATTTTATACACATATAGTACCCAAAAATATCATTTTAGGCAAATGACCTATTTTGGTTTTAGTATATTCATGAAAGTTGTATATCTCATTGAGAAAGCAACTTTCGTGAAGAAAATTTTCCATCCGAGGTCATGTGCTATTTCTTTTTTATTTTTCTTTTCTTTTGTTTTTTGAATTTTTTGGAGCTGGCACGTGGCAGCTCCTGGAGCCGTCACGTGTCACTCATTCTTCTCATTTTTATTTCATTATTTATTAAAAATTACTAAAAAATTGAAAATTAAAAAAATGGACACCACATGGCAAGCCCTCGGTCGTCCGATCTCTATCGATCGAATGACCCTCCATCTCCTCCCTCCTTACGCTCAATCTCCTCCACTTTCCTCTTTCTTCAGTCACTGCCATCAATCTCCGCCATTTTCCCTATTCATACCCCAATAAAATCCAATCACCACCCCACGTCGCTAATCTGAATCATGTCAACCTCCAAAATCTCTGATCCTCCTTCCATATACGACCTCTCCCTCGTCCTTAAAACTCCATTGCTACCCTACTGCAAAAACATCCATTGTTAGTACTAATGCAAGATGGAGGCTCGGTGGTGACAGCCAAACTTCTCAATCTCGGTGAGATCCGGAGGTTCCATCCATCGTCGCAGTCATGCCTCCTTCGATGGTTGTTCTGCTCCGGCCATCTCTTCCAGCCGTCGAGCTTCTACTTCAAAGCGCATCAACCTCCAGGTCTATTGCCTCATCATCGAAGCCTCACAAGGGTCCTGCTCCTCTCCGACTTTGTCATTATCCTCCGCCACTCATCAACCCTCGCGTCGCACCTCCAAAAACATCAACATGCCTCCTCTCCCAGGAGTCTCCTTCTTCGTCAAGCCTTCACCGCTTTCATCCACCTTCCATGAATCCAGCCAGCAGTATCGGCGAAGGCCCTCTTCTCCAACTTCGCCTCCTCGACCAGGCGGCCCCTTCAACGTCAATCTTCAAGGACCTCTTCTTCAACACGTTGCAGAGGCTGGTTCGTCCTCAGCCAGTTGCTCTTCCCTTGAGCCATCGATACCTAATCCACCCCCCCGTCCCTTAAGGCCAGGCTCGAAGCCCGAGACTCCCTCATGTGATCCGCATGCATGAGGGGGAACTTTTGCATCGATGTCCCTAAAGCTTCACCAAATCCACCACGCACCCCTTATTGTCGTGTGCCCATTGGAAATTTTGTAGAGGCCCCATTGTGGGTTTTAGTAATTAAATCTAAGTCCTCAAACTGCATTTCTTTTTATTTTATTACTGTAATTTGCAAACAGACCCCTTATTATTGAAAAATAACATTTTCTTCTTCAGTTAATTCTATACATTGTGGCCAATGCATTGTATTTTTATACCTTGTGGTTAATTAATAACAAATATTTTTGTGGAAATTTACATATTTTTTCCAATCTGTGATCAGAAATTCATAGATAATTAACCCTTGCTCAAAAAATTGCAAAACAAATACTGGATTGTAAAAGTAATTGTAATTTACATTATACCCAAAAAGATTTATATTTGCATGCATCATTTGTCTTATAAAATTCATTTTGTGTATCGCAATTATTGATTTTTAATAAGTCTTAAACTTAATATTTTTTAAGGTTTAGGATTTTTTTGAGATAGGTCACATGATGATATATCTCGAATAATTTTATTCTCTAAAAATAAATAGGTTTAACATTTATTATAATTAATTATTATGATTCATCTTGTTTGCAATATTAAATTCATAAAATATTCATATTACATCAGAAAATTCCAAAAAAATAGAATGCATTCATTTCGTCATAGTTCACATCTCGCCCAAGTTTCGTAATTTTTAGACATCATTTGATTAATATTTATTTTCTAGTCCTTAAACATTGGCCACATTTTCAATTGCATTTATAAATTGCATTAAAAAATACCAAAAAATATTTCGCCTCGAAAACTACCCACAAAATTTGATACACATTTTAATCTAGGTTATTCCTTTGCCTTCTCGAGTTCGAACCTAGGACTTGCCTAATCTAAATAAACATCAAACCATTTTGACTAAAATTGAATTAATTAATTATGTGGTTATTTCTAGATTGATTCTGAATAGATACCTACAACGAACGACACATTTATTATTCGCGCGTTAATTCCCATAAATTAACAAAGGTTTTCCAAACTCGCCAATAGACCCTAGAGGATCCACCTAAAGGAGGAAAACCCATTGGTTATAAATGGATCTTCAAGAGAAAAAGGGGACATGATGGGAAGGTAGAGACCTTCAAGGCATGACTCGTAGACAAGGGCTACACACAGAGAGAAAGCATCGACTACGATGAGACATTCTCTCGTTTGGCTATGCTTAAGTCCATGGAGGCAATACTACTATATTTGCATATCTTAACTACGACATATGGTAGATGGACTCTAAGAAGGCTTTCTTCAATGGATACCTCAAGGATGATATCTATATGGAGCAGCCCAGGACTTCATAAGTAAGGAAGTATGCAAGCTGAAGAGATCCATCTATGGGCTCAAACAAGCTTCTTATAGCTAGAACATCATATTCGACGAAACCATGAAGGATTATGATTTTGTTCCGAATCCTGATGAACCATGTGCGTACAAGAAGCTTAGTGGGAGCACCATTGTGTTCATCATGCTTTACTTCGATGGTATCCCTATTATTGGAAATTATATAGGGATGATGAACAGTATTAAAATTTTATTGTCCCATACCTTCGAGATGAAAGATCTTGCAGAAGCCTCTTATATCTCAGGTTTGAAGCTGTTCAGAAATAGAGAAAAGAGGATCTTGGGATTGTCACAATATGGGTACATTAAGAAGATTTTGGATCGTTTCCTCATGGAAGATTCCAAGAAAGGCTTCCTTCCTATAAGACCATGGTATCCACCTATCTAAAGGGATGGCTCCTCAAACTGTTGAGGATAGGAAAGTAAGGGTTGGATGCCCCTATGCATCAGGTGTTGGAAGATTAATGTACGCCATGATGTGCACAAGGACAGATATCTTCATGCAATGGGAGTGGTAAGTCGTTACAAATCCTGTTATGGAGAGAAACACTGAAATGTAGTGAATAACATCTTCAAGTATCTAAGATGGACTCAAGATTACATCTTAGCCTATGGAGATGATAATCTCCAAGTCCTAGGATATACAAATTCCGACTTCCAGCATGATATTGGTGATCGAAAGTCGACGTTAAAGTTTGTGTTCCTATTGAACGGTGGTGTTGTGAGATGAAGAAGTAAGACGCAGGACACTACAACTAATTCAACAACAGAAGTTAAATACATTGACACATCAGATACTGCAAAGGAGGCAGTGTGGTTGTGCAACTTCATTCTAGATCTTGGTGTAGTTTCCTCTAATACTCCCCTCCCGCTACTCTGCGATAACAAGGGATCCATTGCTCAAGCGAAGGAACCTAGATGGCATCAAAAGAGCAAGCACGTGAAAAGAAAATACTATATCATTTGGGAGATACAAACATGTGGTGATATCATCATCACCAAGGAGGCCATGTCGACAACATTGTTGATCCCCTTACCAAACATTTGACACAGAAGGTTTCCGACCATCATGTAATGAGTATGATATAAAGGATTGTACTTGAATAGTTCTAAGGGCTAGTGGGAGATTGTTAGTCATGTGAGCTCGAGTGAACCATTCCTACAATAAATGTTATTATAATGTTTAATATATGAATAAAAGTTATTGGTTTATTTTACTCACTCTCTGAGATTAAATGAATGAATGCACTATAAATTTCCTTAGTACAATTAGGGTTACGTACCATAGCCATCTTGATGATCATACAACTGTTGATTAAACTGTTGAATCATAGAGGTTGGCGCTTGGATGAATATCTAAAGAGTTAAATTGAGGACTCACCAAGTACCATCAAATGATTATTAAGAGATGATCTCTAGCTTGAGAAGGAGATGGCCATCCTACTCTATGTGATGATATCTGACCGACCTCTTGATGCAGGTCTTTTGCATAGGAATAGGGACTCAGAGGTGCCAGATAAGTTAGTCAAAAAGTTGACTTAACGTGATCGAGATAACAAGATCTATGTCATATACTATCACGATATATGCATGCATCCTCTGTCTGGAGACATATGTATTGTTATATGCCTGAGTATGTACATTTGGAAGACCGATAGGTTGATGGTCTAATCAATGTCTATACAGCAGAGAGTTGATGTGCATACAAGGGTATATGAGTAATACGATCTCTCAAAGGGATCATACAAGTTCACTTGTAAATCAGAAGATATGTGAGCCCACTCATAAGGTAATGGTCGTCTTGCTTTGAAAGCATAAGAAGAATGTATAGGTATGAGATATGTTTTTGGAAAGTATATGATCGATATCAATTCATAATGAACAAATGAGAAACTTAGTGATAAACCCCTGAAGATGATAGTGTAAAATTGATCTATATCTTCGATTTTATTGTAGGTCTTCCATTATGCATGATGCAAATGTATTAGGAATACATGATGGTGATGTGATCATAAATGATTGTATAACCATAACACTTCCATTCCAAAGGAGTGATGAAACATGTTTGGATTTTAGCAATTCCTCCCAATAGAGAAGTGATCTGATCTTAGTCCAATGTGAGACATTGATCTTAATGTGATTCAGATACAATGAGAAGATTAGATCCACTGACTTGATTTAATCAAACATCAATGAGAAAGAGTTCAAAAATAATTCCATTTGATAAAATGTATATCCAAGCATTGAGAAATGGATAATTAAATGAGAATTAATTATCATGAATAATGTGAATTTGATTCATATTATTTTGATGCATAAGAATGTTTATCCAATATAATTAAATATGATTTAATTATCTTGGATATGAATAATGTGGATAGTGTTATCCATATTAATCCTATATATTATAAATGTGATTTATAGCATATAAAAAATAGCTATCTGTAAATAACATTTACAATTTAAATGTTAATGTCAATTGAATTCGCATTGGACAATTAATTGAACATGCAATTTACATTTTATTTTAGGTTGTTAATATGATTCACAAACTTCCAATGACATGATTGATATTTCACAAATTAATTTGAATTTTTTGTGAAGTAATATACAATAAAAATTGTATATAATGTAGGATGATATGAGATAATAGATCTCATATAAATGGAAGGAGGTGCCTTCCATTCAAGAGGGGTGGATGGCCACCTTGATTTATGACTCAAGGTGACCATCAATGATGATCACAAAAATACCCTACTTAGTTCATTGCTTTTATGTTGTAGTCGGGCACTTAATAATCGATCAAAATTCAACCAATCGAATGAATTAATAAATTTTAGCGAAAATGTGGTGTGTGTATTTATTAACTTGGGTGAGCCCGAGGATTGACTCAAGGAGGAAAAGGAACAACTTAAAGCTTAATTTATCAAATCTAGTGCATGGGTTTTCAAAGTGGATTTTTTTGGTATTTTTTTGTATGCAATTAAAGATGAAAATGTGATTTTGGTAAAGTTTGAGGACCAAAATGCAAATGTCACTCAACTAATTTTCAAATTAAAACTTGGCCCTAATATGAAAATATGCAAAATTAGGCTACAGCTTTTTTTTATTTTCGGATACAAAATGAATTTACTACGAAGTAAAAATACATATTATATGATTCTTGAGTAATGTAATTTCAATAAATAGCAAACTTATTTATTTCTCATAAAGTAAATTATCCTAGATAGGATTATGTGAAAGTATCCAGAATGACTTTAATTTCCTTAAAATACTAAGTATATAATTAATTAACAATCAAACACTCAATTCACAAAATAATTTTTTTGACCTCGACATAACGATTTTTTAATAATTTTTGGATCACAAAATAATTAATACAAATTAAAGATCACTCAGTGGGAAAATTTGCTAATTTCCAACAATTAAATTAAATTAAATTAAATTAAATCAAGCGTAGCTTACAAAAATATCATTAAATAACCACAAGATAGAGATTAAGTTGTTCAGCATGTTATTTTTGGAATAAAAACATCATGCTAAATGATTTTTAAATTAATAAACAAAGATATGGGTGTGAATGCAATACATACAATAAAATATAATAAAACAAAATGCAGGCGGGGATTAAAGATAATTACTGAAACCCACGGGGGGTTGGTGTAATTTTCCATGCGTCATATGCCCCGCACGTGATGCTGAGGTCGGCGAAGACGGATGGTTGCTTTGTGATTTCTGGAACCTGAGGGGTCTATGGTGAAAATTCCCCTCCTCCCTCCCCACGTGCTCCTCACATGAGGGGGGCTGGGCAGCAGTGTTCCCCCCAAGGCAGGTCGCGCACTGAGGGCGAAGCGGGCACAGACATTGGCACGCAGTTGCTGGACTGCTAGGGAGGTGTCGGTGGACCTGCTGGCCAACGATAACGATGGTGGAGCTCCGAGGGCGGAGCTATGAAGGCGATGGCTGGAGGCAATGCGGCTGGCATAGTAAGGGTGCAGGGGGCACGCAGCTAGCTGGAAGGTGAGGGCGGTCCTGCTGATCGTTAGCGGAGGCATAAGGTGGAGAAGCAAGGCCGATGGAGGGCGAGGCGAGCAGCGGAGTCAGTCGAGGCGGGTGGCGGAGTCGGTCGAGGTATGCTGTAACAAGGGCGAAGAAGGTTTTGGACTGAGGTGTTGCTACAGCGGGTCACGCGACCACACATAGCGATGGGTGACGGGGGCACGCGCGGGCATGGAGTAACGAGGCCGGAGATGGATGGCGAGTTGAGGTGGAGATAGAGCTAAAGGAGGGAGATAGAAATTGAAGAAGAAGGAGAAGGGGGAGGAGGATCAGAATGAGTTTGGGGGTTTACCTTTAGTGGGTTCCTTCATCTGAGAAGGAAGATCGACAAAGAGCTCGAGGTAGAGAAGCTGCTCGAGGAGCTTTGCGACGTGGGTTGACGGAGCTCACGGATCACGCCCGGAGTAACGACGTCTTCGCTCGATGAAGACACTTCTTAGATGTCACCCAAGATGACCGAAAATGGGCGCACCTCTCTCTGATGGTGGATGGAGGTGCGAGCAGGAAAGAGGCTGGCGTATAAGAGGGGGTGTTGGGCAGGGGGGGGTTCGTAACAGCTGATGGAGGATGCGGAGGGTTGGCCGTTACTAGAGGCGAAGGTGGAGGGCCGTTGCAACGGAGGGAGAAAGGAATGTGCACATGGCCAGGTAAGAGAGAAGAGAGGAGAGTAAAGGAAGGAGACAGAGAAGAAAAGAAGAGAAATAAGGAGAAAATAAAATTAAAAATAAAAATAAAATAATAAAAATAAGAAGAAAAGAAAAATATTAAATAACGATAAAAAATAACTAAAATTTAACAGAAAAATCGAAAAGAATGTGGTAGCTCAACCTCTATGCCATGGCTCGAACAGGGGTGGTTTCACCTTTAATTAGACAGTGGTTTATGGCACGGATTGTCCTTGTGCCATGAGCTATGGGCTTTTTCTGAGAGAATGTGGCATCTCAACTTCTGGGACATGGTTTGTCCTTGGGGACTTCAACATGGTCAGGTTCGCATACGAGAAACAAGGGGGCCAGCTCCCTCATCGGGGGCAATTTAGATGACTTCAATAGTTGTATTGACTGTTGTGGTCTAAGTGACCTGGAATCCTCTGGTAACACATGGTCTAGGTCAAATTCCTCTGTTGGCCTTATGAGGATCACCGCGAGGTTGGACCATGCACTAGTTAATTCCCACTGGATATCTTGCTTCCCAAATGCAAAGATGTCGTATTGCGTTGTTTCTTGGAGTGACCACCTCCTTCTTCATGTGGTGATCACTGGTCTTATCAGTCTCCTGAATCCTTTCACGTATTATGACTACGGGGCTGGGAGGCTGGCTACCTAGATGCAGTTATTGGGAGGTGGAACTCCCACGTGCAGGGCAACCCCCTCTTCCGCCTCACTAAAAGGCTAAAAATGTGAAGCAGGCCCTCAAATCTTGGGCTCTTACGGATGCGAACATCTTCACTGAAGTTGAGGAAGCTACGAAATTCTTGCATAAGGTGAATTGCTCTCTCTCTCTCTCTCCACATCACCTTTGGACCCATAACTTGCGGCACTGGAATGGGATGTGAAGCTTCACCTAGAGGCCCTTGACTCGAACGTAGAATCCGCTTGGATGTAGAAGAGTCGTGTGGACTGGCTTAAGCTTGGCGATTGTAACACTAAATTCTTCCATCTCTGCATTAAAAGGCGAGTCTACAAGAACTACATCAACAACCTTATATACGTGAATGGAAAAACCGTAGAAAGCTCGACAGAAGTTTCTGTGGAGGCCTTGGCCTACTTCTAGAACTTAGTTGGCCATGTTGGGCCCAGCCCTTCTAGTGGTACTCTCCCCCCATCCAAATGGGTCCTGACTGAGGCTGCTAGAAAACCGTTTGCTGAGAATGAAATATGGAAAGCGCTCCCATCTATTCTCTCCATAAAATCTCTCGGTCCATATGGTTTCAATGTCACCTTCTATAAGCGGCACTGGGCTTTGGTTAAGAGGGAAGTGTGCCTTGATATGGATTTCCTACATAAAGGCAGTAGCATGGTACGTTAGGTTAGTCACACCTTCCTAACTTTGGTACCTAAGGTCCCCTCTCCGTATGGTTTAGGGGATTTGTGTCCCATCTCGTGCTGCAACTTAATCTATAAGATATTCGCCAAAATGCTGGCCACTCGCCTCGGGGTAGTGCTCCCTCATTGATCTTTATTAATCAATCGACGTTTATTAGAGGCATGTCCATTGGTGACAATATAAGACTCGCCAATGAAATCTTGTGGGGCTTTGATAGACGCCCTTGTACAATATATGGTTGTCTAAAGATTGACCTCTCTAAAGCATTCGACTCTATAAAACACTCCTTCATCCTCGATGCCTCTGTAGATCATGGAGTTTGACAGCAAGTGGATCAGATGGATAGCGACGTGCATTACAACTTCATCTTTCCCAATACTTGTTAGTGGCTCCCCACATGGCCTCTTCAGGGAGGCTTAAGGTCTGAGGCAGAGTGACCCCTTGAGCCCTCTGCTCTTCACCTTGGGAATAGAGTTCCTCACCAGCCTTATGGATCTCAAGGTGGCAAATGGTCGCTTGGTGCCCATGGGGAGAGGCCACCTCTCTGCTCCAACTCAATCTATGTGCGCAGATGATCTACTTCTTTTCATCAAGGGCACGGACCGCTCCCTTCATGTAGTCAGGGACATTCTATCCACCTTCCAATCATTCTCGATAATATAAGAAAGAGTAGATTATTTCCTCTGAAGTACTTTGTGGAAGGGCCTGCTGCTGTTGTGATGCCTAGACAGTCTCTACGGGCCTCTTACCTGGGTCTACCTCTTAACAGTTAACTCCACCTCATATCGGAGCGTGGATTCCTGGGTATTGGAGGATACGATTCGCATTGTGTTGGGTGGATGGAAGGTGAAAGTTCTCTTGCTCGCAGGTCATCTGCAGTTGTTGCAAACCATGGTACTTGGCATCACCATTTTTTGGGCGAATGGGAGGCTCAGGCCCTCTCTCTCAATTCAGATGATTGAGCAGCTCTACGCAAACTTCCTTTGGGGGAAAGACTTGCACGACATCATGTGGTGAACAGTGTACCTCCCCAAGCAAGGGGGGGCTTGGGCTCAGATCATTGGCAACCTTACGTGACGCTTTTGTGGTTTCCTGGGGATGGAGGCTCCTCTCGTCAAATTCCTCTAACTGGGCATAATATGTGCGACAGAAATACCTTTTTAATGGTTCATTTTGGGAAGTGGTTCCTACCAGTAGGTGCACTCGCATCTGGAAAGAGATTCTTAAAGCTAGGCCCATATTGTGGGGTGTTATCACTGGTAATATCCCACCATATGTATAGTCCCAGGACCCGAAAGGGTTTTTATTTTTCGAGGTTGTGGAGTTGCTTCGCCACAGGGAAAACAACTAGCCTTGAGCCCCTCTTATCTGGGCTAAGGGTACACTGCCTAAGTTTTCCTTTACTATTTATAGAGGAGTAATGGGATGCCTTCCTTCCACAAATAGGCTAGCCAATTTCAAAATATGCCTGCCCTCCTTATGCAACATCTGCTCAACCGAATTAGAAACCCATCAGCACTTTCTCTTCTCTTGCTCAACGACTTCGGTGGTTCGGGAGGGAGCCTGTATGGAATTAATTTGCTTCTTCCGTGATTAACCGCAAGATAAGAGGGTCTAAATGTCTCACACAAGGCAGAGACAAAGTCGTTGCGGCGACCCTCGGTAAATCCCGATTAAATCAACAATTAACCCACAAATAATATCAAGCAATGGAAATCAGATTGTGGAGTTAAAATTTATTATAACTCTACAAAATATGTGTGTAGTGCAAGTATGTAGAGTGGCGAACACATGGAACAAACATGTAGAATAAGGCAATAATGCTCAGAAATGTGAAAGTGGTTAAATGCCTATAAGTGCTATTTTTATGGGTTTTGAATTTTATATTTTTTATTTAATTTTTGATTTTATATTTTCATATTTTGGTTTTTAATTTACTTTATTTGTATTTTCTTTTTATATTTTGTATTTTTATATTTTCTTTTTCTTTTAATAAAGATATAATGTATATAAGGAATATATATGTACACTAGAGATAAGAGAGGGATAAAAATAGGGGGAAATGCTCAAAATACAAGAAATGGAATGTCTTGTGAATTTTATATTTTTCCAACGTTTTTGTGATTTTTCTAGATTTTTTCCTAATTTTTTTGGTATTTTAAGGGTAAAAATACTAGTAAACAGCGAGATAAGTTGTTGGCCGAAATTAAAATTATGATAAAAAATCAAACAGAATCAAAACTTCATCAAATTTATTTTAAAATAAAGATAACAAAAAAAGGAAAATTCAGAAACTGAAATTGTATTTTTAGGATTTTTGTGTAATTTTTAAGATTTTTATGAAGATTTTTGGTGTTTTACTTATTTTAGAGGTTTCCTTTTGAAATTTTTAATGATTTTTGGTCTGAAGTTAAAACATACAGAAACAAACAAAATATAATTTTTTTGGATTTTTTCAAAAAGGTAATGAATATATTAAAAATAAAAGACTGCAGGAAGGTAGAAATGATGTTTTTGATTTCTTTGACTAATCAAACAAGAGGATAAAAATACAACAAAAATCCATGATTGGAGAACAAGCTCAGGGACACGCGGACATATTTTTAGACTTTCAAATAGGTGAAAGATGCTCAAGAAATAAATCAATCACTCAAAATATTGTAGAAATTCTACAGGACACAACTCGCAATATCTTTTGATGAAATTTGAAAACAACATAGACCCTACTAATTTCTACAACATATCCAAAAATGAGCAAGTGATGTCAAATTTTGAAAGAGTTATTAACAAAATACACCAAATCGGTGTCCTGAGTTCAAAAAATCACCATTAATAGCTCATACATCAGAATATTTTGAAATTTTGACTTGATGTAGGTCTTTGAAGCAGCTTTCTAATAAAAAAAGTCTTATAGAAAATAGAGTTCACATGAATGATTTATGAGTGTTTAAGTGCAGGGGTACAGATGAAAAAGTAAATACGAAACTGCAGTTCAAAAATGTACTCGAAAACTTCTTGAAATATGCCAAAAATACAAGGGTATGACCGCAAAACTTGCCACTAATCCAGGTGGCGCCAAGCTACTCTTGGACAATAAGGGGATGTGCGTGAAAGTGCTCCGATGTACCTGCAATTAGAAGAAGGGCTCGAGTACAAAACTTGGCCAAGATGTCAGGTACACAAAAAAAGGGATATGAATGGGTTTTCCTTCGATTTGGTGAGGGAAGAAAGATGTTCTCCGACCACCGTATGTGGCCGAAGATGAAGGGGGTTGTGTATGAGGATACGTAGAATAGCAGAGGATGGTGGCAGTGAGATGTGAGCTGCGTCGAGGAGGATGAATGAAAGTCGAAATGTTGGGTTGGAAGCTCGCCGGAGCTTGCTCCGACGAGGGGTGAACTGAGTGATTAAGTGACTAAAAAGCAAGTAAACAAAATGCTAGCATAAATCTATGATCTACAAGTGAATAAAGAGTAAGGAAACGAGCAAAAAATGACCTCGACTGGCCTAGAAACCAGGAAGGTGGAACCTCGACGGCCGGTGGTCGGAGGTGGGGGTGGAGCCACCCTTCGACTTGCCTAGCCACGCTCCGAGGAGCTGGAGAGCTCACTGTCACTTCACTCTATCATGAGCTCCAAGAAGGGTGGCCAAAATGGGTCCAAGAAGGTTCAAAAAACGAATGGGAAGAAGATGAGGTGTTTTGTACATGCGAGGTTGGTGGCTCCAAAGAACGATGAATATCTAGCGAATCGTTGATCCAATCCTCAAGCAACCTCTGGGCGTGTATAAGGCTACACCAAGGAGAAAAGGTCGTGAAGGAAGCTTAGCGATTGGGTGAAAGGATCGGCCTTGAAAAATCCGAAATAACGGACAAAAATGAGGCTCTGACAAGAGTGGCAGAGGCTGGTTAGAGAGTTGATGAGATGGCAAGAAGATCGGTGTGTATCTAGAGAATCGACAACTCAACCCTCAATATAATGATTGGGCGTGTATAATGGATGTATGGGGAGAAAAAGTCAAGAAGGAAGCCCGGCAATTTGGTAAAAGAATCGTCCTATAAACATTCGAGAAAATGGGTAAAAGCTAATGTATAGACGCACAACAGAGGGGGGTCAGACAACGTGATGAACATGCTCCAAAGATCGAAGATAATAGAACGGATCCATGATCCAATCCTCAATATATACCCTGGGTGTGTATGGTGGATATAATAGGAGAAAAGTCAAGAATACTTCATCGTTAAAAGATGCACGATGCGTCCTCCAAAAATCGGTGAAAACGGACAAAAATGTAATTCTAACACTGTACATTGGTAATTCATCTATGTATTTTATACAAGAATTTTATTTTTAGTATTTTATTTATCATTTTATTCCAGTTTTAATATGTACATATATAATATTTATGAAATAATAAAAATATGAAATAATAAAAATTATGAATAATAAATAAAATGAATATTTTAATCGGTATAGTTATACAATAGGGGTCCAAAGCTCAACTTTCAAACCGTAACTCCAAAAAATACAAAAACAGCTTCATTAAATAGAGTATTGAAAATTATATACAATTAAAGGTGATTTTTATACATTTCGAGTTTTTATTTGAGAGATACAGGTCTGGGAAGTTGGGATTTTGGAATTTTATTCAGATCATAACTTTTGACATGTACATTATTTTTATATGAAATTAATTTTGTATTTTTCTTTATTTAATTATCTACAACTTTTTTGTACAAAGTTTCTTTATTTAAAGTATAAAAAGTGGAACTAAAAATAGGTCCAAAAATGAATAAAAAATGAATTAAATAGAGGAATTTTATTAGATTCTGGCCCTTATCTCCCTCTACTTTATTCTTCGTCGATCTAGTCATTGAGATGCTTGAGCCTTGGGGTTTTGGGTCATAAAATATTTACAATATTTTATTCTTTTTCTTTTCTTTTCTTTATTCTATAATTTTGGCCTTAAAAACCATATTTTATACACTATTTACACAATTATGCATGGATGATAAAAAGCCTAAATTAAGCCTATTTACACGCATTTACTAGAATTTTTAAGGCCAAATGATAGAATAAAGATGTTGAAACATAGATTCATCATTCCGCTTCTACTCTCAATCCATGCTACTCTAGGCTGGATATTGATGAATCTCGAATTCATTATTCTAAATATCATTATTAAGCTCAAATCCCTCAAAATCATCAGCATTTCTGCATTTACTTTGCATAATTAGCATTCATGCATGTTTTCATAAGAATTGCATTTTATCCATAATTTCTGCACAAAATAACAAGGCAAAAATCCAAGCCAAATTTGACCTATAAATAGCCTAACTTCCCCGATTTTTAACTCCTTCATGCTCACTCCAAATGATCCAAAACCACCTCCACTGTGTACATATCACTCACAAGAATAAATAAAAAAATACAAAAAAATAATTAACCCAAATAAGTGGACTGAAAAACCCCATATCTTCCCCAATCTAGTGTCCGTTTTGATCCTACTCACTTTTGAACTAATGTACATCCAATTACCTTCAAAACAAGACCAAGTTCAAGTGAATCAGAGCTCATATGTGAAAGATGGGTTTTGGACCTCTTTTGTACATTGTGTATTTTAGCGGTTTTTGACCTTATATTTTATGTACATATTTTCTTAATTAATAAAAATCCAAAAAATTAGATTAAGGTGTCTTTATTTATCTTTGATTTTTCCATATTTTTTTCCGGATTTTTTATCTGATTTAAAAATGACAAAAAAAATTATAAAACCCAAAAATCAAGGTATTCTATGTAAATGGGATACCCCAAAAATTCACTTTATGCATTTGATTGATTTTGTTTTAATGTCTTCATGAAAATTGTAGATCTAATCGAGACGAGCATTTTTCATGAAGGAACTTTTGCGATCTGAGGTCATTTGCTATTTATTTCACATTTTACAAAGAATTAATTTCTCGAATTTTCTGGTGCTGACACGTGGCAGCACCTGGAGGCGCCACGTGTCAGCATTTTTTGGGCCTCTTTTAAGTCGTTTTTATTAAAAAATAATAAAAAAATAAAAATAAAAAAGATGCACGTGTGTCGCACGTGCCCTGCCCTCTCCCTTTTAGCCACCACGTGGCGCCTCCACGGTCGTTCGATCAGCGGCCGATCGAACGACCATTGTACGTATTTAACCTTCCGCAATCCTCGCCGCCACTCCGTGATCTCTGACGCTAAACTCGCGCCGACCGCTCCGCAACCACCTCCTCTGCTTCTCTCGCGCCGCCAACGACCTCCACACATCTCGCGATCTCCATCGCCGGCCTAGACCCTTCTCCTATTTAAGACGAACCCCCTCCGACGTTCGACATCATCCGCTGATTGAGGAACGACTCCGGGTGACAGACCGGGGCTCCAACCCGCGGCGAGATCCGAAGTCCTCCGGGCTTCGCTGCATCACGACTCGTCGTCGGCATCGCCGCTCTGCTCCGATCATCGTCGAGCCAACGCCATCGTCGTTCTCCTCCGACTTCTCCTTCACCGTTCTTCATCGACACAGCCACCTTCGAAGCCTCATCGACGACACTCCAACATCAACAACTCCACCTCCGTCATCGATCGCTCCGCCACAACAATCCATCGTCGACCCGATCGTAATCACCAACGCCATCGCCTCCGTCAAAGCTTCCACCGCTAGAAGCTACGCCAGGATCACCGCATCTTCTCCATAGCCACACAGAAGAGCGCCTCCACTTCACCGTCCCTAGGCCATGTGTCGGCCAGAGGACAGCCTACTCCAGCTCCGCCTCCACTTTCTGCTACTCTGCCGTGAGACACCAGCCACTCCGCCTTCGACCGCCGAGCAGTGGACCCGAGGCCCTCCCCGCGTGCGAGGCACGTGACGGGAGGGAACACGTGAGGAGCACCATCCCCTAGGGTCACGTGCTGCACACGTGACCTTGGGACAATTATAGAAACCCCCTCGGCAAACTTCCATTTTGCGCACCAGTCCAAGGGTCACGTGCCTAGCACATAACTCCTTGGAAAATTTGCAGATTGCCCCTCAGTTTAGTGGTAATTCAACTTAGGTTCCCCTGCACTTTCTTTATTTATTTTATTTGCATTTGTACCCCTATGTTCCCCTTTTATTTTAAACAATCTAAATTGCATATTTTATTTATCCAAAAATAGCACTTTGTTCCTCATTTAATTCTTTACATCTTGACGTATTGTGGATATTTTTGTTATTGATGGTTAATTAATAATCAATTATTCTGTAGAAAATTATATAGTTTGCCCAATTTGTGCTATTAAATTTGTATTTAATTAACTATTGCTCTAAAAATTCCCGGAAAATCGCAGATTGTAGAGTAATTGTGCTTGACATTGTGCTCAAAAAGATTTGCATTTGCATGCATACTTTGCCCTGTAAAAATCATTTTGCATATTTCAGTATTTGATTTTAATAGATATTAGATCTCACATTTTCAAGGTTTAGAATTTTTCTGAGATCCATCACCTAGTGATAGATCTTAGATAATTTTATCCCTTGAAAACAAGTAGGTTTAATATTTATTATAATTAAATATTGAAATTCACTCTGTTTGCATTTAAAAATCAATAAAAAAAAGTCATGTTGCATTTAAAAATTCCAAAAAAATTACAGTACATTCATTCCATCATATTTAGCATTATGCCAAGTTTCGTATTTTCTGGACATCATTTGAACGTAATTAGCATTTTAGTCCCTAAAATAGGCTGAAATTGCATCTTGCATCCCTTATTTGCATTAAAAATTCCAAAAAAAGACTGCCTCGAAAACCGTGCACGAATTTTGATAGACATAATTCTAGGTTGTTCCTTTGCCTCCTTGTAATCGACCTTGGGACTTGCCCAAGTAAAATAAACATAAAACCACTCTATTAAAAATTGATTAAAATGTTCGTGGTTATTTTCTTGACCGATTCCGATTGCCGCCTACAACGCATGAATCATTAGTCTTTAAGCACAATGAACAATATAAAAACATTTTCTTAACTTAGCAAATTTCGGACTCGTCAGACACGTACTATCCCAACGGGGGAAGTTCACGATAGACTGATCGGTCTACTTGCTACCACTATTGTTTATTTGGAACGGAAGGAATTCTAGATGACCACAAGGTATGACCCGGACGGTAGACAAGTTAGTGGACCTAATTGTACAATAAATTCTCCTTTTGGGGATGTAATACTTGCCGTCGTTTTTGTTATCCGAGGGTCAAGAAATCCCCTCCGCCAAGGGCTCTTGGTTGGAGATTTTTTTGCTTCCTTTCCATATTACAACTCTTGCTTATAGTTTATACACAGATTACCTACTTATCAAAAAAAATTGAAAAGAAATAGTAAGTGAAGTCAAATAAAAAAAAGGCCAACATGAAAGTTTTTCGTCTCGATGAGATATACAACTTTCATGAAGGGTCCAAATCAAAAGAGATCATATGTACAAAAGTATTTTCGGAGGTACTCTATGGATAATAAAATACCATGTTTTTTGTATTTTGTTATTTTTATAATTTTTAAATAAGATAAAAGCAAGAAAAAATAGAAAAAATAATAAATAAATAAATACATATTAATTTATTTTTTGGATTTTTAATAATAATTAAGAAAAGGTAAAATTAAAAGTATGTAATATATAATATACAATTAGATCTCAAAAACCTACATTTTGTTAATGAATTCCAATTTTAATGAAACCACTTCCATTAGATAGATAATTTTATACTTGAACTTTAAAAATGAGTTTGGTGAATTTGGAGTTCACACGAAGCAAGAATTTGGTCGAGAAGTTGGACTTTATGGCTTTTTTAGTTGAAGATCTAAAAGTATTTATTCAAGGTAAAAATTATTTTGTATTTTTGAATTTTTTATATACATTTTTATGTACAAGTTAGAAAAGGAATTAAGTCAAAAGGAATCAATATAAATTTATTGAAAAATGGGGAAGTTTGTATATTTACAGGGTATTATTTACTAACATTTTTCAACATTTTATATTTTATTTATTTTTTGTGATTTTTTATTTATATTATTTTGTAGGGTTATTAACAATACAATTAGTTTATTTTATTAAGAGTTGTATAAAATAATTTGTTAATTTATTTAATTTAAAGACTTTTATTTAGCAAATTGTTCAAAGAGATAATCTAAGATCAATGTATTAAGATAATGAATCACAGATTCATTAGTCCCCCTCTATTGGAAGGAGTATAGTCTCCTTCCTAATCCTACATGGTATGCTGATTTGATTGAATTAATTTATATTAATGATTTATTCAATACAATTTTAATTTAATTAATTGTTGTTTTTACAACAAAATCATGGCCATTGAAAGAAAAATAATTTAATCTCAATCATTGGATTTATGTTGTCCACGGATTGAGATCCATAGACTCCTAAGATATTATGAAAGAAGAGGCAACCCTAGCTCTTATTTTAGAACATATAATTCACAAGATCTCTCTCATTCTCATCATCTTATGCACCCCCTCTCTTTATAAGTGGTCGTCCACTTCATGACATAGAGAGGATAGCCGTCGTGTCGCCTGATGAAGCCACATTTCATCATCTTTATTCTATCATTTTGGCATCAAAAACCCTAGCAAATGCGTGTAAATAGCATTAAATCCATCATCTTAGCATTCATGCATGTGCATGTAAATAGTGTATAAAATACTATAATTAAAGACAAAATTATATAATAAATAAAAGAAAAGAAAAAGAATAAAATATTGTAAATATTTTATGATCCAAAACCCCGATACCTAGGCATCTTGATGAATAGGTCGACAAGGAATAAAGTAGGGGGAGATAAGGGTCAAAAATACAATAAAAAAACCCCTTTGATTTAATTCATTCTTTATTCATTTTGGGACCTATTTTTGGTTTCACTTTTTATACCTCAAATAAAGAAACTTTGCACATGAAAGTTTTAGATAATTAAATAAATAAAAATACAAAATTGATTTCACTGAAAACTAATGTACAGATAAAAAGTTATGGTCTGAATAAAATTCCAGAACTCCAACTTTCCAGACCTGTATCTTGCAAATAAAAATCGAAATGTACCAAACTCACCTTTAATTGTATATAGCATAAAATAATCTATTTAATGGAGGTGGTTTCATATTTTTCGGAGTTACGGTTTGAAAGTTGAGTTTTGGACCCTACTTGTATACTTGTACAGATTAAAATATTCGGTTTATTATTTATTCATTATTTTTGTATTTTTATATTTTATAATTTTATAAATATTAGTTATGATAATTATGTATACTAAAATCAGAATAAAAACATGAAATAAATACAAAATAAAATACTTATACATAGGTATTATACCTACACTTATACCTGTATAATACATATATTTTATTTAATATACAAAACACATCAGAAAAAAATAAAACAAAAATATATTTATGTGTATAAAAGTATTTTATAATTTTATAAAATAATAAATTAAAAAAAATAAATTAAAATCACAAAATAAAAATAAAAGAATAAAATACATAGGTAATATACCTATAAAGGGTATAAAAGTAAACTTATAAAAATATACCTCATAAAAATAATTAAAAATCAGAATAAAATACTACATAAAATAATAAATATTTTTTATTTAATAACCAAAATTGAATTCAGCCATTTACTATTTTAAAATGAATTAATAAATCTTTTTTCCAGGGATTTTACCTGATTGGTCCACGTGGACCAATCAGGGGACAGTCAAAGTTGACCATGGTCAACTAGCTGTCCTAGCCCTGTTAGCATGTCAGAGCCTTGGTTTTGACCCATTTTTTTATTTTTCCAAGCCTCTCCTTGCATGTTTTCGTGTCACTCTCTTCACAACCTTTTCTCCTTGTAGAATGGGCATACTCGCCGGGTGATTGTCTTGAGGAGAGGGTTGTCGATTCACCCGATAATCCTTGGTCTTTGGACCACCCCAGTCATCAAGTCAAACCACATATATGGAATTGAATTTGAACCCCTCATTTCGATAGCCAAGCTCCCCTTTCGCGCCTAATCGATCCAGGGAGGTGACAGCTCCCTTCAGCGAACCTCAGGCGGGTCGAGCAAGGCTCGAGGCGGCTTCCATGACCTCCGCCACCTTCGCCGACGTCGAGGTACTTCCCTCCGGTCACGACCGTCGAAGCAGCCTTACTTTCGTGTTATTTCTTTCGCATATTATTTGCCTTAGCCCTAGGATTAAAAGCCCTCTAAAAATTTCGAAAATTATCCATCTAATCGCCCCATTTGATCACCTCGCCGGAGCGCACCTCCAGCCGAGAGCCCAACCGTCGTTTCGCGCCGCCTTCTCGCCACCGCGGGACCTAGGAACTTTGCCCTGGGTCCGCTCACGCTTTGTTGCAGGTGTTTGGACGTTATCGCACACCTGGGGGCCATTTTGGCCTTCGCCGGAGCCGCTCGAGCTCTCCCAGCTCCGCCAGCCTCTCCGGTGAACCTCGGCCACCGCCGAGGCTTTTTGGGCCCATAAGCATATAGAGGACACCGCCAGGAGGCCGCAGCTCCATTTTGAAGTCCAAAAGCCACTGGAGCTAGGAGATCTGCCACGGGGAAGTTCGCCTCGCCGACGTTCTTCCCCGTTCTCTCTCCACGCTTCGCCACCGTTGGATCGAGTCGCGCCTCCAGATTGCATAGCCACCGTCCGATCTCATTGCGCATCAACCGTCAGATCGTCCGAGGGAGATCTAATCGCAGTCGTTACAGCTGAACCGTCATCGCGCGTCGAGGGCGCGCCACGCGTCAAGGGGACGGTCCACAACCGTCCGATCTCGCCCAAGCGTGGACAATTTGCAACTATACCCCGCGCCATTTTGTATTTTTCTTTTAGTCCAGAAACTTTCATTTGCCATTTAAGGTATTTTGTAATATTTATACATAGGCCCTCGAACTTTAAGTATTTGCAAGTCGGTCCTCAGCCACGTCACCTCACGTGACCTGTTCACGTGAGGTGCTGAGCTTTTTGCATGCGAGGCCCCCGGCCTTTTATGTATTTCTTTTTAGTACCCGAACTTTTAATTGTAGTGTAAAAGTTTTGGACATTTTGCAACTTAGCCCCTGAGGTTTTTTATATTACAGTTGGGTGCTTCCCAGGCGCGTGCAGGTCACACGTTTTGGTGGGTATTTTGCACGTGTACCCGTGCGGGTTTGGATATTTGTGATTGGTCCATTAAATTGAATATTCGTGTTATATTTTGTTGGAAAATTGCAACTATGCCCCTGGATATTTTGATATTTGCATAAATACCCTTGCTAGACTTAGTATTTTTGTGTACTTGTCTTATTTATTTCACACATCCTATTAACTCCAAAAATTACCAAAAAAATCTCATAGGCTTCAGTTAACTTGCACTTTCACGCCATATTTTTGCATTGCATTTTTATTGCATTTTCATATTTATTAAAATCAAAAACATGCATTTTTCCTACTGTTTGCATTAGAAAATACATAAAACTTATAAAAATGTTTTGAAAAATTCCAAAAAAATATATTTTGTGTGATTTATCATATTTTAGTGTAAGTCCAAAAATCACTAAAAAGTTCAAAAGAGAAACCTTAAAATTAGAAAACCCTAAAAAACTTTATAAAAATCTAAAAAATCAAAGAAAAATCCTAAAAATACAAACTCAGGTTCTGTAGTTTCCATATTTTATTGTCTTTATTTTAAAATTAATTT
Source organism: Ottelia alismoides (assembly GCA_037367405.1). Taxonomy (NCBI): domain Eukaryota; kingdom Viridiplantae; phylum Streptophyta; class Magnoliopsida; order Alismatales; family Hydrocharitaceae; genus Ottelia; species Ottelia alismoides. The sequence goes on from JAZKJV010001551.1 coordinate 342,896, forward strand.
GGGAAAATTTTGTTACTGTTTGTATTTTTCATTCCCATTTTAATTTCAGCCAACACTTTTATTTCCTGTTTGCTTGTATTTTGACTTTTAAAAATACCAAAAACATTTAGAAAAATCCCCAAAAATCACAAAAACATCTTGAAAATATAAAAAAACCAAAAAGCTTTTATTTCTTGATTTTTGAGCATTTTTACTATTTGTATAAATACATTATCCTCTCTTTCCCTATATTGTAAATATATTCCTATATTGAAAAAGAAAATAAAAAATATATAAAATATAAAAAGAAAATATAAAATCAGTAAAAAGAAAACCAAAATACAAAATTAAAAATAAAATAAAAAAATATAAAACTAAAAACCCACAAAAACATTGGCATTGCATAGTGTAGACAATACTTTACATTCACACACACACGCACACACTTGCTTGATCTATCCTGCCTTGCTCCCTGTGTTCGAACTCTCTACGTACTTGCTTCTATACATCTTGTTTGTAGAGTTAAAAATAAATTTTAACTTCACATTTGTTTGTCATTTCTTGATATCTATATTGTGAGTTAATTGTTGATTTTAGTTGGGATTTTGCGTGGTAGACACTTCGACTGAGTTCCCGTTTTGTGTGGAACTTAAGACCACCGAATTTCCGCTAAATCAAATGGCGCCGTTGCCGGGGAGCAACAGCGAATAGATCACATTTTTGTCTGATTGTGTTTATTTATCTACATTATTACTTGTTATTCCATCTCTTATTTTTGATATATACCTGTGAGCTTTCTAGTCATTATCTTTTCTTGTCTTCTTGCGAGGGACCGCAGAGCAAGGCGGATTGCCTAGGGGATCCGGTGCAACCTTGGGAAACGGAGTCGGCCTTCTTAGCCTAGCTGACAAGGGAGAGCAGGAGAAGTGAGAGAGAGATTAGTTAGATAGCTTTTATTTTCTTTGGTGAGAGAGAGATTATTTAATTTGTAATAATACAGGTACTTGGACACTCAAGACACTCGGGCCCAATTTCCAAGTGTTTGTTCACTTGGGGGCTCACCGCGGTTTTTGACGTGTTTTTACCGCAGTCATTTTCCGGTTTTGTTTTATTTTCCCTTTCTTTTGTGGAATGAGCCCTTAGATTTTAGGCATTGCTTGATCGATTAGATTAGGTCCAAACACCCTAATAACCATTGCATATACCTATAGTGCGTATTTGGACTTAGTTTAATTAAACAGTTGAATCATCATTTTTTCAATCCGCCGCGCCGCGAGCTCACCCCATCAAGCGCTACTCCTGAACTCGATTTGTCGAGAAGAGGAGGGGTGAGTTTAGACCGGACTCTTTTGGATTGAGGATTGGTGATCAACTTGTGGTTCTTCACGTTAGCAATTGCCTGCTTAGGATGATTTCCGTGTGCATATCGGCATGTAGATTAGGTTTATAAATTCCTGTTTTGCATCCCGCATGGAGAGAGCTGGGAGTCACTGTAAGTCTTCTATCTTTGCATTCATCATTTAGGCACTAAGGTGATATTTCCATCTTGGTGCCACTTGCATTGGCTTTTCCGACTCTATTCTCCCTCTGTTTTTGGATCAAATAGGGATCAAGAAAAAACAAAAACGTTAGGCGCTTGTTTGAATTGACTCAAAAGAAGCGATAACACCAAAAAAATTAAAAAAGAGACTGCTAAAGAAAACTTGACCTAAATAAAATTTGTAATTGGATTCATTGCTTGGGGAGAGTAACACCCTCACTTGTATTCAGGTTGCATGGGAAGGTCTCCTTCCAAGTGAGAGAGCAGCTTCGTAAGGATTAGAGCCCAAAACCCAGTCTGCGGCTGCCTTGTGTATCTCCTGGATTTCCGAAGTATTGGCGCTTCTATCATACGTGGACGAGTAGGGCTTGGTCAACATTGGTGACTCTCTATTGTGTAGAGCATCGACCTTGTCCGAAGTATCGAGCCTAGGCCACGCCTTCATGGGGGTGTCTGTCTCATCGTCTTGCGTCCGAGTAGGTTCTTGCACGCTCACGGGTGATTCCGTTGCGAGCGAGTTCCGAAGTATTGGTTTCGCCTATTGACTTCCTTTCTCTATTTATTTGGCTGAGTAGGGATCCAGGAAGGGTTACAAGGACCTCAAAAGGTGCATACTACAGGTTACATAGGAGGAGGACAAGTACGGGATACTCTTCCGGCAGTAAACTCTCTCCTATAGGTGTAGCGCTCTAAGGACTCATTGAAAGATAATTTCCTGAATTCAAGCTAAAAACTACAAAGATAATAGCCGAACCCTTACGGCTTCACGTGTTGAGTTGGTGAATCCCCTTGTTTTGTGTTTGATTGCTAGTTGGATCTAGGTCAAGATCAAAAACACCGCACAATTGTGCAAAATTTTGCCACCTCCTTCTTCTTCATTTCTCAACCTTCATCTTCTCAAATAATCAAGATGATGGGACGGAGATCTCTTAGGCCGACTTTGTCAGCATCGCTATCCAGCTCTCCTCCCTATTCATCTAGGACAACCTCGGAGAGTCCGCTCTCCGAGCCTGAGTTCACTTTCGCCCTGTTCCCCCTCGATCGCCCTTCTCCTTCCATCAGTCCAAGAGTTTCAGAATTTAGTGCATCACAGAGCTCAGATCATTTGACGACACCTGAGATGGGTTCTTTTGCCTTTTCAGAAAACCCAACCATGGCAGACGGAAGAGATCACCCAGATGAGCAGGAACAACCTCAATTTCTATTTGATCAAGCTGCCATCAACAATTTACTATTAGCCTCCCTGGAGACAATGCAGAGGCAGATCCGATACCAGGGAGCATTCATGGGTGACGTGATGCGAGAGCTGGCACAGATGAGAGTAGATCGAGAGAACAGAGCCGCAGGTGATGGAGAAGATATACTCGTCGCAGAAGGAGGAGATCCTGAAGCTGAGAGACCACCACAGACGATCATGAGGGAATTGCACAATCCTGCAGCATCCCTCACTCACCGATGGATCTGACTTCCTCCCATCCATGGAGACTTCGAGCTTCGCCCGCATACCATTTAGCTATTGCCCAAATTTCACGGACTGCCGACCGAAGAGCCACACCTCCACTTGCAAGAATTCGAGATGATATGCAGTACCATTCATGACAGGCTGATGACTGAGGACACCATAAAGATGATAGCATTCCCATTCTCCTTGGTTGATAGAGCTGCGTATTGGCTGAAACATCTGGGGAGGTTCATTGATACTTGGGCAGATCTCCAGACCGCATACTTGAAGAAGTACTACCCTCTCGGCCGAACTAATGCAGCACGAGCCATGATCAGTAACTTCACAATGATCCCTAATGAACAGTTCCATGAAGCTTGGGATCGATTCATAGAGCTTATCACCGATGTCCACACCATGACATATCCAAGCTCAATCTGGTGCAGCATTTCTTCTGTGGGCTGACACCGGAGTTGCAGGGGCTTGTAAATGCCTCTTATGGTGGATCATACTTTTCCAAGGGTGAAGATGACGTCTGGGCCATCTATGAAGGCATAGCAGAAAACTCAACTGTGATGACCCAAGCCAGAGTCTACACACATCAAAAGCCGCCCCAAGGAGGAGGATCATTTCAGAGGATCGCCCGCATCGATACCGGTCCCAACACTTTGTCGGTAGCCGCAGCCCAAGCCGAATCCACCGCAGCCGACATGGGAATCATCAATGAAAAGTTGGACCGTATGGGGATCCTCGAGAAGAAGCAGAACCAAGGTCTTGCCAAAATGGGCCTTCTTACCAAAACCATGAGTGACCTGATGACTCAAATTCTCTGCATTCAGGAGGCACAAACATACACTCAGCAGCCTCCCAGGTCATGGGACGATCCGAGCAGTAGCAGCTCTACCCGACCCTCTGCCACACACCACCAGGTCAACCACATCCAAGCAGAGCGGGTGCAGCAACTACCGTACTACCCATCGCAGCCACCATCTCAGGACACTCAGATGGTGGTCTATCAGCCGGATCAGCCACTGGCAGTTCTACCCCCTCCGTCCTTCGAGCAGGAACCATTCATGGAAGTCAATGGGATATGGTACGACCGGTACCCGCAGCTCGGGATTCGACGTGATCACCCCGGATTCCGTTGGGGCAATGGTGGTTCCTCATCCCAAAAGCAGTCTCTGGCTCAAGGACAACAGAACAGCCAGCCACAGCAGCAGCAGCCCCAGTATGCCTAGCAGCAATAGCAGCACGGTCCTCGTCCCACATATCAGGGACAACAGTGGAGGCCGCGTCAGCATCCTCAGCAGTTATATTCCCATCCTCCCCAGTATCAGCAGCAACAGCCTCATTTCCAGCAAGGGAATACATCCGGTTCTCAAGCACCTGCCTTTGAGAACCCAGCATTAGATGACCTCGCCCGAATACTCTCTGAACATCGGGAATCCTATCGGCGGGACATGGATGAGTTCCGGCAAGAGGTGAGGGATTTGATCAAGGGCAAAGCCTCCATACCAGCTCAGATCGAGCCAAATCCGAACAGTCTGAAACGAAAGTCTGAGCAGGTACAGTTCACAAAGGATACCTCTCCTAGTGATTATTTGAGTGACATGTCTTCTTCTTTGTATGATGCTGATTTTGTGACTACTAGGAGCGGTAGGATGCTAGCCGGCGGTGCCTCATCTGAGCGACAACAACACGATGAATCCAGAGTGCCAGATGATCCAGGTAGCGGTGTTGATATCGCTAATGACGACGTTGATGACGGTGGTGCTGAAGCCACCATGGATGGAGATCCAGATGACGGTGCTGAGGCCATCAAAACACCAGAGGCAGACGGTGGTGCTGATGCCACCATTTTTTATGATATGCCAGAGCGCGGTGCTGATGTCGCGAAGCTAGGGGCTGGTGGTGGTACTGAGGCCACTACATCTACTTTTGTTGAGCCCCCTTCTGTGGTGTTGCCACATTTTGTATCTAAGGACTGTGGACACAAAAAGATAAAAAAAATATGAATAAAGGAAAGGTTTCTGTTCACACTTCAGATCCATATGTGTTGGATGATGATCATGGTATAGATTCTATTCCTTCACAGACACAGGAACCTATTCCTAGTCCTCCATCTGAGGAGGCCCCTACTATCCCCTTCTCTGAAGCACTCCGTCGAGCGAAGGGGAATAAAAAAGAAAATCCAAAAAAGACCCAGCAGGTAGAGTTCAGCAACCAGATGATTGATAGATTCCACATTCAGCTGACTCTACAGGAAGCACTTGAGCACATCCCCCTCTTCAAAAAGAACTTGAAAGAGAAGACTACCGTCCGCAGGAGGAGGAGGAACCACAGAGATCAGATCCATGTGCTCACCCATTCCACTTGCTGCACCATTCAGAAGAAGTTGCCAGCCAAGAGACCCGATGCAGGAACTCCATATGTCAGATGCGAGATTCAGGAGCAGCAGTTTGATCGTACTCTATTGGACAGCGGCTCTTAGATTAACCTTCTTCCGGCAGCCTTACTCGACCGATTCGAGTTTGGTCCTGTTCTTAGGAGTAGGACAGTCCTTCAGTTTGCTGACAGGTCGACTAAGAGGCCGAAGGGGTTATTGAAAGATGTGGTCGTTACCATTCAGGGCCTGAAATTCTCTGTGGACTTTGTTGTCTTGGACATGGAGATCCCTGAGGCGGTAACCGATGCCCCCATCATACTTGGACGCCCATTCTTGGCCACAGACAAGGCGGTGACCGATCATGATAACGGGAAGGTGTGCTTTCGCGTAGAGGGCAAAACCATACAAATAGAGATGATCGAGGAAACCAGAGACAGAGAACTAGAATGCTCAGAACAGTCCAGCGAAGCCGCGCAGATGACAGAGGAAGAGCTAGACATCCACCAGGAGTGCGATTTTGTGATGACAGATGATGAATCTACATAGCACAAACCCTCGCCTTGTCTATAGATTCACCATATTTAAAGTTTATGGCAGTCGAGAGTTTGGAGAGCACACCCCTGGACGAGGATACCGTTGAGGCCGACAGTGTTGGGACGAGTGGTGTTGACGATTTTCCGTCTTGTTCATCTACTTCAGATCCCTCGGATTCAGACATCGATTGGGATGATTTTAATGAATATTTGTCGTGTCTGATTCCTTCTGAGCCAACAGCCATGACAGAGTGCGAGCCAGTACAGTTTATCGAAGATTCGGCAGGGCTCCCTTCGTCAGAAAGTCATGCAGAGCGAGAGTTCTCCCATGCAGACCTGGTAGCCTTCACACAGACATATCAGAAGCCAGATCTGCCACCTCCCAGTTGTCCAGAACGGAAACCTCTGCCGCAGTCGTTGAAGTATAGATTCCTTGCAGGTGAGCCAGATATGCACCCAGTCATTATCTCAGCAAGTTTGACTGGAGAACAAGAATCTTGTCTGATGGAGGTTCTTGAACGCAACCGCGAGGTGATAGGATGGAGTATAGCTGATCTCCAGGGGATTAGTCCGGCTCTGTGCTCCCACCACATCTTTCTTGAGGAGAACGCTAGGCCGTCGCGTGAGTTCCAGCGACGGCTGAACCCTAATCTTCGAGATGTGGTCATGAAAGAAATATCGAAGTGGTGGAGCGCCGATTTTATCTACCCCATCTCCGACTCCAAGTGGGTTAGTCCATTACATGTGGTACCCAAGAAGACGGGTATCACTACAGTTGTGAATGAGTCTGGAGAGGAGATCGCTACCTGAGTACCCACTTCTTGGAGGGTCTGTGTGGACTACAAACGATTGAATGAGGCCACCAAGAAGGATCATTTCCCACTGCCATTCATTGATCAGATTATCGAGAGGCTAGCTGGGAAGAGTCATTACTGCTTTCTTGACGGGTACTCCGGTTATAATCAAGTGGCCATTGCTCCTGAAGACCAGGAGAAAACGATATTCACCTGTCCGTTTGGGACTTATGCTTTCAGACGGATGCCCTTTGGTCTATGTAACGCTCCAGCGACGTTCCAAAGGTGCATGTTGTCCATTTTCTCGGACATGGTGGGTGACTGTTTAGAGGTCTTCATGGATGACTTCTCGGTCTATGGCGATGGGTTCGATGCTTGTCTTGACTGCCTAGACCGCGTGCTTCAACGCTGCATAGAGGTCAATCTTGTATTGTCTTGGGAGAAGAGTCACTTCATGGTGACTCAAGGGACGGTCCTTGGTCATATCATCTCCAACAGGGGCATGGAGGTTGATCCGTCCAAGGTGGATATCATTAGAAAACTCAATCCACCATCCAATCTACGACAATTGCGGTCTTTTCTGGGGCATGTCGGTTTCTACCGACGGTTCATTCAGGACTTCAGTCGAATTACCCGACCGCTCACTGATTTGCTGACGAAAGACACTGAGTTCATTGTAGATGATAAGTGTCTTGGGTCCTTTGAGACTCTCAAGAGTATGGTTGTTTCGGCTCCTGTCCTTCAGCCACCCGATTGGTCTCTCCCATTCGAGATCATGACGGACGCTTCAGATTTTACCGTTGGGGCTGTGCTTGGACAGAGGAGAGATGGATTGTCGTTTGCCATTCACTACGTCAGCCGGACTTTGGATGCCACTCACGGAATTATACTGTGACTGAGAAAGAGATGCTGGCCGTAGTCTTTGCTTTGGATAAGTATCGATCTTATATTCTCGGATCTAGAGTGACTATCTACACAGATCACACTACCATCCGGTATTTAATGGCCAAGAAGGATGCCAAAGCTCGCCTTACCAAATGGATCCTTCTGCTTCAGGAGTTTGACATTGAGATTAAGGATATGCCTGGACTTAAAAATGTGGTGGCGGATCATCTCTCTCGTTTAGACAACCTTGAGGAATCTGAGCCCAACGCACCTATCACAGAGACATTCCCAGACGAGGCGGTCTTGGCTGTCGCCTCACTCCCATGGTATACCGACTTTATAAACTATCTTGTTGCTAAGACGGTCCCTCAGGGTTGGCCTAGGCAGAAACTTGAGACCTTCCTAGCTAAGGCCAAGTTTTACCATTGGGAGGATCCCGTCCTTTATCATGAAGGAGGGGATAGCATATGGAGAAGGTGCATTCCTCAAGAAGAGCAGCATAGTGTCCTCACTTATTGCCACAAGCTTGAGGCAGGAGGACATCATTCTGGGAGAAGGACAGCACAGAAGGTGCTTCAATCCGGCCTATAGTGGCCTACCCTCTTTAAGGATTCAGATGAATTCGTGAAGAGGTGTACTGACTGTCAGAAGATGGGTACTTGCGGAAAGAGAGACATGATGCCCATGCAACCCATTCACTTTTGTGAGGTTTTTTATGCATGGGGGATTAATTTCATGGGCCCATTTCCTAAGAGTCAGGGATTCGAACACATTTTGCTTGCTGTAGATTATGTCAGCCGTTGGGTTGAGGCCATCCCTGCCCAAGCCGCAGATGCTAAAACTGTGTGTAAGTTTTTGAGGAAAAATATCATTTCACGGTTCGGAGTGCCTAGAGTTCTGATTTCAGACGGGGGTCTCATTTCATTAATGATAAAGTCAGGGCCCTTGCAGACGAGTTCGGCATTGACCATCGTGTTGCCACGCCATACCACCCTCAGACTAATGGTCTTGCCGAAGTATCGAATAGGGAGATCAAGACTATCTTACAGAAGGTTGTCCGCCCAGACCGAAAGGATTGGTCACAGCTTTTGGACTCAGTCTTGTGGGCCTATCGGACCTCCTTTAAAAGTCCATTAGGAACATCTCCTTTTTGTCTCGTTTATGGCAAGTCGTGCCATTTGCCAGTGGAAATCAAGCACAAATCATTTTGGGCAGTCACTGAGTTACTGTTAGATCCCGATTAGTGTAGGAGAACAAAGGAGAGCAGAGTTGGCAGCCCTGGAGGAACTGAGAGATACAGCCTTTTCTAGCAACCTACAGTATAAGGAGAAAGTGAAGACATGGCACAATTCTCATATCAGCCATAAACAGTTCGAGCCCGATCAACGCGTATGGTTGTTCGATTCCAGGCTGAAATTATTTCCAGGGAAATTACAGAGCAAGTGGAAAGGTCCTTATGTGGTCAGGAAGGTACATGACAACGACAGTATTGACATATCCGAACCGTCATCTTCTTCTACCTTCCGAGTCAATGGTCAACGCCTGAAATTATATCTGGGTCATGATCCGCCGACCGTTGATGTTGCCCCCATTCTTCTGGTATGAGATGTGTTCTTTGACTCATATCACGTGCATCTCATACACGGTGATCAATTCCATCTTCCGTTGTATAGATTCGTCTGTCTATATCATTATCTTATCTGTTGATATCTTTTCTTCTTTTCTTCTTTTCCTCTTCTATCTCCTGTATCTATCAAAAAGGTGTCGCCCCTTTCTGTCAGTTTTCTATACTTAGGACATAGTTTGTCCTAAGTATAGGGGGGTGTGCACCCCGAGTTATTCTCTATTCTTCGATCCTCTCCATTGTCTCCTCTTCTTGTCTATACTTAGGGATATCTTACCCTAAGTATAGGGGGAGACAATCTGAGTACGATCTGTTCATTCCCACCCTTGACCGTCCCTGCTTTGTGTACAGTCTGCTATACTTAGGATTATTCGATCCTAAGTATAGGGGGGACGGTCGACTTCTTATTCATTCGTTTATTCCTCTCTTATTTATTTATTCTTTAGACTTTTCTATACTTAGTACGAGTTATGTCTTCTCTTTTCTCTCTGATCTATGAGGACATAGCTCTAGCTAAGTATAGGGGGGTCGTATATACTGTGTATATACTTTAGCCATAACTCGTACTTTCGTATTTTCTCAATAATATAGATAATTGTTACTTTAAAATTCATTAAACCCCCTAATAAAAAGTTGTTTCATTCCTCAAATTCTTTGTGTACTTACTGATTAATAAATCAGGTGAAAATATTTTTTTGCAAAATGTTTGAAAAATAGTTTGAAAACCTTGTGAAAAATCTTTTGAAAACTATTGGGAAAACGTTTTGTTACATGTTTTCAACCTTTGTAAAAACATTTTGATTGTAAAATTATTTTCTTTGTGTGAAATAAAATGTTTGAAAAATGATTTGCAAATGGTTTGAAAAATGGTTGCAAAAATATTTGAAATATATATATATATATATATATATACTGTTTGGAAAACCTTTGCAAAATGATTTTCAAATGTGTGAACATGTTTGTAAAAATTGTTTGAAAAAATTATTTTGGACTATAGTTTTCAAAATTGTTTGAAAAAAAACATGTGTCAAATAAGTTTGAGGAATATATACATCACACCAAAAATCCACTATCTATACATATAAAATTGACCACTTACCCTTGTAAATTCTTAAAATCCACTTCTTGTATATATAAGAAGCACTCCCATGTAAATATTTGTACCTAGTTTTTGGCCAAAACCTTTTTGTTTTCAAAAATCCCAAAAACATTTGCAAAATTAAAATCCAAAAACACTTGAAAAATCTTTTTGAAAAATCTAAAAAATGCATATGCATCATCATCATCTTTTCAAAAACCCATAAAAAGTTCAAAATCTTTGAAAATTGCATCACAAAAATATTTTCTGCACCGCATTGCTTAGCATGAGCATTTTTCGGATTGAGTTTGATAGTTGAACGAGTCTAACTAAAATCCGAAGATTAGAGCTTGATTGGACCTTAAAATCTATCTAATTAATAGGAACCTTATAGGAACTGGGTTTGAGGTACTTCAGGTCTAGTTGACTTAATTCTTTGAGGATCACGAGGCTTAGTTCAACGGATTCTTGACTGCCTAAGTAGAGTATTTCGGAGCACACGCACGACTCTTGTTGATAATGACCTAACTTGGACACCTGCACCTTTCACATGGCTCAACTCAGTTGGAGTGGTGAGGAGGTTGGATTTGCCGGTATGAGACGCACACAAGTGGAAACATTTGTCCTCCTCTAGGGAGGGAAGTTCGCCCCAACCCGTCCAGTAATGATGAGTTTCGAGTATAGGAGATCATGGGTTGCGATAAAGCTTCAAAAGAGGGATAGTCTACTGGCTCAAGAGGAAAAACTCCCTATGTAAATGTTGCTGTGTATAGTATTCAAAAAAAATTGCAAAAGCAAAAACTCCAAAAAGTGGACAGGCCTGTACAAAAATAAAAATGCCTGCCGGAGTGTACATGTATAAAGTCAAATAAGCAAGCTTGAGCTTCAAAGTCAAATCATGTGAGCCTGCAGCTGGATGACTTGACTACACTGGTCTTGCATCCTAGGATAGGTAGCTACACTGGCTACCGTCCATTCTTCTCTTCACTCCCCTCCTCTTGGGTCGGTCGCCACTTGAACTTTGAAGGGAATACCCTGCTCATTGAGGGATGAGTTGTTGGATTGCGGAATCATTGGGTTGTCATATTGGAGAAGTCGGTCTCTTTGTCATTTCAGTTGGGGAGAGACACCATCACTTACACTGTACAAGTTAGATTCATAGTCGTAAGAGTTTGCGTATGAGTTGAAGTATTTCTGACCTGGCTATTGAGGAGACTTGAACAGAGTTTTGGGATTCTCAGAGATTTCAAATCCGGTTCTCACTAAGGTTCCGTCCGCCCGCACTAAAATTCCAAAGGTCCTACTTAAGCTCCAAACTTTGATTTTGTGAAGACATGTTTGATAATCAAATTTAATCCACTGTCTTCTTTTTATTTTCTTTCTTTTTCTTTTTGCACCTATTGCATAAGTGTTTGCTAGCGACTAGCAAAGGTAAAGTATAGGGGGATGATGAAGCCACATTTCATCATCTTTATTCTATCATTTTGGCAACAAAAACCCTAGCAAATGCGTGTAAATAGCATTAAATCCATCATCTTAGCATTCATGCATGTGCATGTAAATAATGTATAAAATACTGTAATTAAAGACAAAATTATAGAATAAATAAAAGAAAAGAAAAATAATAAAATATGTAAATATTTTATGATCCAAAACCTCGAGACCTAGGCATCTTGATGAATAGGTCGACAAGGAATAAAGTAGGGGGAGATAAGGGTCAAAAATACAATAAAAACCCCTTTGATTCAATTCATTCTTTATTCATTTTGGGACCTATTTTTGGTTCCACTTTTTATACCTCAAATAAAGAAACTTTGTACATGAAAGTTGTAGATAATTAAATAAATAAAAATACAAAATTGATTTCATTGAAAACTAATGCACAGATAAAAAGTTATGGTCTGAATAAAATTCCAGAACTCCAACTTTCCCGACATGTATCTTGCAAATAAAAACTCGAAATGTACCAAACTCACCTTTAATTGTATATAGCATAAAATAATCTATTTAATGGAGGTGGTTTCATATTTTTCGGAGTTACGGTTTGAAAGTTGAGTTTTGGACCCTACTTGTATACTTGTACAGATTAAAATACTCGGTTTATTATTTATTCATTATTTTTGTATTTTTTATATTTTAATAATTTTATAAATATTAGTTATGATAATTGTGTATACTAAAATTAGAATAAAAACAAAAAAGAAATACAAAATAAAATACTTATACATAGGTATTATACCTACACGTATACCTGTATAATACATATATTTTATTTAATATACAAAACACGTCATAAAAAAATAAAACAAAAATATATTTATGTGTATAAAAGTATTTTATAATTTTATAAAATACTAAATAAAAATAAATAAATTAACATCAGAAAATAAAAATAAAAGAATAAAATACATAGGTAATATACCTATAAAGGGTATAAAAGTAAACTTATAAAAATATACCTCGTAGAAATAATTAAAAATCAGAATAAAATACTACATAAAATAATAAATAGTTTTTATTTAAATAACCAAAATTGAATTCGGCCATTTACTATTTTAAAATGAATTAATAATTCTTTTTCCTGAGATTTTATCTGATTGGTCCACGTGGACCAATCAGGGGACAGTCAGAGTTGACCGTGGTCAACTACCTGTCCTAGCCCTGTTAGCGTGTCAGAGCCTTGGTTTTGACCCATTTTTGTCGATTTTTCCAGGCCTCTCCTTGCATGTTTTTGTGTCACTCTCTTCACAACTTTTTCTCCTTGTAGAATGGGCATACTCGCCCGGTGATTGTCTTGAGGAGAGGGCCGTCGATTCACCCGATAATCCTTGGTCTTTGGACCACCCAAGTCATCAAGTCAAACCACATATATGGAACTCCCGACTTCCTCTTTGAATTTGAGCCCCTCATTTCGATAGCCAAGCTCCCCTTTTGTGCCTAATCGATCCAGGGAGGTGACAGCTCCCTTCAGCGAACCTCACCCGAGTCGAGCAAGGCTCGAGGCGGCTTCCACGACCTCCGCCACCTTCGCCGGTGTTGAGGTACTTCCCTCTTGTCACGACCGTCGAGGCAGCCTTACTTTCGTGTTATTTCTTTTGCATATTATTTGCCTTAGCCCTAGGATTAAAATCCCTCTAAAAATTTTAAAAATTATCCATCTAATCGCCCCATTTGATCACCTCGCCGGAGCGCACCTCCGACCGAGAGCCCAACCGTCATTTCGCACCACCTTCTCGCCACCGCGGGACCCAAGCACTTTGCCCTGGGTCCTCTCAGACTTTGTTGCAGGTGTTTGGATGTTATCGCACACCTAGGGGCCATTTTGGCCTTCGCTGGAGCCGCTCGAGCTCTCCCAGCTCCGCCAGCCTCTCCGGTGAACCTCGGCCACCGCCAAGGCTTTTTTGGCCCATCAGCATATAGAGGACACCGCCAGGAGGCCGCAACTCCATTTTGAAGTCCAGAAGCCACCGGAGCTATGAGATCTGCCTCGGGGAAGTTCACCTCGCCGGCGTTCTTCCCCGTTCTCTCTCCATGCTTTGCCACCGTTGGATCGAGTCGCGCCTCCAGATTGCATAGCCAACGTCCGATCTCATTGCGCATCAACCGTCAGATCGTCCGAGGGAGATCTAATCGCAGTCGTTACAGCCGAACAGTCATCGCGTGTCGAGGGCGCGCCACGCGTCAAGTGGACGGTCCACAACCGTCCGATCTCGCCCAAGTGTGGACATTTTGCAAGTATACCCCGCTCCATTTTGTATTTTTCTTTTAGTCCAGAAACTTTCATTTTCCATTTAAGGTATTTTGTAATATTTATACATAGGCCCTCGAACTTTAAGTACTTGCAAGTCGGTCCTCAGCTACGTCACCTCACGTGACCTGTTCACGTGAGGTGCTAGGCTTTTTGCATGCGAGGCCCCCAGCCTTTTATGTATTTCTTTTTCGTACCCAAACTTTTAATTGTAGTGTAAAAGTTTTGGACATTTTGCAACTTAGCCCCTGAGGTTTTTGATATTACAGTTGGGTCCTTCCCAAGCGCGTGCAGGTCATGCGTTTTGGTGGGTATTTTGCACCTGTACCCGTGTGGGTTTGAATATTTGTGATTGGTCCATTAAATTGAATATTAGTGTAATATTTTGTTGGAAAATTGCAACTATGCCCTGTATATTTTGATATTTGCATAAATACCCTTGTCAGGCTTAGTATTTTTGTGTGCTTGTCTTATTTATTTCACGCATCCTATTAACTCCAAAAATTACCAAAAAAATCTCATAGGCTCATGTTAACTTGTACTTTCACGTCATATTTTTTCATTGCATTTTTATTGCATTTTCATATTTATTAAAAATAAAAAACATGCATTTTTCCTACTATTTGCATTAAAAATAAATACAAATTATAAAAATGTTTTGAAAAATTCCAAAAAAATTATATTTTGTGTGATTTATATATTTTAGTGTCAGTCCAAAAATCACTAAAAAGTTCAAAAGAAAAACCTTAAAAATTAGAAAACCCTAAAAATCTTTATAAAAATTTAAAAAATCAAAGAAAAATCCTAAAAATACAAACTCAAGTTCTATAGTTTCCATATTTTATTGTCTTTATTTTAAAATTAATTTAAGAAAATTTTGTTATTGTTTGATATTTTTCATTCACATTTTAATTTCAGCCAGCACTTTTATTTCCTGTTTGCTTGTATTTTGACTTTTAAAAATACCAAAAACATTTAGAAAAATCCCCAAAAATCACAAAAACATCTTAAAAATATAAAAAAGATTTTATTTCCTGATTTTTGAGCATTTTTACCTATTTGTATAAATACATTATCCTCTCTTTCCCTATATTGTAAATATATTCCTATATTGAAAAAGAAAATAAAAAAATACATAAAATATAAAAAAATATACAAAATCAGTAAAAAGAAAACCAAAATACAAAATTAAAAATTAAAAATAAAATAAAAAAATATAAAACTAAAAACCCACAAAAACATTAGCATTGCATAGTGTAGACAATACTTCACATTCACACACACACACACACACTTGCTTGATCTATCCTGCCTTGCTCGCTGTGTTCGAACTCTCTACGTACTTACTTCTATACATCTTGTTTGTAGAGTTACAAATAAATTTTAACTTCACATTTGTTTTTCATTTCTTGATATCTATATTGTGGGTTAATTGTTGATTTTAGTTGGGATTTTGCGTGGTTGACACTTCGACTGAGTTCCCGCTTTGTGTGGAACTTAAGACCACCGAATTTCCGCTAAATCATCGTCGCTTAGACTGCTCATGGATATTCATCTTCCTCGTTGCTTCTAGTACACAAATAAGACCCCGAATTTCATTTGAAGAAATAAAGAGATCCATCGCTTGGATCAACATTTTGGATTGCAAGGATGTGTTTCATCAACGCGCACACAAGCATCTCCTTCGTCAGGTGGGACTTAAGACATACGGTTTCTTCATTTAGAGACTAGAATCACAAACCATGCTTCAAGAGGTATTCCGACATCTTATTTGTGTTTTAGATGAGACGATCCAAGAAGAGTTCATAAAACATGTGGTTTCATCACTTTAATTTTTTTTAAATGTCGTTGCTCCGAGCAACTAGTGTGACGTCCTTCCCAATCGCATATGATGTGATCTTCATGCTTTCGTGATGTGTGTAAGGTTATTTCCATAACCTTCATTTTCATATAACCACAAAGAAGATACATGGGTGCCTATTGTAAATATATTCCTATATTGTAAATATATTCCTATATTGAAAAAGAAAATAAAAATATATATAAAATATAAAAAGAAAATACAAAATCAGTAAAAAGAAAACCAAAATACAAAATTAAAAATTAAAAATAAAATAAAATAAATATAAAACTAAAAACCCACAAAAACATTAGCATTGCATAGTGTAGACAATACTTCACATTCACACACACACTTGCTTGATCTATCATGCCTTGCCCCCTGTGTTCGAACTCTCTACGTACTTGCTTCTATACATCTTGTTTGTAGAGTTAAAAATAAATTTTAACTTCACATTTGTTTGTCATTTCTTGATATCTATATTGTGGGTTAATTGTTGATTTTAATTGGGATTTTGCGTGGTCGACACTTCGACTGAGTTCCCACTTTGTGTGGAACTTAAGACCACCGAATTTCCGCTAAATCATCGCCTCTTAGACTGCTCATGGATATTCATCTTCCTCGTTGCTTCTAGTACACAAATAAGACCCCGGATTTCATTAGAAGAAATAAAGAGATCCATCGCTTAGATCAACATTTTGGATTGCAAGGATGTGTTTCATCAACGCGCTCACAAGCATCTCCTTCGTCGGGTGGGACTTAAGACATACGGTTTCTTTGTTTAGAGACTACAATCGCAAACCACACTTCAAGAGGTATTCCTACATCTTATTTGTGTTTTAGATGAGACAATCCAAGAAGAGTTCATGGATCATGTGGTTTCATCACTTTAATTTTTCTTAAATGTCGTTGCTCCGAGCAACTAGTGTGACGTCCCTCCCAATCGCATATGATGTGATCTTCATGCTTTCGTGATGTGTGTAAGGTTATTTCCATAACCTCATTTTCATATAACCACAAGAAGATACATGGGTGCCTATTGTAAATATATTCCTATATTGTAAATATATTCCTATATTGAAAAAGAAAATAAAAAATATATAAAATATAAAAAGATAATACAAAATCAGTAAAAAGAAAACCAAAATACAAAATTAAAAATTAAAAATAAAAAATACAAAACTAAAAACCCACAAAAACATTAGCATTGCATAGTGTAGACAAAACTTCACATTCACACACACACTTGCTTGATTTATGCTGCCTTGCTCCCTGTGTTCGAACTCTCTACGTACTTGCTTCTATACATCTTGTTTGTAGAGTTAAAAATAAATTTTAACTTCACATTTGTTTGTCATTTCTTGATATCTATATTGTGCGTTAATTGTTGATTTTAGTTGGGATTTTGCGTGGTCGACACTTCGACTGAGTTCCCGCTTTGTGTGGAACTTAAGACCGCCGAATTTCCGCTAAATCATCGCCGCTTAGACTGCTCATGGATATTCATCTTCCTCGTTGCTTCTAGTACACAAATAAGACCCCGGATTTCATTATAAGAAATAAAGAGATCCATCGCTTGGATCAACATTTTGGATTGCAAGGATGTGTTTCATTAACGCGCACACAAGCATCTCCTTCGTCGGGTGGGACTTAAGACATACGGTTTCTTCGTTTAGAGACTACAATCACAAACCATGCTTCAAGAGGTATTCCTACATCTTATTTGTGTTTTAGATGAGATGATCCAAGAAGAGTTCATGGATCATGTGGTTTCATCACTTTAATTTTTCTTAAATGTCGTTGCTCCGAGCAACTAGTGTGACGTCCCTCCCAATCGCATATGATGTGATCTTCATGCTTTCGTGATGTGTGTAAGGTTATTTCCATAACCTTCAGTTTCATATAACCACAAAGAAGATACATGGGTGCCTATTAAGGCATGGTTGCAATCGAAGTCTAAATGAATAGACCACCAGTCTCAAGTCCGACCCGACGGAGGAGACACTTGTGAGCACGTTGATGAAGCATAACCTTTTCGCAATCCAAGATGTTGATCCATGCGATGGATCTCTTAACTTCATAACATGAATTGTGAGGTATTATTCGTCGGAAGAAGCAAGAAAGGTGAAGATCCGCAAGCGGTCGAAGCGACAGCTCGATGGCATAGCGACGTTGGCAATCCTCTCTAGGTCACAAATTGGACAACAACTTTATAGAGAGAAAGGGGATGTATGATGAGAGAGAGAGAGCTTGTGAATATGTTGTAAAAGAAGATCTAGGGTTGCCTCTTCTTTTATAATGTTATGGGAGTCTGTGGATCTCAATCCAAAGACAACACAAATCCAATTGTTGAGATTGATTTGTGTTTCTTTCAATGGCCAAGATTTTGTTGTAAAAGCACAACAACAATTAATTAAATTAAATTAAATATATTGAATAAATCATCAATATAAATTAATTCAATCAAATTAATATTTGATGAAGGATTAGGAAGGAGGCAATGCTCCTTCCAATTAAGGGGGGACGACCACCTTGCGTCCTAAATCAAGGTGGTCCTCCACCCTCCTTAAATGGAAGGTGAACTCCTTCTTCCTTTATATGAGATCTAATATCTCATATAATCCTTCATTATATACAACAACTTTTATTGTATATTATTTCATAAAAATAATTCCAAGTAGTTTTTTGTGACAATTTCAATCATGCCATTGGAAATTTGTGAATCATATACACAATCCAAAATAAAATGTAAATTTCATTTCCAATTAATTACCCAATGTGAATTCAATTGACATCAACATTTAAATTATAAATACTTTTGTACAAATACCTTTCTATATTATATTATAAATCATATTTATAATATATATGATTAATATGGAATAGTACTATCTATATTATTCATATACATGATAATTAAGTCATATTTAATTATCATGGATCAACATTCTCATGCATCTAAATAATATGAATCATATTCACATTATTCACGATAATTGAATACCATTTAATTATCGATTTCTCAATACTTAAATTCACATTTTATTAAAGGAATTATTCTTGAACTCTTTCAAAAAATAATGTGTTTTCTCTGTGGATACTTGGAGATAAGGATAGGGCAATTGTATGTTCCATATACAATGGCTTAGATATTGAGATCATATCTCAAATCATGATCTCGAGGACCTCTCACAAATGCTTGATTAAATCAAGACCATAGATCTAATCTTCTCCCTACATTTGAATCGCATTCAGATCAATGTCTAACATTCAGACTAATATTAGATCACTTCTTTACTAAGAGAAGTCGCTAAAATCCAAACCTATTTCATCAATCCCTCAGAATGGAAGCTTCATGGTTATATAATCATTTATGATCACATCACCCTTAGGTATTTCAAATACATGTACATCCTACATACTGGAAGATCTAGAATAAACCTGAAGTTTTAGATCTCTTTTAAACTGTCTCCTTCAGGGGTTTTATTATTAAGTTTCTCATTCGGTCATTAAGATTTGGTATCGATCATATACTTTCCAAAAGCATATATCATACCTATAAATTCTTATCATGCTTCCGAAGAAAGATGACCATGCATCGAATTCGATTGATCCTGATACCTCATGAGTGAGATCATGTCTTTCGATTCACAAGTGATCCATGTATGATCCCTTCGAGAGATCATATTACTCATATGCCCTTTTATTCACACAGATCGTCAGTGTATAGACCTTGATTAGGCCATCAACCTATCGGTCTACCAAATATACATACTCAAACATATAGCAATACATCTGTCTTTGGTCAGATGATGCATGCCTATATCATGACAGTATACGGCATATGGCTTGGTTATCTCGATCTCGTTAAGTCAAGACTTTAACCTAACTTATCTGACACCTCCAAATCTCTATTCATATGCAGAGGTCTTACATCAAGAGGTTGGTTATATATCAACTTATAGAGAAGAATTGCAATCTCCTTCTTAGTCTAGAGATCATCTCTTAACAATCATTTGACGGTGCTGGATGATCCCTCAATCTAACTCCTTAGATATTCATCCAAGCACTAGCCTCTATGATTCACCAATTGAATCGACAACCGTATGATCATTAAGATGGCCATGGTACATAACCCTAATTGTACCAGGGTACCTTATAATGCATTCATTCATTTTATCTCAAACAAGGAGTGAAATAAATCAATATCTTTTATTGATATATCAAACATTACAATAACATTTTATCATAGGTATGACTCGCCTCGGGCTCACATGACTAACATGATCGACCTCTTGACATAGGTCCTCTACATAGGAATAAAGATTCGGAGGTGTTCGATAAGTTAGGTCAAAGAGCCGATGTAACGAGATCGAGATAACCAAGACCTACATTGTATAGTGCTATGATATATGCATGCATCCTCTAACCGAGACAAATGTATTGATATATGTCTGAATATGTACATTTGATAGACCAACACGTTGATGATTTAACCAAGGTCTATGCATCGATGAGCTGGTGTGCATATGAGGGCATACAAGTCATACGATCTCTCAAAGGGATCATTCATATTCACTACTAAAATCGGAAGACGTGAGCTCACTAATTAGATATTGGGATCGATCAAAATCCATGCAAGGTCATCTTGCTTTAGAAGCATAACAAGAATATGTTGGTATGATATATGCTTTTGGAAAGCATATGATCAATACCAACTCTCAATGACTGAATGAGAAACTTAATGACAAAACTCTAAAGACGATAGTATAAAAGTGATATAAAACTTCGATTTTATTCTAGGTCCTCCAGTATGCAGGATTTATGATTATTAGGAATACTCGAGAGTGATGTGATCATAAACAATTGTATAATGATGACGGCCACAGGCAACTCGGGTTAAGGAAAATCTAAGGTCATTGCGACCCGAATCGCAAGGCACAATCAACAAGAAAAATCAGACCACCAAGGCAAATCAATCAAACATGAAAATCAAGGCAAGCAGTCTAGCTATTTATTTAAGCTGGTATAGCCACCAGGCTCGAACATAAGGAGCACGAGACAACCTACGAAGTAGTCAGAAATCAAGCAATCAAAGGCATATTTTTGGTGGTTTTTAATTTGCGAAAAATTTTTATATTTTCTTTTAAGAAACTCAATGAGCAAATAAAAGCAAGCGCACTACACAAATTTTTATTAAGGTCCAAAAGGCTCAAAAATCACAGATAAAAATATTTTTGTGCTTTTCAAATGTGTAGGCATTCGGGCTTAGGGCCTTCGATGTCATTCTCCCACAAAAGCAAGCATCTTCTTGATGCTTATAGTCTAGTCTTCCATAAACCAGGTTCTTCGAAGATGCTTAGTGCTGCGAGTCGAAAAGAGGATTCCTCACTTCTTTCTCTCATTCAAAACCGTACATAAGATTTTCACCTCATACGGTTTTTGGTAATTTTATGAAGTTTTTCTGATTTTTATAGGATTTTCTAAAAATGAAAGAGAGCCAAAAACACCAAGCAGTATACAGCCTAGATAGAAAGGCAAATTAAAATTATTTAAAGTGCCTATAAAATCCAGGCAATAATTTAGGTGAAAGTATAAAATAAAATCTACCTACATAAGCTGAAAACACATTTTTTTTATTTTTGTACAATTTTTAATGATTTTTATAAGGTTTTTAATCTTTTGTGATTTTTAGGTGTTTTATAGAAGATAATTAAACCAAAATGCTACTGAAGTTAAAACAAGGCAAAACAAACACATAGAAATTTTCGTGGAATTTTACAGTGGGTTTTTGTACTTTTTATGGATTTTCTAAGTTAGACAAACACACTTTTTAGGGTTTTCGAATTTTGCAAAATATCAAATAAAATTAAATCAAGTCACAAAAATTACTAAAAATACTACACAGTAGCAGGAGCTACGTGTAATTTTTGTTGAATTTTCGAAGCTAATTTAATTATTATTTGATTAAAAATAAGGGACACAGCAAGCAGGGACCTATATGTAAATATTTTAAGTTTCTGGACTAAACAACAACAGGCATAAAAAGTCCAAGGACTTATCCGCAAAATTTCCAATCAATTCCAGCACATGCATTATACAACGTTCACAAGGGCATAAATGCAAATTTGGAAAACTTTTCAATCAAACATTTACAAGACATAAATCCATAGCCAAATATGCAAAAACACCACTATTCACGTGATCACGCACGTGTCTCCAGATAAGGAGGACTCAAACGCAATTATCAGAAACTATAGGGACTAAAGTACAAATAAATTCAACTACATCATTTATTTACAGACTAAAACATAAAGCATCACAAATGTAGGGTAAAAAGGGCAGTATACCCTTGAAGCACGTGAGAGGCGCGTAAGGACACGTGGCAGTCGTTGGTGTGGGAGCGGACGTGCGGCTCTGATAGCTGCAGGGGTCAGATCTGACGCTCCAAAAGTGGTCAGGGACGTGGGGCGCAGATGAAGGCTAGGTCTGACATCCAATGGTCTGGAAAGGCTGTTGTGTCAGCGGACCAGATGAAAACTGGAAGTGCGGGGCTGATCCAACAGTGTTGAAGCAGCCTGGACGAACATCTCTGAGGCAAATTTCACCGGAGCACAGGAGGTGATCCTTAGCTCCGATGACCGATCGGGAAGCACCGGATGAGTCATGGAAGGCTTCTGCGTTGACTGAGCGGACCCGATGGAAAAACTACCAGTCGGATTGGCATGACAACGAAGGGGACCTGGGACTACTCCAGCAAGTCTCAGATTGATGGAATCAGAGGTCTTCAGCGCGCTCTTTCACCTGCAAAGGGTAGATGGGACTTGGGGCGATTCTCCGATCTAGGTTATTTGGACTGAAAGTGAAAGAAGCGACAGGGGATGCTAGTCAATCTCCAACAAAGGTGAAGGAAGAGATCTCGGACTTGATCTTGGCTAGATAGGTGATGCAGCTAGACTTGGTTTGCGGCTTTTAATGTGATAGAGTTGTCAGTGTAGAAAAGCCGCAAAAGGATCCTAATCGATCAAACAAATTCGGTTTCAGAGAAAACCTACACTAATTATTTAACCATGTGAGTGTGCATGGGTCGAACTCAAGGAGGCAGAATAGGGTACTTTGATTTTTTTAAGAGAAAATATGTTTGTGATTATTTTATCTCTTCTTAAAGTGATCGAGGAAACACGAGGAGGTTTTTATGAATTTTTTATTTTTAATTTTTATTTGATTTTATTCTTTTCCAATTTTTTATTTATTTTTCAAAGTGGTATTTTTCACACAATTTATTTACTATATAATAGGTGAAATATAGAAGAAATATAGATGATATTATATAGTAGGTAAAACGGTCAAGCAACGGGCTCGAACAACACACGAAAACAAACCAAGACGGAATCGATTCACAACGAATTAAAACACGATAAAAACATGTCGAAAATACACGAAAACTACTGAAAGCCTCGTGGAGGTAGTTGTGTAACTACCCCAAGAAAATCTACAAAAAAACCATGTCAAAACTAGGTCCAAAAATCCCCTATAGAACAAGGGTATAAGTGCAAGAAAAAGAAGTAAAAAATGTTGCAAAAAGGTCCTCGGCAGGGACTGTTCTGAAAGAATACTAAAGAAATTTACATTTAGGTCCCTACACGCGGAGCTAAATGTAATTCTGGAATTCTTCTGGAGCGCTCTGGAATTTCTGGAAGTCGGTGGGTTTAGTATGCAAATCTCACACCCCTTCGGCTTGAACGGCTGAGATTAGAAGATGAGGCGCGATCCTAGCCGTCTGCTGCAGGGCACGTGTCAACAGCTTGTACGTTGGCTATTCTTGGGTCGTTCTCCAAGTTCTTCGTGTGTGGCTGACGATGGGATCTTCTCCGAATTTTTGCGAGCAGCTGGCGGCGACTTTGGATCTCCGGCGGGGCGAGAGGGTTAGCTCCTCTAACCCTTGAGCTCACCCGTGGTGGAAGTCAGGCAGTGATTGCTTCGAGCGACGGTGAAAACTCGATGAAATAGGACGTTCTCTGCTCCTGGAGATTAATGAAGTTTGTTACGCCTCTTTTGAATTGCGATTTCTTTGAGGATTTAAGGCTCCAGAAACCTCGTGACTGCTCCAGATGACAGATGAACCTGCAAATAAGATATGTGTATGCTCGATTCGCAAGGAATCGGCCGAATGGTGATAAATTTGCAAGCTCAAAAGTGTGCTTCCTGAAAAGATGATCTGTGTTTGATATACAATGAAAGAGGAGACACGATTTGGATTGGACTGTTATTCGATTTTTTTTGAATGTCTTAAAGCTATCTGAAGGTTGGGCGTCTAAGAGGGAAGATTACGCGTCCTAATGACGACTTAATCACGCTAATAGAGGTACGGAAATCGAGATGAAATTCGACGAAAAGTGAATGAACTGACCTGGGATAGAGGGTATATGACCCTCTTATGATAGCTCAATGAGCGGTCTTCTCGGAGCTCTACGTGGTGCGATGGCGGCGATGCAAGGCAGCAAAGCCTTGGAACGTCTCCTCCGATCTCCCTTCCTCCACACAAAGTCGCCTTCGAGTGTTGTCACCACCAGAGTGAGGCGGAATCGAGAGAGGAAGATAGGGGTTCATCCACTGGAAGTTGGAGCTTCAGGTGGTTTTGAAAGTTAGTTGGAAACTTCCAACTTTAGGGGCTTATATAGATAGATTTCTTGAGCTCCACGTTAAATCGAATGGTGGGCGATGGAAAGGGTTGTTAGGAGGGTCGAATCAATGGATTAGATCGTCGGAGGAGGTTGAGAGATGGAAGGCCGGTCAGAACAGATTGGCGTACTGTCTTCTTGAGGAAGATGAACCAGGTGCTCACACGTGTCAGCACCTGGTTGGCCAAATGCGCGAAATTACTTGTAAATTCAGTATTAAATAATAAATAATGTTAATTTAAATAGGTATAAATACAAGAAATGTAAATAATTAAATAATCTTAATTATGGAATAATTACTTTTTATAAATATTAAATATTATTCGAAATATAATTATTATATTAATAAATATGTATAGATAAATAGATCTTGGATTTTTAATTTAATAAATAAACAATTAAATATTAATTTTATATTTTCTTAATTGTTAGAATAATAAATAAGAGTTGTGTTAATTTTTAGAGATTTTAATAAATTAATTTACATATATTAATAAATGTAGGTATAAGTTATCTAGTTCATTTTTACCTATAATTTAGGGTTTTTGATTTTATTAAATAATAAATAAGCTCAAGAAATTCTGAAATAAATTAGACTTAAATTACAAGATCATGGAAATAATTAGAAATTATAAACTTATTAAAACTATAAATAATGTGTTCTATATAAAATAAGTAGCCCAGAAACCCCGTTGTCATTTGGTCCCAAAACCGACTTTTTGCAAACGGATTCCGAATTCGATGAAACCACATTTATTAATTAGATAATTTTATTTTATGAACTTTAAAGTGAGTAGAGTGAAACTGGAGTTTGTATGAAGAAGTTATGATGTTCGGAAGTTGAGATTTTGACAATTTATAAGTAGGTTTTCTTGGTATATATACAGGGTAATATTTTTAACTTATTTTATATTTTTGTATATACATTTTTAGAAATTATTAGGAAAAGAGTTTGGTGAAAAATATGTACATGTTAATTAATTAAAAATCATTGTAGTTTCGTTTTTATTTGATAAATAGTGAGAAGTACATGAAGTGTGTCTTAATTTCTTTTTAGGGTTTTCTTTCCTTATCTCCCCCTACTTATTGGTTTGTCGACCAATCCATGCTGACTTGATCTCGGGGGTTAGGTTATAGATATACCTTGCAGTTATATTTATATTTATAAGTCATATTGTACATATATACATATCTCCAATCTGCCTTATTTTCTTTTCTTTGTTCTTTATTTATTTACGTGATTTTGATGCTTAAAAGTGAATATTTATTCATAAATGAAGTTTGAATAAAAAATGGAATTAATGAATATATACATGCATTTGTTAAGGGTTTTAAGACAAAATGCGACAGAAAAGTTAATGAATCATGGATTCATCAACCCCCTATACTTAAACTTTGCTAGTCCCTTAGCAAACACTTATTTGAAAAGTAAGTGAAAAAGAAAGAAAGTTAGAATGAATTTATTTTCCTAAACCAATTCATGAGAACAGACAAAGGGTAGAGCTCGATCGGGCCTGAAACAAGTATTTTGTCGGAGCCTTAACTAGGATTAGGATTTTATCCTCAACAGTCCTCAAGTTCCAAAAATCATTATTCAAGATCACTTCATCAGCTAGTTCAGACTCATTTATTCATATCGCAAACTCTATCATCCTTGAAGTCAATTTGTATAGTGTGTGAATTGATTTAGCTTTTTCTGTTTAGAGAACCGAAGAAACTGTCCATCCCGGCTATACATTTCTATTGCTTCCTCATCCAGCTACTATTTCCTCGGGGAGGGAGGTATTCCCTTCGGAGGTCAGTTCGTGCTATGTCCACAATCGAATATAGAGAGAAGATAGAAGAATGAGAAAAGAAGTGGAGTGCGACCAGTGTAGACGCATCTCCTTGTGAAGCTCAACCGGTGTAGCTAAGTCTCCACTAAGATGTGCAGGCATTTTTGGTGGAAGCTTGGACCATTGTGGTCGTATTTGTATTTGGTGGCTTCTTCTTTGATTTGACTTTGTAATTTGCTTGCATTGCATTTATCTCTTTGTGCCTCGACGAATATAGCATCTTTTGTTCCATCCCTTTTTTGAGGTCTTAGAAAAATTGTGTCAGCAGATCCTTTCCTCATCCGAAGCGACTATCCCAACCCCAATCTCTCCCGTCTTTATACTTCAATGCCACAAATATAAGGATAGAGATGCACAACCAAGATGTACTGCCCTTCGCAACTCCATGCAAGTCAAGCTAAGTGCAGAGTGCATGTGTTCAAGATTGGTTCACTGGTGTAGAGTTGTACATATGACACCAAATGGTCTACTTAAGCACATATGACTTGATTTCCCGAATATGGTCTTATGGAACCCAAAGATTTTAAGTCGCAGACCTGAAGAGTCTAAATTCCAGATCCTAACTAGGCTCCTTACAATGGAAGTTAAAAATCATGATCAAGCTCCATCCTTTAGACTAGACTCAATTCTTAGTTCCAGAAATCAAACTTATTCTAAAAAATGCGAATGCAAATGCAACTATGTTTTTGTGAGGTATATTTTTTGAATTTTATTCATTTTTATGGATTTTAAGGCTTTTGTAGTTTTTATGACTTTTTGAGATTTTGTATTTTTTTATGAATTTTCTGATTTTTACAAACAAGTTTTTGTACATGAATTTTACAAGATATATTTTATTTGAGTTAAATATCTGATGTATTTTACAGATTTTATCTACAGAAAATTTTACAAGGATTCAATGATTTTTACACATGTTTTAATAAAGGATTTTAAATAAGTAGCATACAAATTTTAAATAGAAATTTTATACAAATTTTTAATACAAGTTTTAATTACGGATTTTAGATACAAATTTTACACATATTTTACTTATTTACAAGGATTTTATAAATAATAAATAAATATATAAATAGATTTTAAATTAACCCTTACCCACTTTTTATGGATTTTATAGATATAGAAAATACATAAAAGTACGAGTTATGGACAAAAGTATATATACAATATATACACACACCCTATACTTAGCTTGAGCTATGTCCGCATAGCGTCAAAAGAGAAAAAGGATGACATAACTCGTGTAAAGTAAAAGTGGGTGAAAAAGAATATACGAAAACAAGTCAGTTAACCCTCCCCCTATACTTACGATCAGGTAATCGTAAGTATAACAGGAGAGCAAAAACGGGATGACTGAGTGAAAAGAAAATATAACGAAAGATCAAAAGGAACAAAGAATACGAGATCATCAAAATCACTCAGTCCCCCCTATACTTAGGATAAGGCATCCTAAGTATATAAAAGAATGTATCCAAAAATCGGGGACCAGTGATTTGTGAAGAAGAAAGGATATACAAAAGAATTAGAACAAAATATAAAACGTGAATCAACGAACAATCGATCCCTCCTATACTTAGGATCTGGTATCCTAAGCATAGAAGACGAGCAAAAATGGGGACGATTGTGGTCTATGAAGAATATACAAGTGTTACGAATCTCCAGAAATCGAATGGCTCAAAAGCATTTGTACAGGATGAGATGAAGTGAAAGAATGATCATGATTCCTATACAAAATAGATCACTTCAGTACGAGCCAGATGATCAGTAATCTCTACGAAGTGCTTCAGCATCTGCCCGTTAACCACGAACGGTTCTGCACCAGGTGACACATCTGATATTGCTATACTGCCATTGTCGTGCATCGTTCTGACTATGTACGGTCCTTCCCACTTGATTTTTAATTTGCTGAGAAAAATTCTTAATCTTGCATTGAACAACCAGACTTTCTGCCCATGGACAAAGCTCTTGTGCCGAATGTGTCTGTCATGCCATTTCTTCACTTTGTCCTTATAAATGAGAGTGTTCTCGTATGCTTGATTTCGAATCTCTACCAGCTCATTCAGATCTATCTTTCTCTTAGATCCTGCTTTCTGTGTATCCAGTAAAATTTCCCGAATGGTCCATTCAGATTTGTGCATGATCTCTACGGGCAAATGGCACAGCTTTCCATAAACCAATCTAAATGGTGAAGTACCTAAGGGGGTTTTATATGCAGTACGATATGTCCAAAGAACCTGATCTAGAAGCTGTGACCAGTTCTTCCTATCTGGTCGTACTAGTTTCTGGAAAATTGATTTCACCTCCCTATTTGAAACTTCAGCCATGCTGTTCGTTTGTAGGTGGTACGGAGAAGCTATTCTGTGATCAATGTTGTATTGCTTCACTAGCTTTTTGACCTCCTTATTGATGAAATGGCTACCCCCATCTGAAATAAGAATATGTGGGATCCCGAACCACAAAATAATGTGTTCCCTTAGGAACTTGCAAACTATCTTACTGTCTGCGGTTCGTACGGGTATAGCCTCCACCCATCTACTAACATAGTCTACAGCGAGAAGAATGTATTCAAAGCCGCTGCTAGAAGGGAACGGTCCCATGAAACCTATGCCCCATGCGTCAAAAATCTCGTAAATAATAACGGGTCGCATCATCATTGCATCTCTAGCACTGACTATCCCTACTGCTTTCTGACAATCTGGGAAACTCTTCACAAATGTGCAGGCATCTCTAGTAAGAGTTGGCCACCATAAGCCGCTCTGGAGTACCTTCTGCGCTGTCCTCTTCCCTGAGTGATGTCCCCCTGCTTCTAAAGAGTGACACAAAGTGAGGACACTATTATATTTCTCTTGAAGAATACAACGCCTGTAAACACAATCCGGTCCTTCGCGAAAAAGAATCGGATCCTCCCAGTGGTAATATCATGCCTCAGAAACTAGTTTATCAACTCGGTTCTTTGGTCAACCTTGAGGACTTTTCTGTGTGACCAAAAAATTCACTATATCTGCATACCATGGAAGTTCGGTAACCGCAAAGATGCTCTCGTCAGGAAATCTCTCTGCAATCTCTAGCGTGTACTCATCTGAAGTCTGATCTATCTGTAATCGGGAGAGGTGATCAGCTACCACATTCTTTACCCCAGGTTTATCTTTAATGTCCAAATCGAATTCCTGAATTAAAAGAATCCATCGAAGAAGGCATGCCTTAGCATCCTTCTTTTCCATCAGAAACCGGATAGCTGAATGATCTGTGTAGATTGTGATTTTTGAGCCAAGAAGATAGGATCTGAATTTATCTAGAGAGAATACCACTGCCAACATCTCCTTTTCTGTCACTGTGTAATTACGTTGAGCATCATCTATGTTTCTGCTAGCATAATGGACAGAAACGGGAAGTCCATTCCTCCTCTGTCCTAATACAGCCCCGACCATAAAATCTGAAGCATCCGTCATGATCTCGAAGGGTAGAGACCAATCAAGCGGTTGTAGGACAGGAGCACTGATAATTTTTTCTTTTAGTGTGAGGAAGGCATTAAGACATTTATCATCTAACAGGAACTCGATGACTTCGCCTAATAATTCAGTTAACGGTCGGGCAATCTTGGAGAAGTCTTGGATAAACTGTCGGTAAAAGCCGACATGCCCCAGAAATGACCGTAAGTGTTTGATGTTGGATGGTGGTTCGAGTCTTTTGATGACATCCACCTTGGTAGGGTCAACCTCCATGCCTTGCTGGGAGATGACGTGCCCCAACACGATCCCGTGAGTAACCATAAAATGGCTCTTTTCCCAAGACAGAACGAGATCTACCTCACAACACTTTTTAAGAACCTGGTCTAGGTGCGCTAAACAATTGTGAAAGGACTCACCATAGACCGAAAAATCATCCATAAAGACCTATAGAAAATCACCGACCATCTCCGTAAAAATAGCAAGCATACACCTTTGGAAAGTAGCAGGAGCGTTGCACAATCCAAAGGGCATCCGTCTAAAGGCAAACGTGCCGAACAGACATGTGAAAGTGGTTTTCTTCTGGTCTTCAGGAGCAATTGATACCTGGTTGTATCCGGAGTAACCATCAAGGAAGCAGAAGTACTCCTTCCCTGCCAATCGTTCTATGATCTGGTCTATAAAAGGCAACGGGAAGTGGTCCTTCTTCGTCGCGACGTTCAATTTCCTATACTCAACGCACACCTGCCACGACGTGGTTACTCTCTTTGGAATCTCCTCTCCATTCTCATTCTTAACCATCTGAATTCCTGATTTTTTCGGGACAACATGTAATGGGCTGACACATTCAGAGTTGGAGATGGGATAAATGAACCTTACGTCACACCATTTCGTAATCTCTTTCTTGACAACTTTTCGTAAAACCGGATTCAGCCTACGTTGAAACTCTTTGTAGGGTTTGTTGTCATGATCGAGATAGATATAATGAGAACACAAAGCAGGATTAATCCCACGAAGATCGGATACAATCCACCCAATAGCCTTGCGGTTTCTTTCGAGAATCTCCATCAGACGAGATTCTTGATAGTCGGTCAAAGATGAACTCATAATGACCGGAAATTGTTGATGTGTAGCCGCAAGGAAAGCATATTTCATGTTTGGTGGCAATGTCTTTAATTCTGGTAAGGTAGATTCTGAATCTGCTGAAACCTCATCCATATTTGTACTGGGATCTATATCGGTTGTGGATTTGTCGGCATTCTGATTATCCACCATGTCAATGTGCTCTAGAGTCAGACTACAGAAGATGTTCAAAACATCATCCGACTCGCTACTAGGCTCATCCTCAGACTGATCAGAGGAAAACAACTCAACTAAATGAAATTCGGTCTCTAGATCATCTAAAGCAGAGGGATCGTGTAAAGTCTCTGAATCTGAAAGGTCTGCAATAAGTTCGTTAGAAGTCTGATCCCTTTACTTCTCATCATCCAGACTTAAATATAAAGTATCGTCTAAAGAACCGCCAACCGTAATCTCGGACCCATCCTCTGCTAGGAAATCTTGGGTCTCTACTTGATACCTTTCGAGGTCGTCAAGACGGACCTCATCCATGTAGTCGTAGGTGGCTAAAGAACTCAAGAAATCAGAAGATGCATCACTGGATGTGTTGGAATCTCTTGCCATCTCTATATGTACCTTCTTGCCCTCAGTGCAAAAAGATACAGTCCCTGTATCATAATTGAAGAGAGCCTTTACGGTTTCTAGAAAAGGTCTCCCGAGAATAATCGGGGTAAGGTGTAACTGTATAGGGCAATCCATGTCCAAGACCGTAAAGTCCACTGGGAATTGCTGACCCTGCACGGTTACGATAACATTCCTTTATATACCCTTAGGTCTCTTTACGGATCTATCAACAAACTGAAGGATCGCGCGGGATTTGTAAAGAGGACCTAACTCGAGCCTATCGAGTAAATAAGAGGGTATCAAATTGATCGAGGAACCGTTATCTAAGAGAGTGGGATCGAATTCAGCTTTTGCGATCTCGCATCTGCCATAATGTGCACATGAGTCCTTCTTCTTCGGTGACTTATTATGAATAGCACAAGATGTAGCCTTAGTCAGAACATGTTTCTCTGTACAAAATCTCTTTTTCCTATGCATGGTGCATCGGTTTCTCAATTGATTCTTAAGCGTAGGAAAATGATCTAAGGCATCATGAAGCGGGATCTTCAAAAATATGTGATCTTTAAGCAAATGCTCAGTATCTGGAGTCACAACATTCTTTTTGTTATTTTTCTTTCCTTTTCCAAATAGAGCATCGGGAAAAGGAACAATGTAAGGGATTAGAAAATCAGAATTTTTATTGCTATTTGAATCAGCTTGTACATCGAGAGTTTCATAATTGTGTACAAAACTCTCTAAGACAGGGGAAGATATGTTTTTCTCAGGAGTATCTACCTGATCTGGCGTGATGTCATCGTCTGATTTGCCAGTGTCCATGTCAACGGTATCGGCATCGCTCCCGGCTCTTGGATTTTCCTCATCAATATGTTGTTTCTCCTCCTCAGCATCAGATTCTTGCGGCTCATGTATTTGCTCGTGCCCCACATTAAGTGCTAGCTCTTCTACTCCGGCAGGTGCTTGTGGCGATCTACCGCTCCTGAGATGAAGAAAATTAGATAAAAATTCAGCAAAAGAGATCGTACCTATAGTGTCTACCTGATCTGGATGCCTCCTCTTATTGTTCGGGTTCATCTGAGGCTGGGCTAGAAGAGTGGTCTTCGGTACGGTTAACTCGTCTAGACGACGGTTAACTTGCTCCATCTCGGTCTTATGCGCAATCTGGAGCGTACTCAGCATATCCGTGATCTGATTCAGTGCCTGGGCCTGTGAAGACATCTCAGGTTCGGTGTGGTGTCCCTGGCTTTCTATTCTCTCCTGCCTTGGCGTGTAATGTTGTAAGGTGGAAGGCTGAGAGGATCTCTATGGTGTGAAGGAATACCGATGCTGCTGCTGATAAGGATATGTCTGTGAATGGTTAGCAGGGTATTGATATGAATGTGGTCTTTGATAAGCATGCTGGTGAGACTGCTGCTGCGTGTAATTCTGCTTGTGCTGGAAATGTGGACGTCCATGCAGCTGCTGACCGTACGGCTGCTGCTGATGATGCGGTATACTCGGTTGCTGAATCGGAGTATACCAAATCTCGTTAATCTCGAGAGTGGTTTGTGGCTCCATCTCCATATCTGCAGCGCTGGTGATCTGGCCTGGATTGGCATGAGACTGATCCTCATGCCAATCAATCTGCGAAGTCTCTGCCTCGCTCTGTACGTAGTGAATCTGACGGGTGGGCGAAGCGGGTAAGATCCTCCGTGCTGGTTGTGCGGTCGAAGAAGATTGGCACTGCTGGTACTGGAGCTGAAGATCGGAAACCTTCTTCAAAAGATCACTCAGCTGCTGAGGTAGAGATGCGAGTTTCTCTAGCTCTCGCAGTGGCTGTAAGTCCTAAACTTGCTTCTGAATCACATCCACCAACGTTAATTTCTCACTAATAAAGCTCATGTTGATGTTGAATTCAGATTCTGCGATATTAGCTACCTTGTGATGCTCTCGGTGATGTGGTGGCTGCGGGGCTTTCTGAAATGCCCGAGTAGAGTCAACGACTCTCGAGTTCTCAGCCATCCCTTCGAAGATGGCCCAGACTGACTCGGCGTCCTTGTTCAAATAACTGCCGCCACATGCGGCACTCACTAGCCCCTGGATGTCCGGCTGGAGTCCTCCGAAATAATTCTGTACTAGCACCTTCATCGGTATCTCATGATGGGAGCATCTCTCCATAAGATCTTTGAATCTATGCCATGCCTCATGGAAAGATTCATGCGGATGCTGTGTAAAGTTGGAGATCTAACTCCTCATCATATTCGTCCTCCCCAGAGGAAAATATTTACGCAGGAATGTGGACTTCAGATCATCCCATGTAGAGATTTCCCTTCCCAGGTGACTCATCCAGTAAAGTGCCTTATCGGCTAAGGCGAAGGGAAAGGCTTTGAGGCGGACAGCCTCCTGTGGAAAGCCACGGTAACTCACGCCCCGCAAGCAAACACAAAGCAACCCCCGTTTTCATCAACTCAACCCGATGATGACCATAAGAGTTCGGTCTTTTATCTTCTCGGTTTTAGGGTTGTAATTAGCAAACAAGTATAAGTGGTTATCGTGAACTATACGAGCTGATAGGTGCCCAAGTTTTCCCCGCGATACTGTCCCCAGTCCTTACAGAAAACCACTTGCTCTCGGCCAGTATGGTGGAAAGTACGAACCGTTTCCGGCTACCTGTGTTGCTTGAGGACAGAGCCTTACGTGGTGTCCTCTAAATCTCCCACTCTACTAAGTAAACTCGGACCGTTTCCGGCTACCCGAGCGTACCCACTGAAAAGCAGTGATTAGGTGTATGAACTAAGTAGTATTTTGAAAGAAATCGGGTTTATATTAAGGGTCGTCTCTCACTCGCGCACTCTGAAAAAAAAATGTGCGGGGATTACTCTCCCAAATCAAATGAATCTTATGTAGATTTTAGATCCGATATATTAGCAGTCTCGATTTTATTTTGGGTTTTATTTTTTTTTGAATTTTTTCAAACAAACGTCTATTTTTTTATTTTTTATAAAATCCTAAAATCATGCACCTAGGTTGCAAGTCCTAAGACTAACTACGTAAGCACAATCAGATAGAATAAAAAATACTCTTAAGCAAGCATCTATCGGAAAAGCCACGGAAAACCGTCGAGGCAAGAAAACCGCGGTGGGTGCCTGATGAATATGTAATTCATCACTGTAAAAGTTGAAAATAAAGCTTTGTTCCCGAGTAATTAGAGGCATATTTCTACTTATATTGCATAATTAGCATTCATGCATGCATTGATAACATTTGCATTTTAGCATTCATATTTGCATAAAATAAGAAGCCAAATTCACTTTTAAATATTCACATGTATATTAGCTAAAATACCCCATTTGTATATATTTTACACTAACTCCAAATCTAATAAAACCAACTCTTTTTTGTATATATTACTAACACTAAGTAAAGAAAAATATAAAAAAAATACTAACTTGCAAAATTGACCAATAAAATTCCAATCCAAGTTGAAGACCTTAGACCTTAAAACGTACATATCTCTCTCATACAACCTTCGAATTAGGTCTACTCACTTTTAAAGTAATATACATTCAGAGACCTTCGAAACAAGACCAATTTCACTAAAATAGGAGCTCGTATGCAAAACCTGGATTTTGGGCCCCTTTTGTACATTGTACACAATGACCGTTTTACCCCTGTATTTACTCATTTTATTTTCTTCATTATTAAAAATCCAAAAAAAATAGATTAAGTTGTAAATATTCTTTTCATATTTTCTCTATTTTTATTTTTATTTTTATCTTATTGAAAAAATGACAAAAAAATGCAAAAAGAAAAATGTGGTATTTTATACATATAAGGTACCCCCCAAAAATACATTTTTGTACAGATGATTTTATTTGATTTTCAGCCCTTCACAAAAGTTGTAGATATCGTCGAGACGAGCAACTTTTATGTTGACCACTTTTTGATTTAATCCCTTTTGTTATTTCTTTTTGATTTTCTTTACATTTAATTTTTGAATTTTCTGGGAGCGACATGTGGCAGCTCCTCGAGTCGCCACGTGTCTCCCCATCTTTTTTATTATTTTATTAATTTCGGATTTATCTTATTATTTTCGGATTTATTATTTATTATTATTTTACTATTGATATTTTAATAGCCTATTATATTATTATATTATTTTATTTATTTTATCCCCTTTTACCTCTTCTTCCTTACTTGCCTTCCACTCCAAGCCACATTTTCTCCACTCTCTCCACCACTCCATTCTCACCACCTTTTCTCCAACTTCCCTCTCCTCTTCCTTTATATTCATATCATCCTCCACCATTTTTCTCCATCCACCATTCCAGGGAAGAACCTAGAGTTCGGAGCCTTCGATTTGTGACAGGAATTGAGTGAATCCTTGAGCGAAGACGGACCTTCTTCTCCGACGAGATCCACGGCTCCACCGCCGTGTCGTAGCCCTCCTCCGAGTTGCTACTTGAGCTCAGGGCCTTACCGCCCCTTCGAGCGATGACCTGGACCTCGAGATCGAGCTCCGAACCACAGGAAAACTCCTCCATCTCCGTTTGATCCTCGTTCTGATTTTCCCTTTATATCTCTGATTTTATTCGAGCTCCATCTTTATCTTCTCTCTCCGCTTCCATCTCGCTGAGCTCCGCGATGGAGCTCTCATCCTCGCACTGTATTTCACACCCTCCGACGAACCACTTCACATTTCCGCCACCTGGGCGGAGCACCATCGCCGGACCCCTTATCACTCAGACGAGGCCTCGCCACTCCATCCTTCACATCTCCACTAGCACGCACGAGCTTCGGCTACACTCCTAACACCTGCAGGTATCATATCATTCATTGGCCGGAGGTCCACCGGAGCACCTATCGAGCTTCATCGCCAGAGCGCTCCTACACGCCTCAGTCACTCCTGGGACCACCGTAAGCATCGCCACATGGCCGCGCATCTCCCAAGCTATCTCCGAGCTTCCGGAGAGCGTCACCGGCACTAGGTGGACCGGGCGGAGCAGACACCTCTTCGCCGGAGCCCCGCCAACTCCTCCGCAGGTGGCGAAGGACCATCGAGGGAGAAACCCCAGCTACCGTTCGATCATCTCGACCGAACGATCGACTTCACGCCACGTCATCCATCATCTGGAGCAGCCGACAGCCGTGGGATCTTTCTTGATCCTACGAACAACATTCAGCCACGTCGCCCCCCCCCCTTCCTCGGTTCTCAGGCGTTGTCGGATCCTCTTACGATCTGACGGTCTCTGATCATGCCACGCGTCAGCCCCGACAGCCTTCGGATGGATCTTGATCCAAAGGTCCACAGCCAGCCATGCCGACAACATCCGAGCCTCTTCCCCGACCCCTAGGCTCGGACACCCGAGGCTAGCCGAGCCTTCCTCCAGACCTCCAGGAGCCCCCGAGCCAATACCCAAGCCTCCGATGCCGCCCGAGCCTAGGCCCCCCACGTGAGGAGCACGTGCAGCCTGGGTAATTTGCACAGAGGATCTGTGATCTTTCCAAAATTGCAAAAAGGTCCCTGTGAAGCGCACCCACGTGAGAAGCACGTGCCCAGTGGAGAAAGTGCATTTCACCCCCAACATTACAGGTAATTGCATTTGAGTCCCTGTCAGCATGTTTATTTTCATGTAATTTTTATTTCTTGTATTGCAAATACACCCCTGTCTTTGCACGCATCCCTTGGTGTCATTTTGCATCATTTTTGAATTCTAAAAATTGCATGTTGTTGAGTAACTTGTCCCCTAGCTGTTGTGACACTTCATATTTTTGTGGTATCAGTAGATTTTTAAATTAATTAATTGGTTGATTTCTGTGTTATTTTGCCCAGTTGGACCTTTTAATTGATAACTAATTCTCTATAGCTCCAAAAGTTCTCAAAAAAATCACAGTACCTCTAAGATAGTTAACTTCACCTTGCATAAAAATTTCATGTCATTTGCACGTATATCGAGGCCTAAATAAATTAATTGGTGATTTCCTTAGTTTAATTTTTTAGTAGATTCAATTCGCATTAAAATTAAGGTTTGACAATTGTCCTAGATTCCTCATCATTAGATATATCTAGGATAATTTTATTTCCTGAAAATTTTGTGATTTGATATTTATTAAAATTAAATTAGTGAAAATCACCCTGCATTCATTTTAAATTCACAATAAATTCATTTTGTGTCAAAACATTCCAAAAAAATTAGGGTAGCTTAATTTCACCATATTTCATCATCTGGCCAATTTTCATAATTTTTGGACTTCACTTGATACCTTAACTGATTTAACTTTAAATTGGCCTGATTTTTGCATGTGTCCTGCATAGAAAATAGAAAAAGACCAAAAATATATTCCCCAAAAATCGAACACTAGAACTTTGCTAAAAATTCACCTAAGGAGACAGATGCCTCCCTGAGTTCGACCTTAGACTTCACCAAGTAAAAAAAATGCCACTCGAAATTGACTTGATTAAATTAAAAGTGGTTTTTGATATTCCCTATCCGACTGCAATGAACATAATCAATTAATTTGGACATTAATCTGACCGAATTAACTAAGGGTGCGGGAGCGGTCATCAAAATGGCGTTGTTGCCGGGGAGGCACGGCTTAGGTTAATTTGAAGTGAAATTCTGATTGTTTGATTTTCAATCCTCGGGTAGTATGACCCCCGATTTTCTTGTGAATATTTCTCTTTCTTTTAAATTTCTGCATTCGTGTGTCATTCTCTATCTGACCTCAACTTGTTTTTGTGTGAGGGACGCCGGAGTCGAAGATGCTTCGAGGAACCTGCATCTTAATTTGTTTGAGAGATTTGAGAGAACTTGTACTTTTATTTATTTCCACATTTTTTCGCATCATTTCCAGCGGTTCCCGTTTAGGTTCTCGCGTGTGTAAAAATAGTGGAACTGTGTCCCCGTGTGCTGTGTGGTTTGAATTGTAATTTAGGCTTGCACTAGTGGCTCCTCGAGCCACTTTAGGAATTCCTTGTGCTCGTAATTTTTAGGACCACACATACACTTAAAAGAAGCACCTAGACCGCAGATCTAGTCAAATAAACATGTTCTTCACTCGCTAATAGAACTGCCTGTCTAGGAGCGGATTTTATCGTCTGCATTTGCATGTAGTGTAAAATTTCAATACTGTCTTGCATCCTGCATAAAAGCGAAGGGATCACTGTAAGTCTTCTCAACTCAACATACGCATCATTGTTTTTTGTGCATCAGCTTTTCTCAATTTCCCCCTCTATTTTTCAAACATAAATTAAACGGAAATTGGGACTGGATGTTAGGTGTGCTGTGTGGTTGGACTAACAAGTGAGAACTTAACTTAAAACAGGGACTTCTAACAGTATTGACCAAAAAAATTGATAAAATTGAAAAACTGTTTGCGGGAGACTCATCCCCGACCTTGTTTTCAGGCTGAGTAAGGGTACTTGAGTGTGTGTGAACACCTTAAGGCAGAGCCCAAATCCCCGCCTTCCATATAACGGGCCAACTGATCCTAGCCAATATCACGAGTTGGATACTTTCAGATTCATTGACCAGTACTAAGTAGCCTCCGCTTATTCACGGGTAGATAGGGGTGAACCAGTGGTACTTCACGACAAGGCCTAGCTTTATCAGCCTCCGCCTGCTTGCAGGTAGATAGGGGCACGTCTTTGAGTCCCCAACTCCGGAAAGGAGCGAAGAAAGGGAGGATCGGCGGTATCTTAGGCGACAGGTTAAACAGGGAAGACGCATCCGGCTCTGAGCCGACTTCCCTATAGGCTGCGCAACTCCTTGCTATCTTGCTTGAAAAATCACACTTAAAAACTACAAGATTAATTGGACTCGATTTTGAGTCCTTCACTGCGTTGAGTGTGAACCCATGGTCTTGGATTGACTTGTTTGCTTCAAATAGGAGTAAAATCCTATCTTCTTCTCACCACATCAAGATGAGTGACTAGGGGGATTTCGACTCTTTATTCACCGAACTCTCTATGAGCCCCACCCCACGGAACTCCTCTTCATCGGCCCAAGTGCACCTTGGACCACCCAGGACTCATGACCCTCTTGAGTCCTGGTTCCCTCATACCCAGGGTGGTTACTCTCAAACCAACCCTTTCCTTTCCTCCGAGCTTACTGAGGAAGACCATCGCCTCGGTAATCCCTTCCTTGATTTTTCCTCTGACACTGACCTTATTTCACACACAGGAATAGAGAACAAGATGTCGCCTAAGCAGCCACCCCCGGATGAGGAGCAACTACAACAGATTCTTAATCGCCTTGCTGACGCCGAACAAAGATATGCAGATCTCACAGCTAGGATGGGACAAATCATTGTAGCTGGAGGTATCGACCGACCAATGGTTGATGCCTACAACCCAGCGGAAAACGAGATACAGAATTGGTTGGCACCAGCGGTTCCCACCGAAGCATTTGAGCTGAAGCCCCACTTCCTTAGCCTTCTACCGAAGTTCAATGGAAATACCAATGAAGAACCGTACACTTTCCTCCGAGACTTCGAGCTGGTTTGCAACAATCTTAGCCATCCCAATGTTGGCCAAGTTTACATTAGATTGAAGGCCACCCCATTTGCCTTAGGAGATAAGGCAGCACATTGGCTGAAGAACCTAGGGGTGATATGTACTACCTGGATGCATTTCAAGGACCTCTTTCTGAAAAAGTTCTACCCTCTCAGTAGAACTAACCAAATGAGAACGAAGATCGCTAGCTTCTCCCAAGGACCCAGTGAACCTTTCCATGATGCCTGGGATAGGTTCAATGACTTAGTACAGAAATGCCCCTGCCACGGCATTTCTAAGGCGATCTTAGTCCACACCTTGTTATGTGGTCTAACCCCGAGATGCAGGGGTTAGTTAGTGCCGCCTGTGGAGGAAGCTATCTGAACAAAAATGAGAATGATGTATGGAAGATACTAGAGCAGATGGCAGAAACCGGCAGATCGCGGGCCACCAGGGCCTATACGTTGTCTCCTTCAATCCTATCCAACGAGACAACCCGAAGGACTGTAGCAGATCTGACCGAGGACCTCATTCCCAGCATGGGGATGATTTCTGACAAGCTAACCATGGTCGAGCAGATCCACAAGAGAGTCGCGGACCTTGAGTCTCTTTCACGTCTACCGAAGCAAGTGGAGGAACTTTCTGAGAAGGTAGCTAAGATAAAGCTACCTGTCCCTTCTGCACCACCTGCACCTGTACATCGAGTCCATCTTGTACAGGAACAGGCACCGGGGCCTCAGAGTGGCTAGGATCAGACTTACACCCAGCAGGACCAGCATGCACCCCCACAAGTGGAGACCGGATACGAGGAGCCTCCGCAGGTGTACGAGATCAACGGGCTTTGGTATAGCCGTGACCCGATCATCAGACAGGCGGAGATGGGAAATGGTCAGCCTCACCGACAAGCCCCAGCTTACCAAGAAACCAGATCCGTCCCTGCACCGTGCTTTATCCAGTCCAAGCCCGAACAAGGGTACCAGCCTCAGCAGCAGCAGCACGCATTCCAGTAGAGTCCGTCCCAACAGCGTCAGTAGTATCGGCATGGCCAGCAGGGCCAGTATAGAACCTCGTTTGCAGGTCAGCATCACCAGCCAGCTCAGCCCACTGAATTGGACTCCCTCACCTTGGCGACCCAGACCCTGTCTGATAGGGTCCAACAGATACAGAACGACTATCTGGATATGAGAACTGATATCAATCGTGTTTCTTGTACCCAGAACAAACAAATGGCGCCAAAGACCCCAATTCTCGCCCAGGTTCAGGCCAGCCCGAACAGCCTAAATCAAGGCCATAATCGACCTCGTGATCAGGTATACTATTCAGATAAGTCTTTATCTGAACATGAGATCCTTTCGTATGATAATATAAATCATATGTCCCTCAGGAGCGGAAGGACCGTGATCGTACCTGATCGAGCACGAGCATCAAAGGAAGGAGCCGCCAAGTCTCTACCTGAGGAGAACTTGGAGGAAGAAGAGGAGCAGCACCACCATCACCACCACCGACAGAAGAAGAGGACTTCTGGGTCCTCGAAGCAACATTCCCGCATCATTAGTGAGTCCGGTGAAACTGATGAAGATCCCGCACCTCCATTAGAGGAGGACCGTCCAGAAGAAGCGGAAGACGCATCACCGGTTTCGCCCCAACATGTTTCTTTTAGTCCGAGTCAGAGTCCGAGTCTGTTTCAGAGTCTGAGTCGTGTA
This sequence comes from Ottelia alismoides, assembly GCA_037367405.1. NCBI lineage: Eukaryota > Viridiplantae > Streptophyta > Magnoliopsida > Alismatales > Hydrocharitaceae > Ottelia > Ottelia alismoides. The sequence continues at coordinate 384,559 of JAZKJV010001551.1, forward strand.
CATAACTCAGTTCCAGCTTCCAATGAAAAGATTTCAGTTTCAGAACATGAGTTAGAGTCAATAATCCCTTTCCCCCGAGCTCTTACGAGTGGAAAGAAGAAAATCAAAAAAAATCCAAAAAGATGACCCTGAGATGGCTGAATTCTGCAACAAATATATCAAGGTCACAATCCCCTTTGACAAGTACGTAGAAATGACTCCTGCATTTCAGAAATACCTTAAGGTAAGATGCACACCTACTACGGTTAGCAGGAAGACCAAAAACCGTGTTGAGAAACACGTTTTGTCAGTAGCCACGACTTGTGCAATAAAGAACTCGTTTCCAAGGAAACGAAGAGACATGGGTGGACACTATGTAGTGAGTCATGTTGATGACATCGCGTTTGCACGCACTCTCCTGGACAATGGTTCCTCAATTAACCTAATGCCTACAGCCCTCTATGAGCGGCTTAATCTCGAACCTCTTAGGAAATCTAGAGCCCTCCTGCAGTTCGCTGATAAATCAACCAAGAGGTTCCAAGGAGAATTGAGGAATGTTGTGATCAAAGTCGAGGGGCAAGAATACATGGTGGACTTCACTGTCCTAGATATGGAACCCCTCGTAATTGGAGAGATTCCCAGATCATCTTAGGCAGGCCCTTCCTCAGGACAGCAGGGGCCTTGTTTAATTACAAGATCGAGAAGATCCAGTTCCAAACTCCAGGCGGAGATGAGGAACTTGAGATGAAGCAGACCAGATGGCAGAGACAGGATTCCGAATCCAGCACCGAGTACTCTTCGTCCGAAGCAGACTGCGATTATGTAGACATAGTTGGGCCATGGAGACAGAACCCAGCCAGCATAGATGAGTCCCTCCCTTCCGGAGATGATCCAGTGCATAAGTCAGTTTGCGAGATCCTCAGAAATGAGTACAACCCAGAACATGCATCCCCCTACATCTTCGATGACTTTGAAGCCCAGCTAGGCTTGTCAGTCCTTCCCTCTTTAGGACAATCAGAAGATGAGGATGACAAGTGGACGTGGCTTTCGCCGATTTCAGGGAGACCTTTGACGATCCGACTCCAGAGCCGAATAATGTGGTGGCAACTATTACAAAGAAAGATCCAGCCACTTCCAACACTCAGCCAGATTTAATTGAGCCAGATTTCCTATATAATCACACCATACCTGAGCTCAAACCTTTACCCACAACTCTAAAATACGCCTTCCTTGTGGGTCAAGCCAAGAAATATCCGGTCATCATCAGTTCGCGATTGACCGAGGAGCAGGAATCTCGCTTGCTAGAGATCTTGGAGAAGAACCGCAAGGCGATAGGTTGGAGCATTTCCGATCTCCATGGGATAAATCCCGCTCTGTGTGCGTACCATATCTGCTTGGAAAAGGAAGCCAAACCCTCTCGTGAATTCCAACATCGATTGAATCCAAATTTACGAGAGGTCGTGAAGAAGGAGATAGAGAAATGGTGCAACGCGGGTTTTATTTACCCAATCTCCAACTCTAAGTGGGTGGCCCCAATCCATGTTGTCCCGAAAAAGTTGGGAATTCAGACAACCACCAACGAGGACGGAGAGGAGATCGTGACACGAGTACCCACGTCGTGGCGTGTCTGTGTGGATTACAGACGCCTGAATGCCACGACGAAGAATGATCATTTCCCCCTGTCGTTCATTGATAAGATCTTAGAGAGACTGGCGAGGAAAGAGTTCTTCTGCTTCTTAGATGGGTTCTCGGACTACAACCAAGTAGCCATAGCTCCGGAGGACCAGGAAAAGACGACATTCACATGCCCCTTTGGTACCTATGCTTTCAGGCACATGCCCTTCGGGTTATGCAATGCTCCAGGTACTTTCCAAAGGTGCATGATTGCTGTATTCGCCGAAATGGTCGGCGAATTCCCAGAAGTCTTCATGGATGACTTCTCGATCCACGGCGATTCCTACGATTCATGTCTTAGGAATCTGGACCGAGTCCTCAAAAGATGTTGTGAGGTTAATCTGGTTCTCTCCTGGGAGAAAAGTTACTTCATGGTGACGGAGGGCATAGTGTTGGGGCTTGTCATCTCCAAGAGAGGAGTGGAGGTTGACCCTGCCAAGACGGATGTGATCAGACGACTCCAGTCACCAACCAACGTCAAGCAGTTGCGGTCATTCCTCGGGCATGTTGGATTTTATCGGAGATTCATTAAGGATTTTTTTAAGATTGCCCGACCGCTAACTGAGCTTTTAGGCAAAGACATGGAGTTTATTGTTGATTACAAATGTCTTGAGGCGTTTAAGCTATTGCAAGGAATGATAATGGATGCACCTATTTTACACGCCCCAGATTGGTCTCTACCTTTTGAGATCATGACGGACGCATCAGATTTTGCTGTTGGGGCTGTGCTAGGACAGAGGAGAGATGGCGTCTCGTTTGCAATTCACTACGCAAGCAAAGTGCTTGATACCGCTCAGCGTAACTATACAGTTACGGAAAAGGATATGCTTGCGGTAGTGTTTGCCTTGGACAAATTCAGATCTCACTTGATTGGATCCAAAGTAATTGTGTTCACTGACCACACGGCTCTACGGTACTTGATGGAGAAGAAGGATGCAAAGGCGCGTCTTCTTCAGTGGATTTTACTTATCCAGGAATTTGATTTGGATATTTGTGATAAACCTGGAAAGAAGAATGTAGTAGCCGATCATCTTTCTCGTCTCGAAGATCTTAATACTTCCGAGGATTCACCAATTCGAGACTCCTTCCCTAATGAGTCGATTTTTATTGTCGACTCACTCCCATGGTATGCCAACATCGTGAACTATCTTGTCTCCAAGAAGGTTCCCGAGGGTTGGCCCAAGAGCCACATCGACCGACTTAAGTCAGATGCGAGACACTACCATTGGGAGGATCCGATCCTTTTCTTTGAAGGACCGGATTGTGTCTGGAGACGTTGTATTCCTCGGGAGGAATACCAGAGTGTCCTTTCTTTATGCCACAGCTTGGAGGCAAGAGGACACCACTCCGGGAAGAGGATCACATGGAAGGTACTTCAGTGTGGTTTTTACTGTCCGACTCTGTTTCGCGATGCCATCACCTTTGCGAAGTCGTGCCCAGTATGTCAGAGAATGGGAGGAACCGTTGGTCCCAAGGATGAGATGCCAATGCAGCCTGTCATCATTTGTGATGTCTTTGACGCCTGGGGCATCGATTTCATGGGCCCATTCCCTGTTAGCCACGGGTTTGAATACATCCTTCTTGCGGTAGATTATTTATCCAGGTGGGTGGAGGCTATCCCAACCCGAGCCGCAGACAACAGAACCGTCTGTAAATTCATCAGAGATCATATTATCTCTAGGTTCGGGATTCCCAAAATGATGATATCAGATGGGGGTAGCCACTTTGTGAATCGGGAGGTGAAGAAACTCCTGAAGGACTACGATATCGAACACTGTGTCGCTAGCCCTTACCACCCACAGACTAATGGTATGGCTGAGGTGTCGAATCGGGAGGTGAAGACCATATTGCAAAAGCTTGTCCGTCTAGACAGGAAGGACTGGTCTCAGATCTTGGATCAGGTCCTATGGGCGTATAGGACAGCTTACAAGACACCGTAAGGAACCTCCCCTTTCCGAATGGTATTCGGAAAGCCGTGCCATTTGCTTGCAGAACTAGTGCATAAATCAGAATGGGCAATTAAGAAGGTCAACTGGAACACACTCCTTGGGCAGAAGCAGAGAGAGATGGAACTGAATGAACTTGTGGAAGTCAGAAATCGTGCATATGACAACAGTTTGGTGTACAAGGACAAGGTGAAGCGTTGGCATGATAGATATATCAGACGAAAGACCTTTGTTCCTGGACAGAAGGTATGGTTGTTTAATGCAAGGCTGAAGACTTTCCAAGGCAAATTGAAATCCAAATGGACGGGACCATTCATTGTCCGAGCGGTGCATGATAGCGGATGTGTCGAGATCTCAGATCTCGCAGATGACGCACCGACATCCCTTGTGAATGGACAACTATTAAAACACTTCATCGAATCCAAGGAGCAGTTAGTCCATATTGAGGAGATTGTGTTTATGCGCGAGACAGATTCAGCAGATACACCTCGAGCCACGCAGGAGACCTTGCAGCAGTGAGCTCCAGCCATCAGCAGCATCTTGAAAGATTCAGACCGACTCACTTGTATATACCATCATTTATGTACATTCTATCCTTTCCCTCATGTGACTTTAGTAACTCATTCCAGCATCATCTATCTCTATCTTGGACTGTACTTAGGATGACCAGATCCTAAGTATAGGGGGAATGAGCCACTTGAGTCTATTCATTGTACATCCTCCAGATCACATCGGTTCTCATACTCAATCCTGTCTTATACTTAGGCTGACCAGAGCCTAAGTATAGGGGGGACCGATGTCCACCTTGTATATATTCATCCATTTCCCCTCTTGCCCTCCTCCGCCCCAATTTTTGATCTTCTTCTACACTTAGGCTGTCAAGAGCCTAAGTATAGGGGGGCAGTGCGACTTCTATACGATTTTTGTGATTTTAACTCTCCTACACTTAGCCCGAGCTATGTCTTTTTAGTCGCTTTTCGTGCTCTGAGGATATAGCACACGCTAAGTATAGGGGGCGTGTATATATTACATATATACTTTACCCATAGCTCGTATTTTCGCGTATTTTCGTGTATTTTTGTATATATTATGCAATAATTATGGGGTGGGTAAAAAATTGAAAAAAATTGTACTATATGTGTAATAGTTGTATAATTTTTTTAAAAAAATCTTGTAAATAATACTCTTGTAAATTTTGTTGTAAAATATGATGTATACCAAAAAAATTATATGTTGAAAATAAGACTTCTTATTTACTCTTGCATATCATCCTTGCATTTAAAAAAAAGAGTCTTGCATTTCATTCATAGCATGTCATCTACACCTCATCTGCATATCTTGCATATGCAAGGTGAAAAGCTAGTGGGTTCGGAACCAAGTTATGAGTAGATATTGAGGATGGGCTTGATTTGACCTTAATCCACCTAATGTTAGAGGAACCTTATAGGAACTGGAGTTAAGATTTTTCAGGTCAAGTGACTTAATTCTTTGAGTCCGCAAGTCTATGTTCACATGTCATCTTGATTAGTCTAAATAGAATATCTCGTGCACACGCATGATTCTTTTAGATAGTGACCTAACTTGGACAAGCACAATGCACGTAGATCTTCATTAATGAGGTGATGAGGAGGTAGAATCCTTTAGCTTGGAGTAGCACACGGGTGGAAACATCCGTCCTCCTCTAGGGAGGGTAGTGCATCTCAACCTAGTCTGGTGGTGTTGAAGTCTAAGGACAGGACGTTGTGGGTTGCAATAATGCTTCAAAAGAGGGATAGTCTACTGGTTCAAGAGGAAAAACTCCTGATGTATATGCTACACCTTGTATATAGTTCCAAAAAAAGAGAAAAAAGAGAAAAAATGCAAGAACTCCACCAAAAAATAGACATGCCACAAAAAAAATTGTGTGTCGGAGTATGTATATTAGCAAGAAGTCTGCACCTAGATGACTTGGCTACACTGGTCAGGCATCCCGGGATAGGTAGCTACACTGGCTACCGTCCATTCTTTTCTCCACCCCCTCCTCTTGAGCTGGTCGCACTTGAACTTAGAAGGGAATACCCCGCTCCTCGAGGAAAGAGTTATTGGACCAGGTTATTGAGTTACCTTGTTAGAGGAGGCTGTTTTTGAGCCATTTCTGATGTGGAGAGCTATTTTACACTTACACGTACAAGTAAGAATCATAGTCATCAGAAATTTGCGTTTGAGGATTTGTTCTGACCTGACTGTTGAGGCGTCTTGAATAGAAGACTTGTGGAACTTGAAGTCTGTTAGGTTTTAAGTTTAGGTCCCAATTAGGTTCCGCCACACAATTAATCCAAAGGTCGAGTCAAGCTCCATTTTCAACTTTTGTTCATGACCTTGGTATGGAACCCAATCTCATTTCACTCTTGCATTTCATTTTAGTTGCTCGGGGACGAGCAAGGTTTAAGTATAGGGGGTTGATGAATCTGTAATTCATCACTCTAAAAGTTGAAAATAGAGCTTTGTTCCCGAGTAATTAGAGGCATATTTCTACTTATATTTCATAATTAGCATACATGCATGCATTAATAACATTTGCATTTTAGCATTCATATTTGCATAAAATAAGAAGCCAAATTCACTTTTAAATATTCACCTGTATATTAGCTAAAATACCCCATTTATATATATTTTACACTAACTCCAAATCCAATAAAACCAACTCTATTCTGTATATATTACTAACACTATGTAAAGAAAAATATCAAAAAAATACTAACTTGCAAAATTGACCAATAAAATCCCAAACCAAATTGAAGACCTTAGACCTTAAAACGTACATATCTCTCTCATACAACCTCCGAATTAGTTCTACTTATTTTTAAAGTAATATACATTCAGAGACCTTCGAAACAAGACCAATTTCACTAAAATCGGAGCTCGTATGCAAAACTTGGGTTTTGGGCCCCTTTTGTACATTGTACATAATGACCATTTTACCCTGTATTTTCTCATTTTATTTTCTTCATTATTAAAAATCCAAAAAAAATAGATTAAGTTGTAAATATTCTTTTCATATTTTCTCTATTTTTATTTTGACTTTTATCGTATTGAAAAAATGACAAAAAATGCAAAAAGAAAAATGTGGTATTTTATACATACAAGGTACCACCCAAAAATACATTTTTGTACAGATAATTTTATTTGATTTCCGACCCTTCACGAAAGTTGTAGATCTCGTCGAGACGAGCAACTTTTATGTTGACCACTTTTTGATTTAATCTCTTTTGTTATTTCTTTTTGATTTTCTTTACATTTAATTTTTGAATTTTCCGGGAGCGACATTTGGCAGCTCCTCGAGCCGCCACGTGTCTCCCCATCTTTTTTATTATTTTATTAATTTCGGATTTATCTTATTATTTTCGGATTTATTATTTATTATTATTTTACTATTGATATTTTAATAGCATATTATATTATTATATTATATTATTTATTTAATCTCCTTTTACCTCTTCTCCCTTACTTGTCTTCCACTCCAAGCCACATTTTCTCCACTGTCTCCACCACTCCATTCTCACCTCCTCTTCTCCAACTTCCCTCTCCTTTTCCTTTATATTTACATCATCCTCCACCATTTTTCTCCATCTGCCATTCCAGGGAAGAACCTAGAGCTCAAAGCCTTCGATTTGTGACAGGAATTGAGTGAATCCTTGAGCGAAGACGGACCTTCTTCTCCGGCGAGATCCGCGGTGCCACCGCCGTGTCGCAGCCCTCCTCCGAGTTGCTGCTTGAGCTCAGGGCCTTACCGCCCCTTCGAGCGACGACCTGGACCTCGAGATCGAGCTCCAAACCACAGGTAAACTCCTCCATCTCTGTTTGATCCTCGTTCTGATTTTCCCTTTATATCTCCGATTTTATTCGAGCTCCATCTTCATCTTCTCTCTTCGCTTCCAACTCGCCGAGCTCCGCGACGGAGCTCTCATCCTCGCGCTGTATTTCACACCCTTCGATGAACCACTTCACATTCCATCAGCTCCAGCTCCGCCACCTGCGCGGAGCACCATCGCCGGACCCCTTTTCACTCCGACTAGGCCTCGCCACTCCATCCTTCACATCTCCACTAGCACGCACGAGCTTCGGCTACACTCCTAACACCTGCAGGTACCATATCGTTCACTGGCCAGAGGTCCACCGGAGCACCTATCGAGATTCATCGCCAGAGCGCTCCTACGCGCCTCCGTCACTCCTGGGACCACCGGAAGCATCGCCGCACGGCCGCGCGTCTCCCAAGCTATATCCGAGCTTGCGGAGAGCGTCACCGGCACTAGGAGGATCGGGCGGAGCAGACGCCTCATCGCCGGAGCACTGCCAATTCCTCCGCAGGTGGCGGAGGACCATCGAGGGAGAAACCCCAGCTACCGTTCAATCATCTCGATCGATCGGTCGACTTCACGCCACGTCATCCATCATCTGGAGAAGCCGACAGCCGTGGGATCTTTCTTGATCCTACGAACAGCATTCAGCCACGTCACCCCCCTTCCTCGGTTCTCAGGCGCCGTCGGATCCTCTTGCGATCTGACGGTCTTTGATCGCGCCACGCGTCAGTCCCGACAGCCTTCGGATCGATCTTGATCCAAAGGTCCGTAGCCAGCCACGTCTACGACATCTGAGCCTCTTCCCCGACCCCTAGGCTCGGACACCCGAGGCTAGCCGAGCCTCCCTCCAGACCTCCATGAGCCCCCGAGCCAAGACCCGAGCCTCCGACGCCGCCCGAGCCTAGGCACCCCACGTGAGGAGCACGTGCGGCCTGGGTAATTCGCACAGAGGATCTGTGATCTTTCCAAAATTGCAAAAAGGTCCCTGTGAAGCGCACCCACGTGAGGAGCACGTGCCTAGTGGAGAAGTGTATTCCACCCCCCAGCATTATAGGTAATTGCATTTGAGTCCCTGTCAGCATGTTTATTTTTATGTAATTTTTATTTCCTGTATTGCAAATACACCCCTGTCTTTGCACGCATCCTTAGGTGTCATTTTGCAACATTTTTGAATTCTAAAAATTGCATGTTGTTGAGTAACTTGTCCCCTAGCTGTTGTGACACTTGTCATATTTTTGTGGTATCAGTAGATTTTAAATTAATTAATTGGTTGATTCCTGTATTATTTTGCCCAGTTGGACCTTTTAATTGATAACTAATTCTCTGTAGCTCCAAAAATTCTCAAAAAAATCACAGTAGCTCTAGGATAGTTAACTTAACCTTGCATAAAAATTTCATGTCATTTGCACGCATATCGAGGCCTAAATAAATTCATTGGTGATTTCCTTAGTTTAATTTCTTAATAGATTCAATTCACATTAAAATTAAGGTTTGACAATTTTCCTAGATTCCTCATCATTAGATCTATCTAGGATAATTTTATTTCTTGAAAATTTTGTGATTTGATATTTATTAAAATTAAATTAATGAAAATCACCATGCATTCATTTTAAATTCACAATAAATTCATTTAGTGTCGAAAAACTCCAAAAAAATTAGGGTAGCTTAATTTCACCATATTTCATCATCTATCCAATTTTCATAATTTTTGGACTTCACTTGATACCTTAACTGATTTAACTTTAAATTGGCCTGATTTTTGCATGTGTCCTGCATAGAAAATAGAAAAAGACCAAAAATATATTCCCTGAAAATCGAACACTGGAACTTTGCTAAAAATTCACCTAAGGAGACAGATGTCTCCCTGAGTTCAACCTTGGACTTCACCAAGTAAAAAAAATTGCCACTCGAAATTGACTTGATTTAATTAAAAGTGGTTTTTGATATTCCCTCTCGTTATCCGACTGCAACGAACATAATCAATTAATTTGGACATTAATCTAACCGAATTAACTAAGGGTGCGGGAGCGGTCATCAGTGCCCTGATCCACCGAATACACTGTACTCGGAGAATCAGACCCCGAAAAAATGGGGGGGGATTACAAGTCGAGATGTCCTTAGTGGACCCCTTCTACTAGAATTCGATATAGCTTTCTCTCCCTTTCTCTCTCTTTTACAATATTACACTAATTAATTTCTGCCCTCAGCAGCCAACTCGTAAAGAAGGAATCGGCCTCTGCTCTTTCAACTGACTCGGCTTCCTAAGAAACCGGTTGATCCTGCAGGTCCTACAAAAACTGGTTAGTGGCTAAAGAAGTTCGAGAGATGATTTGAGAAAAGCCGTAAGAAAAATTGAAGGAAAAGATACGAAAAAAATAATAAGAAGAGAGAAAATAAAATCACAAAATATGTAAAAAAAATCAAAATACTCTAACGCCTCCCCAGCAACGGTGCCATTTTGATGCATCTAGAATCAGTTTGCAGCTTTTAATGTGATAGCAGTTGTCGGTGTAGAAAAGCCGCAAAAGGATCCTAATCGATCAAACAAATTCGGTTTTAGAGAAAACCTACACTGATTATTTAACCAGGTGAGTGTGCATGGGTCGAACTCAAGGAGGCAGAATAGGGTACTTTGATTTTTTAAGAGAAAATATGTTTGTGATTATTTTATCTCTTCTTAAAGCGATTGAGGAAACACGAGAAGTTTTTTATGAGTTTTTAATTTTTAATTTTTATTTGATTTTATTCTTTTCCAATTTTTTATTTATTTTTCAAAGTGGTATTTTTCACACAATTTATTTTCTATCTAATAGGTGAAATATAGAAGATATATATATGATATTATATAGTAGGTAAAACGGTCGAGCAACGGGCTCGAACAACACACGAAAACAAACCAAGACGGAATCGATTCGTGACGAATTAAAACAACGATAAAAACACGTCGAAAATACACGAAAACTACTGAAAACCTCACGGAGGTAGTTGTGTAACTACCCCAAGAAAATTTACAAAAAATTATGTCAAAACTAGGTCCAAAAATCCCGTACAGGCCAGGGGTATAAGTGCAAGAAAAAGAAGTAAAAAATGTTGCAAAAAGGTCCTCGGCAGGGACTGTTCTGAAAGAATACTAAAGAAATTTACATTTAGGTCCCTACGTGGGGACCTAAATGTAATTCTGGAATTCTTCTGGAGCGCTCTGGAATTTCTAGAAGTCGGTGGGTTTAGTATACAAATCTCACACCCCTTCGGCTTGAACGGCTGAGATTTGAAGACGAGGCACGATCCTAGCCGTCTGCTGCAGGACACGTGTCAACAGCATCATCAATGATTGACAAGTAGTGATCTCCCGTCTGAGTGGGAGATGGCAATCCTATCTCATTAGACTGATATCTGATCGACCTCTTGATGCAGGTCCTCTGCATGGGAATATTGATTCGGAGGTATCAATTTAGTTGAGTCAATGAGTTGACTTAACGAGATCGAGATAACCAAAGACCTATGATGAATACTGTCACATCACAGGCAAACATCCTCTGACCAGAGACAGATATATTACTATATGTCTGAGTATGTACATTTGGTAGACCAATAGGTTGATGGCCTAACCAAGGTCTATATACCAGCGAGCTGGTGTGCATGTAAGGGCATATGAGTAATATGATCTCTCAAAGGAATCATACAGGTTCACTTGAGAACTGGGAGACATGAGCTCACTCATGAGGTATTGGGACTGAACAAATTCCATGCATGGTCGTCGTGCTTTGGAAGCATGACATGAATTTGAAGGTAAGATATATGCTTTGTGAAAGCATATGATCTATACCAAGTCCCAGTGACCAAGATTGAGAAACTTAATGATCTAACCCTGAAGATGACAGTGTAAAAGTGATCTTTATCTTCAGGATGATCATAGGTCTTCCAGTATGTAGGATGTACAGGTATTGGGAATACCTGAAGGGTGATTTGATCATATACGATTGTATAGCCATGACGCTTCCATTCCGAGGGAGTGATGAAACATGTTTGGATTTTAGTGACTCCTCTCATTAGAGAAGTGACCTAATCTTAGTCCATGAACTGGACATTGATCTGAATGAGATTCAGATGCAATGAGAAGATTAAGTCTACGGTCTTGATTTGATCAAGAATCAGTGGGAGGTCCATAGGATATGGATTTGAGATATGATCTCAACATCCAAGTCACTATACGTGGAACAATACAATCGCCCTGTCCTTATCTCCAAGTATCTGAGGAGAAATAACATTGTTCTTAAATGGTTTAAGAACAATTCCATAAGATCTAAGCAAAGAGAAGTTGATAATTAAATGTGATTTAATTATCATGATGTATGAGAAATTATCCAATATGATTAAATGTGATTTGATTATTATGGATAAGAATAATGTGGATAGAAATATCCAATTATTTGTAATATATTATAAATGTGATTTATAATGTATTAGAGAGAGTTAATTATAATTTATATGTGTTGATTAATTATTATGTGTATTGGATACACATTGTGTAATTAATTAACAATATGAATTATATGTTGTTTTGGGTTGTGAATATGATTCACAATTTTTCCATGGCAAGAATGCAATATTCTCAAAGATAATTGTGAATTATTTTTGAGGAATAAAACCCAATAAATTCGTTGCAAATAAATAAGAGAGATTTCAAGGAGATATGCAATCTCATGGATTTCCATGAGATTGCAATCTCCATGCAATCTCCATGGGCGGCACATCATTCCTATAAGGAATGTGTGGCCGTCCACTTTGGAAGGCACATGGAGATGAAATCTCCATGTATCTTCTCTCCTTATTTGTTGGGTTGATTTAGGATTAAATTATATTTGATTTTGTCAAATATATTTTAACCTAAATTTGTTAACAACAACAATCTTAGCCATTGAATAGACATAAAACAATCTCACCCATTGATTTTATGTGTCCCATGGATTGAGATCCATGGATCCCAAAACCCTATAAATAGAGAGGCATACTTGGCTCTCTCTTTACACATGCTATTGTAGCAAACAACTCTCTCTCTCTCTCTCTTTCTCATACTCGACAGCCCTATATCTCCCTCTCTTCTTGGTAGCCGTCCACCTTGGTTGAGAGAATCGTCGACGCCCGCGCCATCGTGCTGCCGCTTCGACGCTTTGCGGTTCTTCGTCTACTTGGAGTGCTTCACTCACGAAGGAGACGTTTTGATCTCGTGCGATGAGATCAGGAGGAGCCATGCTTGGATCATCTTGGATTGCGAGGACACCGCGACTCATCTCCGCGCTCGTAAGCCGTTACTCCAACGATCGGACTTGAGACAGGAGGTCTCTTTTCGTAGAGACTTGATCAACCATGCTTCAAGAGGTATTGCATCATACTTGCTGTGGTTATAAATGAAACGATTTGAGAATGGTTCTCGGATCATGTGGTTTCATCGGATAAATTTTTTTTAAAATTCCGATGCACCGAACAACTAGTACGACTAGTCGTTCTTCGTTGTATCCGATACGACGATCACGCTTCCGTGATGCGCTTGAGGATTTCTCCATATCCTTCAAGTGGTATCAGATCCTTAGGTCGACGATTTTGAATATGATTCGAAAAACCGAGGACGACTTGGGTTCGTTTAGGTCGTGAAAGTTTTATCGCATTTGATTTCGCAGATCTGTTTAGTAAAAAAAATCGGCACTGTTTAAATTGTTTAAACACGAATTTAATACTTGGATTTTGTTCCCCATTAAATAAGGAAACCATAGGAACTGAGTTTGCGTAAATCGGATTTTGTATGCTCTAGATATGGTTGTTTTAATGAACATGTATGCACTGTTGCGGGAACAGTAGATTTTAACATGATTAAAGAGTTAATTACTGTTATCATCTGCCTCGAAATGCGTGCAACTCCATTAGGTTCTGTCCTAAATCAAGTTATCAATCTATGAAAATTGAGTTTGCTTAATTTGGATTTAAATTGATTGAGATATGTTAATTTTAGTGAGTAGGGGTCCTTACTGAAATTACATTCCTAATCTAGAACCAAGTGATTATCAATTAGTAAAATTAATTGTTAATTTCGTAAAATAATCTTGAAAAATATTTGTGAAATATTAAAACATGATTATTTACCTAATTGACTTGGCCCCAACCAATTAATTGATTAAGATGTGATCTAAATCATAATTGGAAACCACAATCTTTCAAACTTGATGCTTGAATAGGATTTGGGAATTTGTCTAGCAAATTTCCTTATAATAAAAAATGTTTTGATTATTACTATGTGGTACAATTTCAGTTGAAGAACCGATGATCATCTCAATTACAAATTAATCAATTTGGCATTATCCTTTCCCGAGGCGGATATGGTGTCTAGTCGGAGAGCATTGGGGTTGCGGGTTGCAACGTATGTGGTCCGTCCCACTCTCGTCGGTACTGGCCATGACAGCGGGTAGGGCCGGGATAATGTCCGAGGGATTAAGATGTATTTTTTTCTAATTATTAAAATTCGAATTAATACGTATTTTTAGACATTACCATATATATATTCAAGTAAAATAATCAAGTTTGATTGATTGAATTGGATTGATAATTAATTTAATATGATTAAATTGATTATGTCCAATTGAAATACTCTAATATGATTAGAGTTAATAATTCCCTTGGAAGAATTAATTATGTGAATGTGATTCACGATAATTAATTAAAATTTGAATATGAGGTGGAAGATCACATAAGTGACATCCATGGTCTCCCGTCAAGGCGAAGAGTTTCGTCTCCAGGGATTGCATGTGGGAGACGCCTGTCCGAAGTGACAGCTCCTGTGTGCAAGCGCATCTGGATCGGGCTCTTTGCTTCTCGAAAGAGTAAGGCCGTATGCGTAGTGACCCCAATATCGGATCCTCATATTATTCGGGCGATAATGGATTGCGTATAGCGAGTACTATTCCTGTTGACGGTTGGTTCAATTAACAACAGGTCAACATCGCCTTAGGGGTGGTGGGCTCGGGTGTTAAAGACCGAATTGGGAAATGCAAGTTGGACTTGCAAAGCGGAATGTGTTCCCGCTTCTCTTTATAGGAGTCGCAGATTCTCATATTATTGGGATGTGACAATGATAAAGAGGAGATCCCAATTCTTGCTAGAGGTATAGCGGTAAGTATACCTCTTACTTTGAAAGTGATTAAAGGGAATGAACTTTCAAAGTCGACAATGCAAGAATAATTTGATTTAAAATACCTTAATCAAATGTTATAAATTTGAATATATTTTCATATTCTAATATAGTGCATTCTTAATTTCAGAAAATGAAGTCTTTGAACCCACTTAGTAGGCTTCTAGAGGTCAACCAATTGACCGGCCCAAATTACTCGGATTGGATCCGTAATTTGGAGCTTGTTCTCTCTGCTAAGCGCATAAGTTATGTGCTCTCCGAGGACAAGCATGAGAACCCTAAGTCCAAGGAAGAAAAAGCATTCAATGACAAGTATGATGAAGATCATGTCTTGGCTACATGTTATATCCTAGGTTCTCTCTCCAATGTTCTACAGAAGCAACATGTGGAGATGCGTACCTGTCAGGAAATAATGCAGAATCTTAAGGATATGTTTGGTGACATTAACCGCACTCAGCGGTACAATGTTATGAAAGACCTCATTCGCTGTAGAATGCAGGAAGGGACTACGGTTCGTGAACATGTACTCAAAATGTTTGGGTACTTATCGGAGCTAGAGACTCTTGGGGCAACGATGGATGCAGACATGCAAGCTGACTTCATTCTGCTGTCATTGCCCAAATCTTTCAATAACT
Organism: Ottelia alismoides; assembly: GCA_037367405.1. Lineage (NCBI taxonomy): Eukaryota > Viridiplantae > Streptophyta > Magnoliopsida > Alismatales > Hydrocharitaceae > Ottelia > Ottelia alismoides. The sequence goes on from JAZKJV010001551.1 coordinate 399,812, forward strand.
TTGTAGTGTCATTCCACATGAACAAGTTGGAATTGACAAGTGCTGCTCTCCTTGCTCCATTAAAGTCTGCAGAAGACGTAATGAAGAAGGATGGTCCCACTGGCAGTGCAATGGTTGCACAGGTCAAAGGGAAACGTGGTCGGGAGCATGGTTCTCGGAAGGGCCCGGCCCAGAAGAGATAGAAGAAGGGACAAAGTGTTGGCTCTTCTTCCAATGCATCCACTCTCATGGCGTCGAAGAAAACCGACGTCTACCACCACTGCAAGAAGCCGGGGCACTGGAAGCGTAACTGCCCAGATTACCTGAAGTCCTCAGACAAAGGTAAAGCCCCAGCAGGTATGAAATCTACTTTCATCATTGAAACTAGCTTTCTCGTCGGACGAGAAGGAAGTTGGGTTGTAGATTCTGGTGCTTCTATTCATGTATGCAATTTGTTGCATTTATTTCAGGAAACTAGGAATCTTGAGGAAGGGGAGATAGTCATCCAGATGGGATCTGATGCAAGTGTTGCAGCAGTAGCTGTCGGGACTTGTAGACTATCATTATCTAGTGGAAGAGTCCTTATACTTAAAGAATGTCTTTATGTACCCGAAGTCAGAAGGAACTTGATATCTGTATCTAAGCTTGTTAGAAGCGAATATTCTTTCCTTTTCTGTAATAAATTAGTCATAAGTCGTTATGATAAATATATTGCGGATGGTGTTTTGACTTCTGGTGGACTCTATGAATTGTGCATTGATAAATGTATTATGAATGTGACAACCACTAATAAAAACCCTAAAAGATCCAGAGAGGATAAAAATATCTCAAATAAGATATGACATAAAAGGCTTGGTCATTTATCTGTTGATAGGATCAATAGATTGATAAAGGATGGACCTCTAGATTTTCTACAGGTTCAACCTTTGCCCACTTGCAAACATTGCATACAGGGTAAAATGACTAGGACGCCTTTCCGTAACAAGGTTACAAGATGCGAAGGCATTATTGACCTAATACATACCGATGTATGTGGTCCCTTCAGTACCGCGACTCGAAATGGATATCGATATTATTTGACGTTTATTGATGACCATTTGCGATACGGTGTTATCTTCCCACTACGTCATAAGTCTGAAACCTTTGAAAAGTTCAAAGAATTCAAGGCTTTGGTTGAGAACCAAACTGATAGGAAGATTAAACGAATTCGATCTGATCGAGGTGGCGAGTATCTGTCAGATGAATTCAAGGAATACCTAAGGAGAATGGAATTGTTTCCAATCTCACTCCTCCTAGAACTCCCCAACTAAATGGTGTTGCTGAAAGACGCAACAGGACCATCATGGACATGGTCCGTTCAATGATGAATAAAGCAAATTTACCTCTTAGTTTCTGGGGATACGCAGTAGAGACTGCAATATATATCCTGAATAAGATTCCTAGCAAATCCGTGCCTAAGACTCCTCATGAGCTATGGTATGGAACCAAACCTAGTGTTAATCACTTAAGGGTTTGGGGTTGCTTGGTCTATGCGAAGAACGTGGACGCAAGTAAGCTAGAATCTCGCTCTCGTGAGTGTTACTTCATTGGGCATGTTAAAGATGGTATTGGATACCAGCTTTATGACCCTGAGACCCAAAAGTTTTTTATCTCTAGAGATGTGGAGTTTATGGAGAATGATTTCCTTAAAGGTCAAAACAATAATGAAGTAGAGGAATTCATTGAATCCCTTGAGGATTCTGAGCTTCCTAGACCAGAAACGGAAGAGATAAATAAAGATGAAACACCCATACCTCTTCGAAGGAGTTCGAGGGTGGTTGCACCACCTGAAAGGTATGGATTCCATGTGTCAGGTGAAACTGACATTGATCCTACTTCATTTGATGAAGCACTCGCGGATCAAGACATGGATAGATGGATGCTAGCAATGAAGTCAGAAATTGACTCCATGCATAAGAATGGTGTATGGACCCTAGAGGATCCACCTAAAGGGGTAAAACCCATTGGGTGTAAATGGATCTTCAAGAGAAAGAGGGGACCTGATGGGAAAGTAGAGACGTTCAAGGCACGGCTCGTAGCCAAGGGCTACACACAGAGAGAAGGCATCGATTATGATGAAACATTCTCCCCTGTGGCTATGCTTAAATCCATCTGGACATTGCTAGCTATAGCTGCATATCTTGACTACGACATCTGGCAGATGGACGTCAAGACGGCTTTCCTCAATGGATACCTCGAGGAGGATATCTACATGGAGCAGCCTCAGGGCTTCATGACAGAGGATGGTAAAGTATGCAAGCTGAAGAAATCCATCTATGGGCTCAAGCAAGTTTCTCGTAGCTGGAACATCAGATTCGACGAAACCATAAAGAGTTATTATTTTGTGCAGAATCCTGATGAACCTTGTGTATACAAGAAGACTAGTGGGAGCGCCATTGTGTTCATCGTGCTTTATGTAGATGACATTCTTATCATTGGGAATGATACAGGGATAATGACCAGTGTAAAGATTTGGATGTCCCATACCTTTGAGATGAAAGATCTTGGAGAAGCCTCTTATATCTTAGGCCCGAAGCTGTTCAGAAACCGAGAAAAGAGGATTTTGGGATTGTCACAACATGGATACATTAAGAAGATTCTTGAACGATTCCGTATGGATAGTTCTAAGAAAGGATTCCTACCCTTAAGACATGGTATCCACCTGTCTAAAGGAATGGCTCCTTAAACTGTTGAGGAAAAGAAGTCCATGGCTGGATGTCCTTAAGCATCAGCTGTAGGAAGCTTAATGTATGCCATGATGTGTACAAGGCCAGATATTTGCCATGCAGTGGGAGTGGTAAGTCGTTACCAATACTACTATGGAGAACAACACTGGAATGCAGTAAAGAACATATTCAAATATCTAAGACGGACGCAAGATTACTTCTTGGTCTATGGAGATGGTGATCTCCAAGTCTTGGGATATACAGATTCTGACTTCCAATCGGATGTAGATGATCGAAAGTCGACATCCGGGTTCGTGTTCTTGTTGAATGGTGGTGTTGTGAGCTGGAGAAGCAAGAAGCAGGACACTACTACAAATTCAACAACAAAAGTCAAATACATTGCCGCATCGGATGCTGCAAAGGAGGCGGTGTGGTTGCGCAAGTTCGTGCTGGAGCTTGGCGTAGTTTCCTCTGATACTCCCATCCCGTTACTCTGCGATAACACGGGAGCCATTGCCTAGGCAAAGGAACCCAGATGGCATCAAAAGAGCAAGCACGTGGAAAGGAAATACCACATCATTCGGGAGATACAAAAGCGTGGTGATATCATCATCACCAAGGTGGCCTCTGCTGACAACGTTGCTGATCCTCTTACCAAACCTCTGACACAGAAGGTTTTCGACCAGCATGTAATGAGTATGAGTTTAAAGATTGTACCTGAATGGTTCTGAGGGCTAGTGGGAGATTGTTAGCAATGTGAGCCCCGGGCGAACCATTTCTACAATAAATGTTATTGTAAATGAATAAATTATCAATGAAAGTTATTGATTATTTTTCACTCCCTTTCTGAGATTAATTAATGAATGCACTATAGGGTCCCTCTGTACAATTAGGGTTATGTACCATGGCCAACTTGATAATCATACAGCTAAGATGCTTGATGAATATCAAAGGAGTTAGATAGAGGACTCATCAAGCATCATCAATGATTGACAAGTAGTGATCTCCAGTCTGAGTGGGAGATGGCAATCCTATCTCATTAGACTGATATCTGATCGACCTCTTGATGCAGGTCCTCTGCATGGGAATATTGATTCGGAGGTATCAATTTAGTTGAGTCAATGAGTTGACTTAACGAGATCGAGATAACCAAAGACCTATGATGAATACTGTCACATCACAGGCAAACATCCTCTGACCAGAGACAGATATATTACTATATGTCTGAGTATGTACATTTGGCAGACCAATAGGTTGATGGCCTAACCAAGGTCTATATACCGGCGAGCTGGTGTGCATGTAAGGGCATATGAGTAATATGATCTCTCAAAGGAATCATACAGGTTCACTTGAGAACTGGGAGACATGAGCTCACTCATGAGGTATTGGGACTGAACAAATTCCATGCATGGTCGTCGTGCTTTGGAAGCATGACATGAATTTGAAGGTAAGATATATGCTTTGTGAAAGCATATGATCTATACCAAGTCCCAGTGACCAAGATTGAGAAACTTAATGATCTAACCCTGAAGATGACAGTGTAAAAGTGATCTTTATCTTCAGGATGATCATAGGTCTTCCAGTATGTAGGATGTACATGTATTGGGAATACCTGAAGGGTGATTTGATCATATACGATTGTATAGCCATGACGCTTCCATTCCGAGGGAGTGATGAAACAGGTTTGGATTTTAGTGACTCCTCTCATTAGAGAAGTGACCTAATCTTAGTCCATGAACTGGACATTGATCTGAATGAGATTCAGATGCAATGAGAAGATTAAGTCTACGGTCTTGATTTGATCAAGCATCAGTGGGAAGTCCATAGGATCTGGATTTGAGATATGATCTCAACATCCAAGTCACTATACGTGGAACAATACAATCGCCCTGTCCTTATCTCCAAGTATCTGAGGAGAAATAGCATTGTTCTTAAATGGTTTAAGAACAATTCCATAAGATCTAAGCAAAGAGAAGTTGATAATTAAATGTGATTTAATTATCATGATGTATGAGAAATTATCCAATATGATTAAATGTGATTTGATTATTATGGATAAGAATAATGTGGATAGAAATATCCAATTATTCGTAATATATTATAAATGTGATTTATAATGTATTAGAGAGAGTTAATTATAATTTATATGTGTTGATTAATTATTATGTGTATTGGATACACATTGTGTAATTAATTAACAATATGAATTATATGTTGTTTTGGGTTGTGAATATGATTCACAATTTTTCCATGGCAAGAATGCAATATTCTCAAAGATAATTGTGAATTATTTTTGAAGAATAAAATCCAATAAATTTGTTGCAAATAAATAAGAGAGATTTCAAGGAGATATGCAATCTCATGGATTTCCATGAGATTGCAATCTCCATGCAATCTCCATGGGCGGCACATCATTCCTATAAGGAATGTGCGGCCATCCACTTTGGAAGGCACATGGAGATGAAATCTCCATGTATCTTCTCTCCTTATTTGTTGGGTTGATTTAGGATTAAATTATATTTGGTTTTGTCAAATATATTTTAACCTAAATTTGTTGTTTTTAACAACAACAATCTTAGCCATTGGATAGACATAAAACAATCTCACCCATTGATTTTATGTGTCCCATGGATTGAGATCCATGGATCCCAAAACCCTATAAATAGAGAGGCATACTTGGCTCTCTCTTTACACATGCTATTGTAGCAAACAACTCTCTCTCTCTTTCTCATACTCGACAGCCCTATCTCTCCCTCTCTTCTTAGTGGTCGTCCACCTTGGTTGAGAGAATCGTCGACGCCCGCGCCATCGTGCTGTCGCTTCAACGCTTTGCGGTTCTTCGTCTACTTGGAGTGCTTCACTCACGAAGGAGATGTTTTGATCTCGTACGACAAGATCAGGAGCAACCGTGCTTGGATCATCTTGGATTGCGAGGACACCGCGACTCATCTCCGTGCTCGCAAGACGTTACTCCAACGATCGGACTTGAGACAGGAGGTCTCTTTTCGTAGAGACTTGATCAACCACGCTTTAAGAGGTATTGCATTATACTTGCTGTGGTTATAGATGAAACGATTTGAGAATGGTTCTCGGATCATGTGGTTTCATCGGATAAATTTTTTTAAAATTCCGCTGCACCAAACAACTAGTACGACTAGTCGTTCTTCGTCGTATCCGATACGATGATCACGCTTCCATGATGCGCTTGAGGATTTCTCCATATCCTTCAAGCTCGTTTAACCCTCGAGCTCGTCCGCAGTGGAAGTCAGGCGGTGATTGCTCCGAGCGACGTTGAAAACTCGATGAAGTAGGACGTTCTCTGCTCCTGGAGATTAATGAAGTTTGTTACGTCTCTTTTGAATCACGATTTCTTTGAGGATTTAAGGCTCCAGAAACCTCGTGACTGCTCCAGATGACAGATGAACCTGCAAATAAGATATGTGTATGCTCGATTCACAAGGAATCAGCCGAATGGTGATAAATTTGCAAGCTCAAAAGTGTGCTTCCAGTCTAGATGATATGTGTGTGATATACAATGAAAGAGGAGACACGATTTGGGTTGAACTGTTATTCGATTTTTTTGAATGTCTTAAAGCTATCTGAAGGTTGGGCGTCTAAGAGGGATGATTAAGCGTCTTAATAACGACTTAATCACGCTAATAGAAGTACGGAAATCGAGATGAAATTCGATGGAAAGTGGATGAACTGACCTGGGATAGAGGGTATATGACCCTCTTATGATAGCTCAACGAGTGGTCTTCTCGGAGCTCTACGCGGTGCGATGGTGACAATGCAAGGCAGCAAAGCCTTGGAACGTCTCCTCCGATCTCCCTTCCTCCACGTGAAGTTGCCTTCGAGTGATGTCACCACCGAAGTGAGGTGGAATCGAGAGAGGAAGATAGGGGTTAGGCCACTGGAAGTTGGAGCTTCAGGTGGTTAGGAAAGTTAGTTGGAAACTTCCAACTTTAGGGGCTTATATAGATAGATTTCTTGAGCTCCACGTTAAATCGAATGGTGGGCGATGGAGAGGGTTGTTAGGAGGGTCGAATCAATGGATTAGATCGTCGGAGGAGGTTGAGAGATGCGCGGGGTAATGGGTAGAAGAAGGCCAGATGCACGAAATTACTTGTAAATCCAGTATTAAATGATAAAAAATGTTAGTTTAAATAGGTATAAATACAAGAAATGTAAATAATTAAATAATCTTAATTATGGAATAATTATTTTTTATAAATAATAAATATTATTCGAAATATAAATATTATATTAATAAATATGTATAAATAAATAGATCTTGGATTTTTAATTTAAGAAATAAACAATTAAATATTAATTTTATATTTTCTTAATTGTTAGAATAATAAGTAAGAGTTGTGTGAATTTTTAGGGATTTTAATAAATTAATTTACATATATTAATAAATGTAGGTATAAGTTATCTAGTTCATATTTACCTATAATTTAGGGTTTTTGATTTTATTAAATAATAAATAAGCTCAAAAAATTTTGAAATAAATTAGAGTTAAATTACAAGATCATGAAAATAATTATAAATTATAAACTTATTAAAACTATAAATAATGTGTTCTATATAAAATAAATAACCCAGAAACCCCGTTGTCATTTGGTCCCACCGACTTTTTGCAAACGGATTCCGAATTCGATGAAACCACCTTTATTAATTAGAGAATTTTATTTTATGAACTTTAAAGGTAAGTAGAGTGAAATTGGAGTTCGTATGAAGAAGTTATGATGTTCGGAAGTTGAGATTTTGACAATTTATAAGTAGGTTTTCTTGGTGTATATATACAGGGTAATATTTTTAACTTATTTTATATTTTTTATATACATTTTTAGAAATTATTAGGAAAAGAGTTTAGTAAATAATATGTACATATTAATTAATTAAAAATCATTGTAGTTTTGTATTTATTTGATAAATAGTGAGAAGTACATGAAGTGTGTCTTAATTTCTTTTTAGGGTTTTCTTTCCTTATCTCCCCCTACTTATTGGTTTGTCGACCAATCCATGCTGACTTGGTCTCGGGGGTTAGGTTATATATATACCTTGCAGTTATATTTATATTTATAAGTCATATTGTACATATATACATATCTCCAATGTGCCTTATTTTCTTTTCTTTGTTCTTTATTTATTTACATGATTTTGATTCTTAAAAGTGAATATTTATTCATAAATGAAGTTTGAATAAAAAATGGAATTAATGAATATATACATGCATTTGTTAAGGGTTTTAAGACAAAATGCGACAGAAAAGTTAATGAATCATGGATTCATCAATAGGCCAAGATCAGAGTGATCAGGATGCGGAGCTAGATTAAAGGTGATCGTGCGGTGATATCGGAGCGGTTGAAGGTGAATGATGGAGCTCCGACCGGTTGGTCGGAGCAAACGAAGGTGCGGCGGTGCTGAGATGGAAGATCGGATCAAAGTGATAAAGGCGGCGATAAAAGGGTTACCTGAAGTTCTGAACATGTTCCTCAGCTCTATGCAAAGGGGTCAGCGGGGTAATGGCCTCGAACAAGCAGCGGAAGGCAAGGAGGCTGCTCGCGGCGGATCTCCGGCCACGGAAGTTGAGCTGCGGCTTGCTGCACCAAATCGAACGCCAGGCCGGGCTCGAGGCGGTTGTCACTCTGCTGAAGGTGGCTAGGGTATCGAGAGGGAGCGAGGCACAATCTAGGGCACTGTGGAGGCAGAGAAGAGATTATATAGGGTTGTCGAGGGTATGGAAAGATCGGAGAGAAGCGTGAGACCCGAGAAGGAATCAGATTGAGTAATGGACCCGCGAAGATGTCATAGGTACGAGTAATATCGAGTCCAAATCCTGAGACAAGAGGAGAGCGGAGTCGGGTAAGAAAATATCGCGTAGAAGCTTCGGCCTCGAGGATCCCGATCTGATCAGGGAAGCAGGAGACATTAACCCGCGGTCAACTGTCCTGCCGATCAATCAGAAAATAGGATTTACAAAATAGTTTACAAATTCAATAAAAAATAATAAATGATTTTAACTTAAAAAGTGTATAAAATTAAAAATGTTTGTTATTTTTCAAACTACTTTTTATGGTTTTTATTTATTTTTTTGAAAAATAATTTAATTTATATATAGTATAGAAAATTATATACATGTATAATATACCTATGTATTTTGTACAATTATTTTTATTTTATTATTTTTACAAAAATATCTCAATTTTATATTTTATTTATTTACAACATAATATTTAGAGTATAAAATAATTTTTGCTTTAGTTTTATTATTTATTTATAGGTACATAATAAATGGGGGAAGAAAGCGTATATACATGTATTATGTACAAAGGAGAAAGAATTTTATTTTCTTTTATTTTCATTTTCATTTTCATGTTTTTTATTTTATTTTATTTTTGGAAATATATATAAGGAGGTAAAAATATAATTTTATTTTATTTTGGTAAAAATAATTATTTATTTTACATACATGATATGTACAACAAGGAGTAGGCCATATCTCTCTCTACTTATTTATTTGGTGATCAGGTCGATGCTTGGCCCTCTCTTTGGGTTTGGGTCACTCTGTATTTATTCTAAATACCTCCTTCCTTTTTCTTTTCCTTTATTCTTTTTATTTTTGCACAAATACATGCTAATTATGTAATATTAACACATGCATGCATAAAGCTAAGTTATTGTATTTACACCTATTTACATGATGCATTGCCCATATAATTAGCTAAAATAAAACAATAAAGAGTGATGAATGGGGATTCATCATATAACCATGATGCTTCCATTTCGAGGGAGTGATGTAACAAGTTTAGATTTTAGTGACTCATCTAGAGACGTAATCTAATCTTAGTCCAAATGATGGACATTGATCTGAGTATGATTCAGATGCAATGAGAAGATTAGATTTACGATTTTTATTTAATCAAAATCTATGAGAGGTCCTCAAGATCTAGATTTGAGGTATGATCTCAACATCCAAGTTTCTATACGTGGAACGTACAATCGCATGTCCTTATCTCCAAGTATCCACAGAGAAAGTGCATTATTCTTGAAAGACTTCAAGAGTAATTCCATTGTCGAATAACATATCTAAGCACTGGAAAATTTATAATCAAATGAAATTTAATTATCATGAATAATATGAATATGATTCATATTATTTATATATATGAGAATGGAGATCCAAGATAATTAAATATGATTTAATTATCAAAGATATGAATAATGTAGATACCATTATCCATATCAATCATATATATTATAAATATAATTTATAATATATTAGAGAGAGATCTAATCGTAAAGAGTATTTACGAATTAAATGTTATGCGAATTGGATTCACATTGGACAATTAATTGAAAATACAATTTACATTTTATTTTGGATGTGTGAGTATGATTCATATTTTTCAATGGCATGATTGGAATTATTCACAAAGTAATTTAGAATTATTTTTGTGAATTAATTTACAATAAAAAATGTTGTAAATAAATGAAAGATTATGTGAGATATAAAATCTCATTTAATTGGAAGAGGGATCCACCTTCCTAATATGGAAGGTGGATGGTCACCCTTGACTAATTCAGGGTAGTCGTCCCCTCCATATATGGAAGGTGGCTAGCCTCCTTCCTAATCCTTATATATTAATTAATTTAAATTAAATTGTGTTAATTATTCAATATATTTAATTTAATCTAAATTAATTTTTATTACATTTGTATGTGACAAAATCATGGCTATCAAATAAAAATATAAATCGGTCTCAACCATTGATTTTTGTATTGCACATGGATTGTGATCCATGGACTTCCAAAACACTATAAAAGAAGAAGCAACCCTAGCTCTTCTTTTAGACCAGAACACAACTCCGAGAGAACTCTCATTCTCATCACACGCCCCATCTCTTTCCCTCTCTCAAGTGTGGCACTCCACCTCTTGTATTATAGAGAGTCACCATCGTCGTTGTGTCGTCGTGGTGCCTCTTCGATCGTTCGTAGATCTCCATCTTCTTCGGTGCTCCTTGCTCGTAAAGAACAAGTCTGATTTCTTGTGACGAAATCAGGAGATTCATTGCTTGGATCTTCATCTTAGATCGTGAGAAGTACACGTCTCATCAAACGCACTCACAAGCATCTCCTCCGTCGGGTCAAACTTGAGACAGACGGTCTCTTCCTTTAGAGACAACAATCACAACCACGCTTCAAGAGGTATTCCTATATATTGTTTGTGGTTACGATGAAACCATTTGAGAAGTGTTCTCGAATCATATTGTTTCATCTTATTGAATTTTATAAAATTTGTTGTCCTGGACAACTAGTATAACTAGTCGCTCTAGATCGCATTGGATACGACCCACGCTTCCATGATGCGCTTCAAGCTTTTCCATTGCCTTCACTTCTTCCTTCTCAAATTGAGTTATCTCACAACCTAAAATGTTATTTTATCTAAAAGAACAAATATACAAACTACTAATGTATCATTATTAAAATCTATATTTTAGAATATATGGTTCAAGGATACCTTTTTTTTGACACATTTTCAAGCTCTTTCCTATTTGTCGATGGAGGATATCATACATTTATGTATACACTTCCTTCTTTTGTAATGTAGTAATATTGGTAGTATTGGCATCACGTTTTGCTACATGCTACTGTCAACAACTTAAAACTGGGTACCTGCCAATCATAATTTATCGAAATTAACAAGAACAATATGATGATATCTATGCATGAGACTGATAAAAAATATGAACCTACATCCAGTTATGACGTTGGAGATACCATTACTTTGTTTGCAAAGTTTCAGATATCACGAAATATCGCCGATATATCGGTAGCGCCAAGGATCGATATCGATATGTGGCGATGTGTTCACGTTTTTGGATCATTCCTTCACAACTGGGCATCAATACGGACGATATTTCGACAATATCTTATCAACACGAGATTGACATTTAAACCTTCTGCTTCGTTGTACCCACGCAATATATAAAAACGAAACCAAAAAAATGGAGGACAGGCAACTCCCACACTACGTACATGTGAAGAAATAGTAAGGGCCCTGGTTGCCGAAAGAAAGCTAAGCAGAGGAGCTGTAATTAACACAATTATAAAAACGAGCATATGCGTGCAAACAAGCTTAATTTATCTTTACTGTTATTGAACCAAATCGAGTGAAGTTAACACCAGACATGCGAACCAAACCAACTTCAAAAAGTAAACGTCAAGCTCCTATCATAGATGCTCTTCGCTTGGGCCCCTCGTTTAGCGCTCCAGCACCGCGCCCATATAAAAGAACCATTCGGGAGGACCCTCTCTTCAGATCCCCCAACACATCCTCGACCGACGAGAGCAAGAGCAGAAACCCGCGAGCTCCCGATCAAGATCTGCAATCGAGATCCTCTGACAGATCTCCACATATCGCTCTCTTAGTCTCGCTTCAGGTATTCCTCCACTCGGTCCTCTCGTTTCGAGCTGCAGAGCGCGGTCTCGATGTCGAAATCCGTCCCGGATGCGTGGATCTGTCGGCAGAAGCCGTGGGCTGCCTTAGTTTTTTTGTATGACGAAATCGTCGCGCGAACTTGCCGGTTACTTGGCGTGGTCGCATTCATTTTTGCGTGAGGTGTTTCGATAAAGTGTGGACTTTCGGGTTTTTTAAAACTAAATCGAGGTTTCGAATTTGGTAGGTGGAAGGTGGTTGGATTGTCAAGGAGGAATGTCGAGGAGGCCGGTGAATCCGTCCAGGCGCGTCGCAGATGGCGGTGGCGCGCCATACTCGGGATCTTTGCACCAGAAGCCGCGGGCATCGCCCTTGCTGTCTGTCGGTCTGGTTGTAGTGGTACGCTTCTATTCATTTGTAAGATGACCTTTATTTCGAGTAATATGTTTCTTTTCAGAAAAAAATGTTGCTATGTGATGCTTTGTTTAATATTTTGGAGAAGGTGATAGAGTGATTTTTGTTGATTTTTCAGGGCGCTTTTCTGTTCATTGGTTATTCATATAATTCAGGTTTGTGCCAGCTGCTCGTTCCTCATGTTGTTTGGTTTATACCTTATTTGTCTGGAATGGTTTGTTTCTTCCGATTCCTTCGTTGAGTAACAATAATAACAAATAAATCTTTTTTTTTTTGATCAAGTAAGGTTGACATTCTTATAGATCCAGTTTGTGTCATATCTGGACGTAGGTGTCAAACACAATTTCTGTTAATTGTTTCATTCGAATTAGTCTTTTCTGCCCTCTCTTGCAAAGATCTATCTCTAATCTTTTACACTATTGAATAAACCAATGGTTGATCTTTGTACATGTCCAGACCACCCCAAGCAAGTTTCGGTCCTTTTATTGTCTAGGGGTGACTCAATAACCATTTGTTTGATATTCTCATTGTGAATTTGATCTGTTTGTGAATGACCAAACAACATTCTCTGAGTAAGAAAAAAATGAAAAGGACTCGGAAACTGAAGTAGAGTTGGAGAGCTGGGTGAATTTTCTCCTAATTACTGAGGTCAATGCATTAAACGAAACCCAAGGAAAAATTTAATTGTCTTATTTTTACTGCTTGCCAAGTGCCATTTCCCAAGGCACCCTATACTCGAAACAACCTGAAGAAGACTAGTTATCATCATTGTTATGCTTGGAAGCATGGATATTAGCAATAACTATTATATTAAAATCTGTTGAATTTGTTTACGCCATGTTGATTGTTTGAATTTTGCATCTGATGTCTTCAAATTTGTTGTTTGCATCTGATATGGTATGGTTCTTCTGTGTTTTTTGTGCTTTCCAGGCGGATTTAGTGGTGAAAAGGTGTCAATAACGGATGAAGGTACACAACCATCTCTTCAGCTATTTCGACTCTGAAAGTTCGAATGACTTGGGTGAAAAAAACAAGTTCCATGTTTCATGCTTTAAAGTTCTTGTAGTTTCTGGTTTATTATACCTATTTGTGTGTTTAATTGGCAAATTTGGAGTTTTAGTCTGTTTCAAGGTTGTAGAAGTCAGTACTTTGTCGACCGAGTCACTGACTAATGATTAACTAGCAGTCAAGCGACTAATCGGATTTAGTTGGACTTTAGTTGATTTTTTTAATTATTTTAAATATATAAATCAATTCCTATACACATATTCTTATATATTTGCATAGATTTTGACATTTTCAATATTATAATACATTTATAAAAACATAACAATGAGTAGCACAAATATACTGACCAATAACATTGACAGTAAATGAATATCATATAAAATATTCAGTCATACGTAGATGTTTATAGTAATCAAGTGTTAACAATAATACAAAATTGAATAGCATAAACTATTGATATGCCTTGAATCCAATCATATGTTTTGCCGAACCCAGTTGAAGAACTGTTTGATGTCTCTCCCATGCCATCATACCCTACTATGAGGGTCTTGTTGTAGGGGGCAATGCCCTCATCTTGATTTCTTGGATATGCTGTTCTATTTACAATATAAATTGAATATATAAAATGTTAGCATGAGCTAAGTACATGAAATAAACATGTAATACGAAGAAATAACATAAAAAATAAGAGAGAACATGGTATACTAAGTTACTAACTATTAACCAACAATAAATACTAAGTTACTAACAATGATATGAAATAATGTGGAAGGGAATGAGAAAACTTGTTTATTCATACAATATAAATTGAATATATAAAATGTTAGCATGAACTAAGTACATGAAATAAACATGTAATACGAAGAAATAACATAAAAAATAAGAGACAACATGGTATAGTAAGTTACTAACTATTAACCAACAATAAATACTAAGTTACTAACAATGATATAATGATATGAAATAATGTGGAAGGGAATGAGAAAACTTGTTTATTCATAGAGCCCAAGGGTTCTCTTACATAGAAGAGAGAAACCCTAATGGGTAAATTACATAATATGGAAAGAAGAAATGCAAAATACATAAAACGATTCTATAACATAAAACTCTTTAATACTGCCCTCAAGCTGGAGCGTAGATATCAATCAAGTTCATCTTGGAACATCATTTCTGAAAAGGTCCTCTAGCGAGAGCTTTGGTGAGCACATCTGTTGTCTGCTCAGTAGAACTGACGTGACAGGCAGAAATGAGACCCTTCTGGATCATGTCTCCGGTGTACTGACAATCTACCTCGATATGCTTGGTTTGTTCATGGAAGGCTGGATTGTTGGCAATAAATAGTGCAGCTTTGTTGTCATAATGGAGATGCATAGTAAGTGGCACCTCAATTTCTAGATCAGTCAGAACTGATCTAACCCACGTCATTTCTGTGCTGCCTTGTGCCGTAGCTCTGTATTCTGATTCAGCACTCGATCTGGCTACCACTGTCTGTTTCTTGCTCTTCCATGATACATTATACAAGTGAAATTCTCCACAAAAACTGCAAATCTTGAAGTTGACAATCTATCCTTGGGGCATCCTGCATAGTTAGCATCTTGCACAAACTGTGCGATGAACGTCAAATTTGCCTCTTTAATAATCAGAGAATGTCGTAGCATAGGAGGCAAATTTGGTTCAACAAAAAACACAATCTTTGAATGCTGTGGAGTATTTTACTTGGCAAGTCTATCAAGGTTGATCACATGGATATGAGCTTCTTTAATATACTCATCAAATTTTGTTTATCTATGTTTATATGTAAATAAATTCTTATTTATAAGTCTTCATGCAGATGCACATTGAAATGCAGATAAATCAATGCAAATAATGATGCATGTAATTTTTGTGGATTTTTCAATGCAATTTTAAGATGATGCATGACCATAATACATGAATGAATGCAAAGTTCATATATGCCGACGATTACTACAAATATGCCCTAGAAAATATGAGCACAGGTTATGGTTTGAATTCAGAGTCAATTTGAGCATAAAATTACAAGCAAATATCTATTTAATGGCAAAGCATTTGAGCAAGGGACACTATTCATCATTAAAAATTCATCTCATTTAAATTAGTGCCAAATCAGAAAACTAAACACGCCATTAGATAGAGAATTAAATAAGGAACAAAATGACGCTGCAATCATGCAATTTGGACTTAAGATGCTCAAGTTATGAAAGAAACAATGCATGGGCATGGATGTAATAAAAATAGGGGAAAATAAATGATAAATAATCACAAATAGATCCATGGAGGGACTTATTTGCGATTTTGCAAAATCGGTAGGGGTCTAGTGTAATTTTCCCATATGCGCATAGGGACCATTTTGTAATTCCAAAAAGTTGTGAGGGGCTCCATGAAATTTACCCAGACGCGTAGGTGAGACACGCGCCTGGGGAACAGAATGTAATTTCCGATAATAGCCGGGTCCTTATGCAATTTTCCCCAGCACCGCATATGCGAAGTACGCGTGGGACTAGGTTCAGGAGGGGTAGCAGGCTCATGCCACATGGTTGTTCTGGGTGCTCTGGAGTTTGGTTTGGGTCGCCCGAGCCTATAGGTTTGGCGTGAGGCTCGTGTGACCCACGTGGCAACATCCTGACTGTCCGATCCAGATGATCGGACGGTGACTGCTTTTCGTGCTCTGCCGTAGGCCACCGGAGGAGGCTGCGCTCCAGCGGCCTCCTTGTGGCTCCTCCGTGCTCCACGAGGCCCTATGAAGGTCGTAGAAGAAAGCTGTGGTCCTCGCAAAGTTCTGGATATGCTATGGGTCTTTGGGAGTGATTGGATCGAGAGGTCGATGAAGCGCCACCGTTGGCGGAGCCTGAGATCGGAGCTTAGTTGCGACGTTCGACCATTGACGATTGGAGGTACCTGCAGATGTTGGAAGTATAGTCGAGGCATGTTGTGCGTGGATGAAGTGAATGGAGGCCAGTGAAGAGGCGGAGAAGGTGACGGCCTTCGGCTCCCTCCGCCTTGATGACGGAGGAGGTGGATCAGAGCAGGGGAGGGTTCTGGAGGACAAGAGGAGGGGCGTGAAGATTGGAGGCGTGAAGCGGATGTAGGGATGGGGTTAATTGGAGATGACTTTGTGTGTGCGTGATGGGGTAATTTGGAGAAAATATAAGAAAAATGATGAAGGTGGTACCTGGTAGATCGGAGAAGAAGGGGCACAATGGAGGCTTGGGTTGAACTCCATTGTAGTTCAGGGTTGTTGCCCGACGAGGTCGGTCGGGCCTAGGAGCTCGTATAGCCGCCGTAGGCGCTGCAATCATGGTCAAGTTGACCATGGGTCGACACCGGGTCGAATGGCCATGAAGGCCCCTCGTCCTCCTCCGTCTGTCACAGGGAGGTGGAGAGGGGACTAGGTCTTAGACCTTAGAATGATGGATGGGGGTGAACGGTGGCGGAATGGGGCATTTTATAGGTGGAGGTAGTACGGTTACCAGAGGTGCGGACGAGTCTTTGAATCGGTGTCTTGAAGGCTGGGAGTAATGGCAAGGGTCGATGGGGTTTACGTGAGGAAGGCATGTCTCGTGGCTATGGGGAGGAGACATTAGGGGGCGGAAAGATGGATCGGAGAAGTGGCCAGAAATGGAAGGAGGCAGGGCTGTGCGAGGTGTAACAGACGAAGGGAGGTGACTGGAGGTAGGGGATAACGCAGCGATCGTTGTATTTCGTGATCCAACAGTCCTTGAATGGGGCGCGTGTGAAGGGATAAGATCAGATCATAATCATCAGATCTGATCCAGCAGTGGAGGTAGAGGCGGTGACATGCGATTCAGATGGGGGTTGAAGTTCCATCCTACGACAGAGAGGTGAACGGGTGATGCGGTGAAGTCTCAGCCATTGGATGCGGTTTTAATCACACGGCTGAGATGCAGGCGGGAGCGGGTGGATGAGATTAAATCTCAGGGGTGATCTAATGGCTGGAAATAAAGAGAGAGTGGACGACAGAGATTCAGGCAGGAGGAGGAGATCGGACGGCTCCAAGAGGGATCGGGTGGTAAAGAGAGGAGGCGGCGGCGTGGGTGGCCTAGAGGGTGCCACGTGGCCTAATTAGAAAATCAGAAAATGGAAAAATAAAGAAAAAATAAAAAAGAATTAGTTAGAGGCAAAATTAGGAAAAAGTCAAAACATGAAAGTTATAGATCTCGATGAGATCTACAAGTTTCATGTTGAACAAAAAGCCAAAAGAGGTCATTTGTACAAAAGTGTATTTTTAGGGGCAATTTTAAAGGCTAAAAACACAATCCTTTTGGTTTTGACATTTTTTGTATTTTTTATTTTTTAAAAGTCAGTTCTAATGTGGATAATTATTTAGCTCTATTTTTTATGGATTTTTAATGAGAATTAAAAACAAAGGAAATAACAGTAATTAATTACAATAAATATAGGATAATTAAACATAGTTTATAATATATACAATATAAAATAAGATAATAATGAGGAATTATTAGTGAATTTTATTGAATTATCTAAGCAAGGGTTTTAATAAGTCGATTTTAACATGATGAATACGTGATTCATCATACCCCTGTACTTAAATTGTTGGAAGTATTGAGATAGTTGTATCTTACGGTGTCTTTTATGTTTTATGTTTTCTTTAATGTACCTCTTGTGTAATTAACCCATGGCTTTTCTCCTATATAAGAGAGCCTTGGGTCTCATTCATATTATGAATTTCTTTTCCCACAACATGATATCGGAGCAACGATCTTAGACCGGAGTTCTCCTACACCACCCAAAACCCTAATCCTACACACGCCGCTCAACCCCTGCCGCCTCTCCAAGGCATCCAACCCAATTGCGCCGCCCCCAGGGCCTCCAGGCGCCGCCCATCCAGGGGTCCCAGCTGCGGTGTCGCACGAGCAGGGCCGGGCCCTCCAATCCTTGTCACGCCGTCGCTGGTTGCTTCCAGCCCAACCCTTCCTACGCCTCCTTCTCGCCGCTTGCACCTCCTGCGGCCGGGCTGTTGCTATTCGACATACTTTACGACGATAGGCGGTCTGATTTGAGTTCGAAACCTCGATTTTGTTCATCTAAATCAAGTCTTAGGACTCTAAACCTTATAAAGAGGCTATGAGGATGGTTGTATGAGTCTACAGATACAACCATTCCTCCTTATGATTGTGTAGACATTATCTAATCAGTCTACTCCTCAGTTTGTTTGTGGTTTTACTCAGGTACAATGTTAGAAGTTAAGAGTGATGATTTTTCTTCTTTTGGGGCCTTAAAGGGCCCGATCCCATAGTGAAGATGGATGGGACTAACTACGAGTTATGGTCCATGCAGTTTCGTACTCTTATGCAATGTCATAACAAGGAGCACATTCTGATGGAATCCAAACCAACGGACAAGACTGGGATTAATGGATCTTGGAAGCAAGATGATGCCTATGCTCGCATTAGGTTCTCTGGGACGCTTAGTACGGAGATTGCCAACGATATTGTTAATCAGCCCACTCCAAAGGCTATGTGGGACATATTAGCGGGCACATATGGGCAAGCAAAGGATGAAAGCAAGATCCTTCAACTACAGTTTGCCGTTTTTTCGACTAAACAGAATGGTTGACTGCTCCATACACACTTCTCCCATCTGAGAGGAATGTTTGAGCGACTACACAGCTTCGTGCCCACTACCACCAGCATTGAGCTGCAACAGCCGTATCGGAATGCTACAATGACGCAAGTCTTCCTATCATCCCTTGACTCTGAGTACGATGCAACTCGTACACAACTTCTGATTGGAAAGACAATACCACCGATGGAGGAGGTCTACAAACAATTGAGTAGGATTACTACCACGCCTACTGCTACGCCGCAGATGACTTCCTTGGTTATGGCCGTATGAAGAGAGGATCTTCCCAGTTTCGTGGCCGTGGACCTCGTGGTCGAGGTGGAGGACGTCAGCGTGGTCCATGTTCCCACTGTCATCGTCTTGGTCATTCGAAGGAGACATGCTTTCAGAAGTATGGATATCCAGTGTCTGCACATGTTGCTGAGCAGATTGAGTCTTCGTCTCCACCTACTACAGATGCACGCTTTGATGTTATTGTCTCCAGACTTCGAGAGATAATGAGCAACCCTACGACTCCGACTGTAGGTCCATCAGATGCAGTGGCTACTGCCAGAGCATCGTCCATTTCATCAGGTATTCCCTATGCGTTTACCAGTTGTAGCAGTTTCGATGTGACAGATTGGATTATGGATTCTAGAGCGTCCCATCATATGTGTGGAGATCAGATGCAGTTTACCTCTTACAGGTCTATCCCTCCAGGGTGATCCGTGGTCATTGCTAATGGGATTCGGCCATTAAAAATACCCTTAAAATAAACTTTTGTATAAACGACCTCTTTTGACTTTTTGTCTAACATGAAACTTGTAGATCTCATCGAGATCTACAACTTACATGTTTTTGAATTTTTCCTAATTTTGCTTCCTTTTATTCTTTTTTGATTTTCTCTATTTTTGTATTTATTGAATTTCTGGAGTGGCCATGTGGCACCCTCTGGGCCGCCCACGTGGCTGCCTCTTCTCTCGCCACCGGCACCCCCTTTTGGCCATCAGATCCCCCGGTGCAATCTCTGCCGTTCACTCCCGCTTCATTTCCAGCCATTAAATCTCCCCTGAGATCTGATCTCATCCTTTCACACCCGCCTACCCCTTAGCTGCACGATCTCCTTCACATCCTACAACCACCCTCGCTCCACGTCACCTCGCCTTTAATAGTCGTTGGATAGACCTTCATATTACATCTCGACCACCCGCTCCCGCCTCAACCTTCACTACTAGATCAGATCCTAAGGATCTGATCTGGTGCATTCGCCTATGCCTCCATCCGAGCCGTTGGATCGCATGATCCAACGGCTATGAGTCATCTTCTTCCTCCAAACGGTCCTCGCCCCAGATGTTACACCTCACACCCCCTTCTCCTCCTTTTGTTTTTAGCACCATCATCCTCTCACCTCTCATTTACTTAACGCTCTCCCTCTGTAGCCCTATCATCCTTCATTCACACAACCATTAAAGCCCTCCGCCAGTGCATTCATTCCCTCCGAGCTGCCGTTTCATTCATCATCATCATCACATGAAACAGCTACCTCCGCCTATAAAACTTCTCCCTTCGACCCCCAGCACCCTCATCCACCAATCAAAGGGGCCATGACCTGGCTTCCTCCGCGCTCCAGTGACAATGGAGGGTGGCTTGTCGAGGCGACGACGACTGCGAGATCCCAGGTGAGATCCATGGTCCTCCGGCCATGTTGCGACCGCCTCCGTGCACCGCCGAGCACCAAGGCCAAGTCGCCCTTGTCGTGCGAAGACGCGAGGTTCCTCGAACCTTAACCTAGTCTGCTTCCTCTGCCGTCTTCTTCTCCTAACCTCCAGGTATCTCCTCCCCCTAATTTTTCTTTAGTTTTCTCATAATTTTTCTCAACATTCACAATCATCTCCATTATCGTCTGACCACCTCACGAGCTCCGACATTCACCCTTACCCCCGCCACCGTCTCCGTTCACCCCTTTTCCTTCTCCACGACCTCGTCCACCTCTGCCAACTTTACCTCTGCTTCGCTGGAGGGGAAGACTGTTAGAGTATTTGGTTGTGCGTCCATTGGGTTGTAGCAGGGTAAATGGATCCTGGAGAAGATCCATTTACCCCATCCAGTGTTTAGTCCCACACCGCCTAGTGGCGGGACTTGGAGGTTCTGGAGAGGCTATATAAGGAGCCCCAGACCTCCTGTATCTCTTGAGAAAAAGCAATGAAACATATGTCCCGTTGAGGGCTTCTCTCGTGGTTTCATCCCGCTCCTCACGGAGTAGGGTTCCACGTAAAATCATGATGTTCCATGTTTTTTTCTTTCTTGTTTATCCTCTGTTTATCATTCGCTTCCGCATTCTTCATATTTTATAACATGGTATCAGAGCGGGTTCGATTCTCGCGGAGAGAATTTTTCATTTGTTCGAGATTCGAGTTTGGAGATTTTTTGAAGATCTATTCATGCTCTTTATTTATGTCGAGATTTGATTTATGAAGAAGATTCAATTCATGCTCTTGAAGATCTATAGTTGAAGACTATGTTCTAGGGTTTCGATTCGAAACCCTAATTCCTTCTCCCAGGCACGGTTGCATATGAAGAAATCCAGGGTTCTAAATAGGAACCCTAATCTCAGCATCCAGAGACCGTATATCCAAGCACAAGGGGACCTCCTGTTTCCACGCGAACCCACCATCCAGAGGCGCAGGCGGCGACGACATCCGAAGCACAAGCAGCCCTCGTTGCGCTAGCGCTCGGCGGCGCTCCTCCTTCCCGCGCGATCCCTTCGCGCGCTCCTCCTCCCTGTTTCGCTGGCGAAACCAACAGATGGCGCCATCGGTGGCTTCTAACCGCGCCCTTCCGCTTTTCCTTCGCCGCCCAACAACCCTCGGCGACTGTCCAAGCTTCGTACGCTGCAGAATCTCCAGGCCGCACACTCCTCGGCGGCAAATGTCGCACCAAACCCGGGGTGCTCGGACGCACGCGTGACTCCAGCTCCTCATGAACTACGCGCATCCCCGTGCACCACGCGCATCCAGAACCCACAGACGCCCGCACATCTCCCTGGCTTCTCTCTCGCGCAGCAGGCGGTGCAACCTGCTGCTTGCCCCATCATGCGGCGGCGTTCCCGTGCGAGACAGTGCGCGAAGCACCTCAAGCGGAGCCCCCTACGGCTCCCTCTTCTCAATCTCGGCGGCGGCGGCTATTGGTATGAGAAAGAAAGGGTTCCCGTTGGGGAACCCTAAATATGCCCAAAAGGGGCCTCCTGCATTCGATCCATATGGGTCAATTGTTAAAAAAAAGGTGAGAAAGTTGGCTCAAATGGGCCACGTTGGTTTTTCAAAAGAGAGAGAGAGAGAGAAAAAAGGGTCCAAGGGGACTGCAACAGCCCAAACAAAAAAAAATAAAGGGAGATTTGTTTATGAAAAAAAAGAGAGGAAGGTTGTTAAAAAAAAGAAAGGCGCGTACACATAAAAAAAACGTACGCAAAATTTCAAAAGAAAAGCCGAAAAAAGGAGAAAACGCACGGCTAAAAAAATTGTTTCTAAAAAAAATGATGAATGTTTTTAAAAGCCGATAAATGTGTGATCGGCTAAGTGGTTTTGATTTTGTTCCCCATTTTCTTTGTCTTCTCCCAACTTGGCCGACATCCATATTTTCCGACAAGTATGGGAGAAAGGGGGAGTATATGTGTAGAGTCACAGGTCCGAGTCAGATCCAGATTTTCCAGACTCCAGGTTACATACCAAGTCAGATTTCTAGACTTTACAGTTCAGATTCAGGTTTTTCCATGCGCAATTCCAGACTTGAAGTTCAAATTCCGAGTCCCAGTTTGATGCGCAGTTGTTCAGACTCGACAGATTGGTCAGAGTCCAAGATCGAGGCACTCCATGATGAGAGGCCCATTTTCGAGATCTCCAGAGAGAGACTCATATTCAGACACGCATATGTTTGCGGTCATTTCAGATGAGCACATGTTGCCATCATTTGTTCGTGCTCCCCATCATTATTCTTATTTTGTAGGCCAGAGTTTTCATGTGAGCCATAGGGACTCCAGAGTAGAGGACCATTCCCTATGCCATGTTGGTAAGGGTTTTCATGTGGTATCATAGGTACACCAGAGCAGTGCACCATTCTCTGAGCCAGATGGGAGAGACTCAGTTCTCCGACGAGGAGACTTTTCAGACTCCATTCTCCAGCGACCGTGGACTCCGACGAGGATTGCACAACCACGACCTTTTTAGTTCGGCCCTTTTCAGAGATAGAGCAGTTGTCCACATTATTGTGGCGGGCCAGAGTACTCCGACGAGGAGACTCATTGCGGTTGCAGTGACTCTGACAGGCGCAGTTCAGAGCACATGCTCTCCGACGAGGAGTTTTAGCAGACACACACTCCAGCCCGTTCGTCCTCCTCACCTGCACGACATGAGAAGCAACGTCCTTGACTGCAGCAATGTGCGCGTTGGGTTGATATTGTCCGTAGTGTCCTGTAGCGTTGAGTTGAGTTTCTTTCTGTTTGTCCAAGCTGAGCATTGCATGCTCCAGCTTGAGGGGGAGTGTTAGAGTATTTGGTTGTGCGTCCATTGGGTTGTAGTAGGGTAAATTGATCTTAGAGAAGATCCATTTACCCCATCCAGTGTTTAGTCCCACACCGCCTAGTGGTGGGATTTGGAGGTTCTGGAGAGGCTATATAAGGAGCCCCAGACCTCCTGTATCTCTTGAGAAAAAGCAATGAAGCATGTGCCCCGTTGAGGGCTTCTCCCGTGATTTCATCCCGCTCCTCACGGAGTAGGGTTCCACGTAAAATCATGGTGTTCCATGTTTTTTCTTTCTTGTTTATCCTCTGTTTATCATTCGCTTCCGCATTCTTCATATTTTATAACAAAGACCATGGGTCCACCACTCCAACCACCTCCGCGGACCACCATCTTACTCACATCGCATGCGCGACAATGCTTTGGATATATCTAACACTTACAGGAGCGAAATTCGTCAGCGGCTGGAGTTGCAATTCCACCTTCGATTTTCACCCGCCTCTCCGACGACACAACATCCAGTGCCTCTCCTGAAGTCATCAGACCTCCAACTTGCTTCTACCGTCCTTGCTCGCACGTCAGCTTCTTCATCCAGCCCTTAGAGGACTGTGGGAAGCAAGGCGGAGCGCCAAGCCCATCACCGGAGCCCCGCCTTCTCCGGCGACATGCGACAGTGCATGAAAAGCATGCATTGTCCAATCCTCACGATCGGGCGATCCAGATGATGCCATGTGGTCTATACGAGTTACACACCGATTCTATAGGCTCGAGCGACCCGAACCAAACACCAGAGCATCCGGATGATGCTACGTGGCCTGAGCCTGGGATGTCGCTCGAGCCTGGCTCCTCACGTGTCCCACACGTATAGACTAGGCAATTTACAGAAAAGACCCGATGGTTCGCCAAAATTGCATCCATGTCCCCAAGAGCGTGCCTCACGTGCGCGCCTGGTGTAAATTACATGGAGGACATGCCGATTATTTGAAATCGCAGAAATAGCCTTACGTTTCATGGATAATTTATAGGGAACCCCGTCGGGTTTTGATATTTGCAAATGGCTCCCCTCCAGGACCTATTTGCAATAGTTATCTTTATTTTTCTCGTATTTATATTACGTTTATTCCCTTGCACTATTTCTTTAATATCTTGAGCAACCTAAGTCCAAATTGCATGATTTCAGTTTCATTGTGTTGCTAAATTTATCCTCTTTTTAATGGCATAGAGAATTTCATGATTGGACACCGTATATATGCTCTATTTTTATGTGCTCCATGTCTTCCATTTTCATATTAATTGCCATTATTTATCATTTATTGCACAATCTGACTCCGAATTCCAACCATAATCTGTTGCGCATTGACTTTATCCTTTCAGGGTATAATTGTATATCATTTCTATGTTAGCATACCATGCATCTTGCATCTCTTTTAATTGCATCATAAAATCATATAAAAAATGTCTTGCATCATTCTAATTTGATTTGCATTATTTTACCTGCATTTCACATCACAATTGCATGTAGACCTAAAATGAGAATATACTCACACATTAACTAATCAACAAAATTTGATAAATAGATGAAGAGACACGTGTCTGTGAGTTCGATCTTGGTACACTTACCGCATAAAATAATGTCCACATATTCGAAGGTGTGGTCTTTGCTGAACATGTTGGAGTTATTATATTTACATTTATACCTGTGACCCTTCGGGTTCCGTAAACCCCTGTGACCCTTCGGGTTTCGTAGCCCTTTGTGACCCTTAGAGTTTCGTAACCTCCTGTGACCTTTCGAGTTCTGTCTCCCTTGTACTCTCTAGGGTTTTCTCTCTATATAAGAGACCCTACCTCTATTGAATAAATATCTCATTCGTTCCTCTTCTCAACATGGTATAAGAGCGACAGTCCTATATTGGAGCTTAATACCCTAAATCCGTCACCACCACCAACCCTCTCTCTATTGATAAGGAGAGAGGGCTGAACCTCCTATGTCGCTCGTGGATTCGATGGTCCTGCGAAAGGCAGTCCGAGTCCTCACCAGCTGCTACCTCTAGCGATACCTAAAGCGTCACACGAGGCTCCAGCAGCTCCAGCTGCACCTCCTGCATCGTCGGCACTGCCTGTAGCCCCCCTCTTGAACAACCTTTGCTTCACCACGACTTGTTTCTCCCAACTTGATGTTTCATACTCTTTTTTCTATCAAGTGTGGGACAAAGGGAGAGTCATAGATGATTCTTCAGGACATCTGCTACCCTACCACGACCAGACCACACTCCGTACTACTACTCAGATCACCCGTTTTCACTGAGCATCAACTTCTTCGTCAGGGCGCATACTTCTTCTTTTACGACCCGAAACTTCTACAACGATTCTTCTCCAGGCATGACCGAGATATGTTCCGGTGACCTGCAGGCACGCCGGAGATACATTCCTGTGACCTGATATCACAACGACTCTACATGCATGGCAGAGATACGTTCCGGTGACCTGAAAGCCGCAAACCCGTCCTCAAGCGAGGTCTTCTACCAGCAGCGGACATATGTTCTTATGATATATCGTGTGAAGATGTGGTGTATATTTTTTCTTTTTGTTAAAAGCTGCAGCTTTCTCAGCTCCTGCTTGAGGGGGAGTGTTAGAGTTATTATATTTACATTTATGCCCGTGATCCTTCGGGTTCCGTAAACCCCCGTGACCCTTCGGGTTCCGTAACCCTTTGTGACTCTTCGAGTTCTGTAACCCCCTGTGACCCTTCAGGTTCCATAACCCTTGTACTCTCTAGGGTTTTCTCTATATATAAGAGGCCCTACCTCTATGGAATAAATATCTCAGTCGTTCGTCTTCTCAACAGAATCAAATTTGCTTCCTGTACTACGATACACGACATGATTAAAGAGGCAAATTTGACGTTCATTAAATGACGCCGTTGCTTGTGATTTTTATTGAATTGTTTAAGCAATGAGATTAATAAGTGATTGATGAACGTTAAATTTACCTCTTTAATCGTGTCGTGTTATCGTGGTACATGAGGCAAATTTGGTTCAGTAAAGACCACACCTTCGAATATGTGGACATTATTTTACGCGGTAAGTGTATCAAGATCGAACTCAGGTACACATGCCTCTTCGTCTATTTACCAAATTTTGTCGATTAGTTAATGTATGAGTATATTCTCATTTTAGGTCTTCATGCAATTGTGATGTAAAATGCAGATAAAATAATGTAAATCAAATTAGAATGATGCATGACATTTTTTATTTGATTTTATGATGCAATTAAAAGAGATGCAAGATGGATGCTGTGCTAACATAGAAATGATATACAATTATGCCCTGAAAAGATCAAGTCAATGAGCAATAGATTATGGTTAGAATTCAGAGTCAGATTGTGTAAAAAATGATATATCATGGCAATTAGCAAGACATGGAGTACATAAAAATAGAGCCTATTTAATACGATGTCCAATCATAAAATTCTCTATGCCATTAAAAAGAGGATAAAATTAGCAACACAATGGAACTAAAATCATGCAATTTAGACATAGGATGCTCTACGTATTGACGAAATAGTGCAAGGGAATAAATGTAATAAAAATGCGAGTAAAGATAACTATTGCAAATAGGTCCCTAGAGGGGACCCATTTGCAAACATTAAAACCCAATGGGGATTCCCTGTAAATTATCCATGAATCGCAAGGATATTTCCGCAATTTCAAATAATCGACAGGTCCTCCATGCAATTTACACCATACGCACATAGGGACATGTATGCAATATTGGCAAACCAACGGGTCTTTTCTGCAAATTACCCAGCTCCGTACGTACGAGGCATGTGAGGAGCCAGGCTCGGGCGGCATCCCAGGCTCAGGCGACATCCCAGGATCGGGCCACGTGGCATCATCAGGGTGCTCTGGTGTTTGGTTCATGTCGCTTGAGCCTATAGAATCGACGTAGGGCTCATACATACCACATGGCATCATCTGGACCGTCCGATCATGAGGATCGGACAGTGCCTGCTTTTCGTTCTCCGCCGCATGTCGCCAGAGAAGGCGGGACTCCGGTAATTGGCTTGGCGCTCTGCCTTGCTTCCCACGGTCCTCCAAGGGCTGGATGAAGAAGCTGACATGCAAGCGAGGATGGTGGAAGCAAGGTGGAGGTCCGATGACTTCAGTAGAGGTGGTGGATGCTATGTCGTCGGAGAGGCGGGTGGAGATCGGAGGTGGAATTGCAACTCTGGACATTAAAGAATTTTGCTTCTTCAAATGTTAAATATAGCCGAAGCGTCGTCGTGCGTGTGATGTGAGTGAGATGGTGGTCTGTGGAGGTGTCTGGTGTGGTGGACACAAGGTCTTCCCCTCCGGCGAAACATAGGTGAAGTTGGCGGAGGTGGACGAGGGCGTGGAGAAGGGAAAGGGGCGAACAGAGACAGTGGCGAGGGTGACATGGCGGAGCTCGTGAGGTGGTCAGGCGATGATGGAGATGATTGTAAATGGTGGGAAAAATTATAAGAAAATTGAAGAAAAACAAGGGGGAGGAGGTACCTGGAGGTTAGGAGAAGAAGATGGCAGAAGAAGTAGTCTGCGTTGAGGTTCGAGGAACCTCCGGTCTTCGCACGACGAAGGCGACTTGGCCTCGGTGCTCGGCGGTGTCCGGAGGCGACCGCAATATGGTCGGAGGACCATGGATCTCACCTGGGACCTCGTGGCCCTCGTCGCCTCGACAATCCGCCCTCCCTTGTCACCGGAGGGCGGAGGAAGCTAGGTTGTGGCCCCTTGATTGGTGGATGTGGGTGATGGGGGTCGGAGGGCGAACTTTTATAGGCGGAGGTGGTCGTTTCAGGTGATGATGATGATGAATGTAACAATAGGTTGGAGGGAATTAAGCCGCTGGCAGAGGGTTTTAATAATTGCATGTGAATGAAGGACGATAGGGCTACAGAGGGGGAGCAATAGGTAGATGAGAGGTAAGAGGATGGTGGTGCTAAAAATGGAAGGGGAGAAGGTGGGGTGAGGACCGTTTGGAAGAAGAAGATGCACATGCAACACACCAGATCGGATCCTTAGGCTCTGATCTAGCGGTGAAGGTTGAGGCAGGAGTGGGTGATTGAGATGAAATATGAAGGTCTATCCAACTGTTATTAAAGGCGAGGTGACGTGGAACAAGAGTGGCCGTAGGATGCGAAGGAGATCGTGCGACTGAGGGGTAGGCAGGTGTGAAAGGACGATATCCGACCTTGGGGGAGATCTAATGACTGGAAATGAAGCAGGAGTGAATGACAGAAATTACGGCTGGAGAAAGTGACCTGATGGCCAGAAGGGGTCTAGAAATTCAATAAATACAAAAATAAAGAAAAATATAAAAGAAATAAAAGGAAGCAAAATTAGGAAAAAGTCAAAACATGAAAGCTGTAGATATCGATGAGATCTACAAGTTTCATGTTGGACAAAAATAATGATCAGACTCTCTGTTTGTATATGAAATATAAGGATATGAAATTTAATGTATTGCATTCATGAGAGTCGAGTCGAGACATCAACCAAAGTTCCAGTCCTAGAGACTCTCCTCTAGACCTAATCCTCAACACTAGGTAATAAGTCTATTCTTGTTTCAATCAACCGTCTCATTAAAAAATGTATATGGACGGCCAGAGGATGGAGGGCATAGGATTGTGCATATTTTCTCTCCCTTACATTGAAACAAGGGTCCTCTCGAGTGCCTTATTATTCAACACAAGTATATTTTTATTTTTATTGATCAATGTGTCCGTTAAGAGAATTCGGAGTCGTCTGCACCTGTTTTTCTGGGAGTACACCGGGGTGTGTCTCTTTTGAGTATCTAAGATACCTTCGACACCTAGACTTGTGTCACTATACGATGCAGAGCCCCTTTATGGTGCTAGCCCGACTCATTGGTCCTAATAGCATTTGGTCCAAGTGGACACTTTGAAAAATGGTTGGGAGCGCTCGCCTTTGGTGGAAGCTCTTTGAATTTGTATTTGTAATGATAGAGCTTTTCTTTGAATATTTCTTTCTTTTCTTTCTTTTTTTAATCATGAAGTATGAATGAAATGCTGCATAAATTCCTTGAATTCTTTTGGATTTTCTTTTGCAGCTCCTCGCAGCGGGAGCTCCCAACTCTATGCCTCCATGTAGGTCAAGCATCCTCGATCTTCATGGGACCTACCACAAAAGAAAAATGTTACAAAATAGAAAGAAAAATAATCAACAAAAAATGATACAAAAATACATGATGAGAAGACCTGCAAATTTTTGAAAATATTCACAACAGTTTTTAACAAAATTCGACAAATAAATAAAGGTGATCCGTATCCCCAACAACGACGCCATTTGATGAACGTCAAATTTCCCTCTTTAATCGTGTCGTGTTATCATAGTAGAGGAGGCGAATTTGGTTCATCAAAGACCACACCTTCGAACATGTGGACATTAATTTACTTGGTAAGATCATGGTCGAACTCAGGGATACAAGCTTCTTTGTCTATTTATCAAATTTTGTCGATTAGTTATTGTGAGTATATTCTCATTTTAGGTCTTCATGCAATTGTGACGTGAAATGCATATAAAATAATGCAAATCAAATTAGAATGATGCATGCCATTTTTTTATTTGATTTTATGATGCAATTAAAAGAGATGCAAGATGCATGCTATGCTAACATATAAATGATATACAATTATGCCCTGAAAAGATCAAGTCAATGATCAACAGATTATGGTTGGAATTCAGAGTTAGATTGTGCAACAATTGATAAATAATGGCAATTAGCATGAAAATGGGAGATATGGAGCACATAAAAATAGAGCCTATTCAATACGGTGTCCAATCATGAAATTCTCTATGCCATTAAAACGAGGATAAAATTAGCAACATAATGAATATGAAATCATGCCATTTGAACTTAAGATGCTCAAGATATTGAAGAAATAGTGCAAGGGCATAAATGCAATAAAAATACGAGAAAAATAAAGATAACTATTGCAAATTGGTCCCCAGAGGGGACCCATTTGCAAATACTAAAATCCGGCGGGGGTTCCCTGTAAATTATCCATAAAGCGCAAGGGTATTTCCGCAATTTCAAATAACCGACAGGTCCTCCATGTAATTTACCCCAGGCACGTATGCGAGGCACGTGCTTGGGGTCCTGGATGCAATTTTGGCAAACCAACGGGTCTTTTCTGACCACATATGCGGATTACTCGGAACGAGTTTACGCCAATAACACATAACCAACGTATAGGTCACATGCGGTGTGCTACAGCGTTTGAGTCCATATATGCAGCTGCCTGGTCCGAATTTCTGAACATTGAATCTAGGCATGGATGCCTCTCAAGCCAGTCAATACCCGAGATGATGACAAAATCCTCTAGCTGGAAAATAAAAAAATGTGGGCATTAGATGCCCACTTATATATACCAATATATCCTCAATTGCCTGACTTATTAAGAATATCTGACTTCTCGAACTCTTGATGTCGTGCAAAGATGAGACACTCGTTTTTGCCTTGCTCAGTATGGGCACGGGGTTATATGTAGGAAAGCGTGTGTAGCCCTTGAATCCAATAAAGTATATAAGGAAATATCATGTACAACATGCCTTGACCACAGACCCAAAAGCATTGACCTACTTTTGGATAACCGTTTCAACTATCTCCATGGTAGTGGCGGTGTGTGGGAACCCATTGAGCTATAAGTCTGCTAGGGTGGGGGGTGTTGGAAACCTCAGGTTCCGTAATGGAGAGCCAATCCCCGAGGCTAGCAAAACTAACTGATCTATTGGATACTTTACTGTGACGCACTTAAACTGTTAGCACGTGAAAGATACCAACTTTCTAGTCCCTTTCTTTCTTTTGACTGCCTCATAGATGGTGAAAGGAGGGAATCCCATAACAGGGCAGTTTAAGCTCGTGAAGTAGACAAGCCCGCATGGCTCTGAAGTGGCTAGATTGCCGATAGTGGTAGCACCTCTAACTGTGAGAAAGAAACTCCAGAAGTCAAACTCCTACTCCCATATCTGTAGTTCTTTCAAGGTGTCAGGGAATGGGAAGAAGTGGTGCCTCATTTCGATAAGGCTTGCCCCAAGGTAAGGGACATGGTAAATCCACTGGCTGTTGGAGCTGTCGCAAGAGGGTGAAAAATACTCTCCGTGGGAACAAAAAAAGCCTTGACAGGATGCCCGTCTAAAAGGCAAACCATTTCTGAATTGCCTTAATATCGTGGCCTTGTCAGTTACCTCGAGGAAGTTGGAGGTCGGAATAGGTAGTTTCTCTTGCAGATCGTCACACATGGGTGCACTTTTACAAGTTCTCCTCAAGGTGGCGAAAGAGCTTTAATATAGTAGATAAGATACACATTAGCTATATCGGGCTCGTGCCTCAACTCATCGAACAATCTCCTTTGGTCCTCTACCCAATGGTCTGGGTAAAAATGGTTATGAAACTTGTTCTCAATTGCATCCGAAGAAATGGGCTCAATCAAGTGTTCTCTGGTAATGTGCCACAACATCTTGGCATAGTTGCGAATGAATACTCCATGAAGGGCCAATTCTCTTCTAGTGTGCAGATCATCCTAAAAACTTTGGACATTTGGTCTATCCGCAACTCTTCCTCATATGGCGTAGAGGTAATAAAAAAATTGTGGCATCTGAGCCCTCTGATAGGCTGTGTATATTCTTGGGTTTTCTGCAAAGCATCCAGATCTTGCTCCACTGTCGCAGAAGGATGGACACTAACCTCCTCATGAGAGGGATCCTAGTCATTCTGCTGTAGGAGCCTATGTTCAGTCGCGACCTGACTCTGCTACATGTCCTGCATACCCTACAGGAAGTGTACCATCCGCTGCCTCACATCGAGGTCATTATGGAGGCGATATGATTATGCAAAAAACATTGCATTATTGTTTGCTTCCATACCTAGAAAGACATGGGCATGGTCTTTAAAACTTAGATATTTTCCTTGGACTTGTGTTTCTGACTCTTCACACTATCCTATGTTTTGAATACTACTGATAATCTAATGTAAGTGAGAGGGATTGGAGTATCTTTGTTATGGTACTATCCGTGACACCCCGCTTGTCAGGGATGCTGTGGACGCTAACGTCCGACACTCCCAAGTTCTTCGATACTCGAATCCAATCTCATTCACATTAGATCAACATCCAAAAGGTAAAATAACATGCAAATATGAAAACATAATGAAGAATCGAAAACTGCATTAATTTTCATTAATCACATCCAAAATGAATTCCATATCTACAAGAGATACACTATGCATGAGTATGTATTGTATCTCAGTATGCTCTCAAAAGTATCTCTCCAATATTTTCTCTCAACAAGCAACTACTATTAATTTTGTGAGCAAGAAGCTGCATAAAAAGTAATGCACTGTCTTTGGTGCACGTCGATATGGTGGAATCTCAAACATCACATGGACTACTATTAGGCCCAAAAGGTAATATTATGAGAATTTTTCAAGCAACAATGCTAACACGAACAACTAACATTAGGGTAATAGGAAGAATGCAAGCTCTCTCGGGGTACACACATACTCACAACAAAATAAGCCTCTACAATATGTATACACACTCTTTATGAAGGGAGCCTCAATATGGCGTATCTCAACTCACTGCGATGTATCACGAAATTGAGAATTAAGGTAAAATTAGGGTCTGTTGTCTGTCTAATTTTGTCTAATTAGAATTTTTACTAAATAAGAGTTTCTCGCCCGTCCAAATAGAGTTTAAATAGTTTATGATGGGGTTTGTCAATTTCATCTATTTTGAGTCAGTTGCCCTTTCCTATTTGAATTAAATAATTAGATCACATTTTGGTTGAGTCAATCTAGGAGTCAGTTGCCCTTTACTTTTTCACTTTATTTTGTAATCCCACATACTTTTATAAAATGGGCGAGGAGCCTTTGTTTAAATACAATTGAAGTTATAATGAAAATTGACATTTTCTCCATTATCTTTCCCTTCTCTCTCTCTCTCTCTCTCTCTTTCTCCCCCCCCTTCACACAATCTTTGTGCTTCTCTTCCAAAACCCCGTGCAACAAGCGCATCTCTTTCTCCTTTCTCCTCACTCCCAATTTTTTAAACCAAATTTTTTATTTGTTTCATATAAGAGTATGGCATCTAGTTTATACATGTCATTCACACGATATGACGATCCTTATAGGCGTTTGAGAAATCATAGGTCGCGAGAGGTTTATTATGAAATACCGTCAAATACATGTAGATATGGAAGAGTCATTGTCGAATATATTACAAATTTGTTCAAATCTACGAGATAAAATGGATTCAACTATCAAGGAGATGATAGCTTAACATAATTATATGATGCCCTAGTACTTGCTGCACTACAGACCGGAAGGTTCAAGCGACATACCAAACTTTTAACAAAGAAGAACTCATCAATAAAGAATACCACAATAATCATCCCCTTCACATCTGTTACTAGAAACTGGAAAATAATTATCTAAGTCCGCAACCCTAGACTCGTCGTCACCAATGCCAAGTTATGAGGAATCGACTCCATCGTTATGGATCCTTCCTAGGTTGCCATTGTTCTTACAACCCTCTATAGGCCCTGTCCAAACCGAACCCAAATCGCCATGCATAGTGTGTCACTAGCCTTTGCTTCCCCTCGATTCACTTATTCGAAATCAACCATTGCACATGGTTGGGCACAATCTTCAACCTGCTATAGAGTCTCTGTCGTTAAGGGCTTGGATCCTGCAACCAACCCAATCGAGGTCATCACCTTGTGATTATGGTAGCACCAGTCCCTCACATTGTGATTGCCAAAACCCACAACCACCAACCTTAATGTCATAGTTTTTACTGACCCATCCTCACACTAATAACATCCAGTTTGGGGTACTCATCGCTGCCACCATCGGGGCTTTAACACCTCCCATCGTCGCTGCTACACACCCATGCATTATTGCTATTGGTATAGACGACCCATGTACATATGCTGCTGTTTTAAGCTTGAGTGCCTTATCAATGGTATAGACCCGAGCACCATCACTGCCATTATAGGCGCATGCACCACCATCATGAGCTACGAAGAACAAACCCTAACTCGAGGGGCCTTTCTTGAGGAAACCCTAACATGAATAGGAAAGATTGTTGAATACCAAGGGTTTCCATTTTATTTCCAATGGGAATCGTACCCTCCAAGAAAAGAGTCAAGTGACTGTCATGAGAGATTTACAAAGGTGCCCTTCACTCAAAAGATTTTTACCTAAAGGTTAAAGTTACAAAGAAATTGAGAACACCAACTCCTTTAAGTGAAGGGGTATAAATTTCACGATTTCAACCTCAGGTGCAAGAGAATTACACGAGGAGTATAGAGGAAATATAGAATGGGCTGAAACCTATTCCAATTAGAATTAGGGATCATTGGCCTCTCTCTATATATGACCTTGGGGTCAATCACATTGATTACATCTCCCCTTGCCAAAATATCGTGCCTTTCATATTCTAGGGACTTTTCGAACCCCTTAACACACCTGATGAAGATGCCACACCAATTCTACATGTTCCTCTTCAAGAAGATGCCATCCCATTTGGATTCCATCACCGACATGGATCCCACTATAAAACCTTGACTTTTCGGCTCGGAGATCTTACCAAGCTCAAAATTCAACTTGATTAAACCTATGCAACATATGACTCATTAGAAGCATCTTGTTGTTAGGATTCAAATGTATCCGAAAATTTGAATTCCTACTCGGATGAGGAACATATGGCCGTTTTAGTGAAGAGGTATTTCATCCCCAAAATTTTGATGCGAATTTTGAGGTTCTTGGATTTACTACTGCCCAAGCCCTCTTAAGATGGCTCTTGCTTAGCCATAGGGTACATCACCCTGCATCTTCTTCCTCTCAACCTTCTCCACCTTCATAGCCACCATCTTGGTCGTCGGAGGCTAGCCGGAGGTCGCTGGAGTGTGTGGTTGGTGCCATTCTTGCGAGGGGAGCATTGAGAACTAAAAGACTTTCTTGGTTTCATGTTTGGAGGTAGGTCTGTTCACTTAGTTCATCCTTCCAAAATAAGTTTTTTTTGAGATCACCTTCCAAAATAAGTTGTTGATAGCTTTGTGCTCTTCTTACTCCGGAACTCATGTTTGTCATCTCATAGGCTTTCCCAAGCTTGGATCATCAAAAGAAGCTCTTGACCACCGCATCGGGTTTCTATATGTTGAGGTAATGGAGTTCTTCCCCATCTTCCCTCGTATTGGCAGATGAATTTAATGCCATGTTTGTTCTTGTGGATGAAAAATTAGTTTGTAATGCTTGACTCCATTAAAGTTCTATATTTAGATGAGTAATTGGTTCTCAAGATCTGATTATACCATAAGTATTGGGAATTGTTTGACTTGGTTGGTCTATGTGTAGGTCCACCACATGTGACCCTCAAGACCCGAACGATGTAAATAAATATTTTGATGCACCTATACATCTCTTCTCTATTTCAGATGTCAACCAACCCCAGAAAGAAATATGCCTAGCAATATGTGAAGTTTTACTTGAGTTAGCGTTCCACTTGGTCTTAGGAGTGCCTGACACACGATTACTTGTTAATGATAAAATAGTGGTAATAGACATGCTGATAGTAATAGGAAAAACTTTGGGAAGCATGGTCGTCTCATGTCAATGAAGGAAAGAAGGAATCTTCCATTAAGGAAGCCCCAAGATAAATCTTTCTACATTAATTGTTGCATCTAGATCCATTAGTTGTAAATAAAAGATACTCGAAGAAGTCATGTCTTATGCATAAAATTTCATATTGCGAGTTAGGACTTGGGAGTAGGGTTTCTCGTTCTAGGTTAGGTCTAGTGGACCTATTATGTTTTCTATTTTTAACATATCACCAAAATAGTATTTTTCTACTATTGGCATA
This sequence comes from Ottelia alismoides, assembly GCA_037367405.1. Lineage (NCBI taxonomy): Eukaryota > Viridiplantae > Streptophyta > Magnoliopsida > Alismatales > Hydrocharitaceae > Ottelia > Ottelia alismoides. The sequence continues at coordinate 436,393 of JAZKJV010001551.1, forward strand.
TTCTGCTTCTCTCATATAAGGTGTTCGCTATCATTGAATGTATCGAATTCCATTCTAAATCTTCGTTGTTTTAGAGTAGAGGATGTTTTATTTGACCATTTAGGGCACATATTTTAAGGACATCACGACAACATCATCATTTCTCGAGAAGCCCCCCCTCCTTAGGGTATCATTTAGGGCACACATGACATTTTTTATCCACATGACATTTAGGGCACACTTACAGTGGTGTCTGCCTCAAGATATATTAAAAAATATTGAAGAACTTACATCTGCCATATTCTTTTTGATCCAAAAAAGGGCACACACATGATATTTAATCAGATTTGATCAAATCTCATTAGAATATTGATCAATTTGTTACAATCAATATCCAGTTGTATTTGGGCATAAAAAGTAAGGATATGTGGAGTTTTTAACACCATCACCACAAGAGAATGCAACAATGTGTAAGACAGAGAGAAGGATTAAAGAGTTGTACTCATTCTTCTTCTTAGTGAATTTTCTTCTATCATGGTTGCGAGAGGTGACTGACCACCATTATATCATGTTGTCTTATTATTCACGTAGTCTGAATTTGATCCCAACATATGTAAGGAAGAGGTGAGGATCCGACGTCTGACTGTCAGAGATAGCCTGAGAAACCTCCTGTGGGTCAATGAGAGGACATGGTTTCTACTACTTTTAATAGTTACCTTGATGAGCAAAATGAAGTGATATTTCCTTAGTACACCCCTAATGAGAAACTGGAATATCGAGGAACATGGTTATTGTAGATAGTTTCTTCAATCTCCGGGTCTTCAATGTAGTCTAATTCGATATGTTAGTCATTGTTCACTTACTTCCCGTTTCAGGCCACATTGGTAGATCTAATATGTTAATTTATTTAGGAACACTAATTAGACATTGTACAATTTATCACCGACGACACCTACAGGCATTCAATTATAAGAAGTACAAAATGGCAAGGCCTTAAATGTCGGTTTCGGTCACCATTTCGGTATCGACCAAAACAGAATTTCGATGGAATTTCGGTGGAATTTCGACCGAAATTTCGATCATTTCGGTCATTTTTTGTATTAGGACCCCCATATTTCGGTCATTTCGGCCATTTCGGTCAAATTTCAATTTCGACTGGATATCGATATTCGACAGAAATTCGACCGAATTTCGTTGAAATTTGAGGCCATGCAAAATGGTACAATTATAAATTTATTTAGGCAAAATAACAGGTACACATATTTACGGTGCTTCCTATCCTAGATCTGAAGTAGCCGGAACATACAGAAGTTTTAATGTAAATTTGCATCCTTATTTGTTGTAGATAAATTAGGGAATTCGAAATTGTATCTTTAGACATATTGAACGCTCACCATTCCGAAAGAAGCTGATTTCATTTCAAGCCTTATCTTGTTCCTATAAAAGCAGGTTTGCATTATCAAAAAACAGTGTAGTTGATTGGTAAATGAGACTTTGTTTCCTCTTCAGCTACTATTTTCTTATGATCCTTCTATTCTATCAATGCTGGATCATCTCACCTGAGCTATTGATCTTCCACCCGTGCTTTATCTTTTAACATGGGCTATTTATATCCCTCCAATTTTGCCAACGCCTCATGTAATGTCAAACTAGGCATGGAGAACACCAATCGTGCATTTTTTTACAGTAAAAGCTGAAATTGGAGTTCATAAATGCAGAATCTCAGTTTGAAGAGATTGGGTGGAAAGTAATTGACCATCCATTATATCCTTTGGAAAATCAAACTTTCCCTTTTCTATGTGGTTCTAAAAGTGAGTGCCCTTAAGTTGCAATTTTTTCTGGAGTCAACAATAGGAAAATAACTAAAATGTCTGTTATAGAGGGATGTTCTCTGCATTAAAGAGAGAGAACCTTTTTCCTTCACACCAGATTCTGTCCTTCACTTCTGCCATGCGTATTTAAATAACCCTTATCATATTGAGATTCTTAAACTATTAAACAGAATTAGATGGTAGGGCATTTGGATGACGGTTCTTCGTATTTATGTCCCTCCGATTTCACCAATGCTTGATGTAGTGGCAAACTAGACAGGGGAAACACAAATTGTGCATTTTTTCCAGTTAGAAAAGCCGAAATCGGAGTTCATAAATGTAGAATAACACGATAGAAATTGGGTGGAAAATAATTAACCATCCTCTATATTAATGAAATATTTAACTTCTTCGTTCCTATGGGGTTCTAGAAGGGAGTGCCATCAGGTTACATCTTATTGTAAGATATAACAATAGGAAAATGACTAAATTGTTACTGTTATATAGAGATGTTATCGGCATTGAAGAGAGAACCTTTTTTGTTTCCACCAGATTCTTTTCTGTACTTCTGTCATTCGTATGAAAATGTCCCTTGTCATATTGAAATTCTTAGAGTATCCCAACAGAATTAGATGGTAGGGCATTATAGAGATGTTATCGGCATTGAAGAGAGAACCTTTTTTGTTTCCACCAGATTCTTTTCTGTACTTCTGTCATTCGTATTAAAATGTCCCTTGTTATATTGAAATTCTTAGAGTATCCAAACAGAATAAGATGTTAGTGCATTCGGATGATGGTTCTAAAAAACAGAATGATTATTTTTGCATGCAATTTCTGGTTTCCTTGGAAATTTCTCTTTTTACAGGTGGAATGCAAATATCCATTTCTGGACTATGTTAAATTTATTCAAATAACAATTCTCTTGGAAAGAACTTTTTCGACTCTTTCTAGTAAATGAAATGATCCATCAATAGCTGTTAACAAAACATTATTTTTTGTAGGTCTTTCTTGCTCGTTGGAGGTTCTCCGAGCAATACCGTTTCTGAAGAAAACATATGGAGATAGTTTACGCAAAGTTCTACATATTGGACCAGATACTTGTTCAGTAGTTTCCATGTTGTTGAAAGAAGAAGAGACCGAAGCTTGGGGTATTGAGCCATATGAGTTGGAGGATCCAGATGATAGCTGCAAAAGTCTTGTTCGCAAGGGCTTTGTCCGTGTAGCCGACATCAAGTTCCAGCTTCCCTACAAGACCAGATCATTTTCTCTTGTAGTTGTCTCGGATGCACTGGATTACATGACTCCGAAGTACCTCAACAAGACCCTTCCTGAGTTGGCCAGGGTTTCAACTGAGGGTCTTGTTATTTTTTCCGGTCAATATTTAACCATTTATTTACATTCTTTAAGTTCTCTCTCACAGATAGAATAAAAAATTCTATTATCAAGCAAGTTTTTTCATATTGCGCTTTCTCCCGCTCCTCGTTTTATGACCTGTGCTTGCTGACCTGCCTATACTTCTTGTTGGAAGAATAGAATTGCATTATCATTAAATACACCTTAGGGCTCCCTTATTTAGGGGAAAAGCTCCATGTTAATTACATAAGAGGCACATGAAAGAAATAGAAATAAGAAATAAATATAAAGAGATACAAATATCTCAACACTCCTCTCCAAGCTGGAGCTTATATGTCTATCATGCTCAGCTTGGAGCATCTCTAAAATGGACCCCTAGCAAGGGCTTTGGTGAGTATATGAACGGTTTGATCTCCAGTAGAAACATGGGATGTGGATGTGAGACTCTTCTGGGTCATGTCTCTGGTTAGTTGCAATCCACCTATATATGCTTAGTCCATTCATGGAATACATGATTATTGGCAATAAACATAGCTGCTTTATTGTCGCATAAAAGCTGCATGGGAAGAGGTACCTCAACTGCAAGATCAATCAAGACTGATCTAATCCACATCATCTCTGTGCTCCCTTGAGTTATGGCTCTCTATTCAAACTCTGCACTGGATCTAGCAACCACTGTTTGCTCCTTGCTTTCCCATGACACGAGTGAGCTCTCAACAAAAATGGCAAAGCCAAAAGTAGACTTCCTGTCTCTAAGGCATCTTGCATAATGTGCATCTGCACAAGCTGTCACTTCAAGCGATGTACCTCTGCTGGATAGAAGACCAATACCTGGTGAAGTTTTCAAATATCTTAGCATCATATAAACAACATCCATATGAACCTTCCTGGGCTGCACCTTAAAATGGCTTACCTTGTGTACAACAAAGGATATGTCTGGCCTGGTGATAGTAGCATAGAGGATCTTCCCAACAAGATCCCTATATCTCCTCTTGTCTACCTCCTAAGTGTCATCATCATATAATCTCATGTTCGGATTCATAGGGGTGGTAGCAGGCTTGCACTTTGTCATCCATGTCTCAAGTAGATGATCAGTCACAAACTTCCTCTGGACCATCACAAGACCACTTTGGTTCATGGTGAACTCTAATCCAAGGAAGTAACGAAGACTATCAAGATCCTTAGTCACAATCTGCTGACCGAGAAAGTAGAAACTCCTTGGTAGCATGAATGGCCTGCTCATCATCACTTGTGATAATAATATCATCAACATAAACCAGAATGGCAACTGTACTCCTCCGTGTCCTCCGAACAAAAAGCGAATGATCCGCAGTGGACTGCGCAAACCCATGATGCTTTATTAACTCTGATAGCTTATGGTACCAAGCTCTCGGACTCTGCTTTAGTCTGTAAATCGTCTTGTGGAGCCTACACACCTTCTGAGACTCCCCCTCAGTAGAAAACCCTAGTAGCTGTTGCATATATACCTCATTATGTAGATCTCACAACAAGTTGGTAAAGAGGTTAGTCCCGAGTCACATCAACCGATAGAAGAATGCTCAATGTCGAATGTCTGGCCACTAGTGAGAAGGTATCCTGATAGGTCTGGGTGAACCCACGTGCTACAAGCCTTGCCTTGTAGCGATCAACACTGCCATTTGCCCGTTGCTTGATCATAAAGATCTATTTCCACCCTACAACAGAGGCACCTGGAGGAACATAAACAATACTTTAGGTACCATGAGACTGCAAAGTGACCATCTCCTCCTCCATGGCAAGTCGTCAGCTACTATCCTGTACGACCTTCTAGTATGTTCGTGGGATAGTGGTAGCAGAAAGTCCCACGACAAACCTCCTGTACTCCTATGAAAGATGATCAAACGAAACATGAGCAACTAGGGGATACGTGACACAATTACGATGCGGCTTCCTCAAGGCAATAGGTACATCAAGATCATCGACCTCTCTGTTCTCTGGTATCAACTCCTCCTGTAGAGTATCTTTTTGTACAAGCATGTCACCGGTGGCATTAGAAGAAGCAATGCGATCATTACATACTTGAGGCATGCTGGATGACGGGGAAGGCGCATGAGCAGAGGGATAAGTAGAGGACCTGCGAATATAAAAAGGCAAGAATTGCGTCAGGGTAGATGGAGGTAGAGGTAGTCGTAGAGATGATTACGTCTCAACATGAGGTGGAGTTGGTGGAGATAAGTAGGTGGTGGAACAAAGACTTCCTCGCCTGAGTCGGAGTTAGACAACCTGTCACTTGTAGGAGAAAAATACATAATAGACTCAAAAAATGTGACATCAGCACTCACATAATACTTTCTCCGTACATGGTCCAAAAATCTACAACTTTTTTGGGTACGAGAATAGCCAGTGAACACACATTTGACAACTCTTGGAGAGAGCTTGTCACGGCCAGGAGTAAAATTGTGGGAAAGGCCATAGAACCAAAGATCCTTGGGAGTAACGGAGAATATGTCCTTCTCGTGAAACACAATCAAGAAAGGAACCTTTTCTCCAAGGATAGTGGAAGGCATGCTGTCCACTGAATAACATGCAGTGAGGACCACATCACTCCAGAACGGATAAGGAACTCGACTCTAAATCAAAAGAGTCCTCGTGACATTAATAAGATGACGGTGTTTGCCTTTAACAACATCATTCTATTGCGAAGTTTAAGCACAAGAAATCTGATGAACAATACTAAGAAACCTGAGAAAGTCCAATGATTGTAAAATGGAGAATTCCAAGGCATTGTCAGTGCGAATAGACTTTACATTACCATAAAAAAAATGTTCTTAATTTCAGTAAGAAATGATTTAATAACATGGCCGGTTTTGGACTTATTCTTTAATAGGAAAATCCAAGATAATCTAAAAAAATCATCCACAATGACCATATAGAATTGATGTCCCTGATGATCGAGAACATGACTAGGACCCCATATGTCAAAATGAAACAACTCCAACGACCAACTACTGTGACGATTCTGACAACCGGGAAAAGAATGGTCGTGCTTCCCAAGTTGACATGATTCATACTCCAAGGTGGTATGAGTAGAGATCTGAGGGAGAATATGGTACAACTTCTGCAGAGGAAGGTGACTAAAGCGAAGATGACACATGAAAGGAGAAACTGATCTAGATGGAATGGTAGCAAAACTAATATACAGAGGCTGGACCAGTCTGTAAAGTCCTCTCTGCTCACGACCACATTTAATCACCCTTCTCGTGAGTACGTCCTGAAACACAAGAGAAGATGAGTCAAATATGGCACTACTATGTAAATCTTTTGCTATATGACTAATAAATAAAAGATTCATCTGAAATGCCGGAGCATGTAAGACATTCTGCAGGTATATTGAGGGGGCTAGGATAATCTCCCCTGACCAACAATGGGTAGATGAACCCCATTTCAAATCACCACTGATTTACCAGGCATGATAGATATGTAAGAACTAAAGTGAGCTCGATCTCCACACATATGATGAGATGCTCCAGAGTCCATGATCCAATCAGTCAAATCTGAATTGCTACAACTAGTAAGTGCATAAGCAATATCTGACAAACTCGTAGAAGCTCTGGCAACAGCTGCAACATCTGAAGATCTTGCATCTGGAGTGGACAGTGTAGTCATCATCTCTCTGAATGTAGAGACAATATCATCAAGCCTCGCATCATGAGAAGGAGCTGGAGTAGTCTCTGTTTGCTCAACTACATGGACAGACACAAGATACCCATGCTTTAGATAGCATGTCTCCTCCGAATGACTTGGACAATGGTAGTGTGAGCATGAGCCACGCTAACGTCCTCCTCCTCAGCCACGAGATCCTCGCCCGCGGAACTGTGAAGTATACCCTCTACCACAAGAAGCTGCCATCGCAGAAGGAGTTCAGGCTGTGGTAGGAGACGAAGTAGCGATTCTACTTAGCCTCTTGTCGACCTCCTCCATTGGTGGCATCGTTTCTCCTATAAGCAGTTGAGTACTGTTGGAGAAAATAAGAGAACTTGTTTATTTCTGAGAACCCTAGGCTCTCTTATATAGTAGAGAGGACTATGGGTAAATTACATAAAGTAGACAACCGGAAAAGAAAATAAGACAGAAGTACATGTTAAATATAAAAACACAAATATTTTCACACTTCCTCTCAAGATGGAGCATAGATATCGATCATGCTCAGTTTGGATGAACACTTCTGGAATGATCCTCTGGGCAGTGGCTTGGTGAAGATGTCCGTGATTTGCTCTCCAGAGCTAACATGGGAAGTAGAGATCAGTCCCTTCTGAATCATGTCTCTGTTATAATGGCAATCCACCTCAATATGTTTTGTTCTCTCATGGAATGCTGGATTGTTTGCAATAAATAAGGCAGCCTGGTTATCACAGTATAACTCCATGGGTAGAAGGATCTCTACATGTAGATCACATAGCACTGCTCGAACCCACATCATCTCTGTACTAGCTTGAGCCATAGCCCTGTACTCAGACTCAGCACTAGACCTTACTACAACAGTTTGTTTCTTGCTTTTCCAAGAAACAAGAGAAGTGCCAACAAATATTGCAAATCCCGAAGTCGTTTTCCTATCCCTAGGACAACTTGCATAATCTGCGTCATCATATGCGGATACAGAGAGTGTGTCTCCTTTCTTGAATAGTAAACCTGCGCCTGAAGTTGATTTCAGATATCTCAATATCATATATAGTGCGTCCATATGTATTTGTCGAGGTTGCTCCATGAATTGACTCACTCGACTCACTGCAAATGCAATATCGGGTCTGGTGCTTGTAATATAAATGAGCTTTCCAACCAACTCTCTGTATCTTCTCTTATCAACTTCATCACTATCATCATCATATAGCTTCATACTAGGATCCATCGGAGTCGTGGACGGTCGACGTACCATCATTCCTGTTTCTGCAAGCACATATGTAACGTACTTCCTTTGGGTCATCACAAGACCCTGTGCATTTCTAGCGAATTCCAACCCCAAGAAATACCTTAGGGTACCCAGATCCTTCGTCACAAATTGACTGCCCAGAAAATCTTTAGCCATCTTAATTCCCTGCTCATCATCTCCTGTAACAATAATATCATCAACATACACCATGATAGCCACAATACCTCTGGACGTCTTCTGTACAAATAAGGAATGGTCTGCATTTGACCTTTTGAAGCCCTGTCGCTCAATCAGATTCTGAAAGCTTTTGAAATCACGCTCTAGGACTCTGTTTAAGGGCATATATCGCCTTATGGAGTCTACAAACCTGTGCACACTCCCCCTCAGCAGCTAACCCCGGAGGCTGCTGTATATAAACTTCCTCGTGCAGATCGCCATATAAGAATGCATTTTTCACATCAAGCTGAAATAGTGGCCAATCTCGTGCTACAGCAACTGAAAGAAGAACACGTAAGGTAAAATGTCGAGCAACTGGGGAGAACGTGCCCAAGTAATCAACTCTATAGGTCTGAGGAAAACCACGTGCCACGAGCCTTGCCTTATACCGATCAAGGCATCCACCGACATGGTATTTAACAATAAATACCCACTTGCAGCTCACAATAGACGTTCCAAATGGTGGCAAAACAAGTGTCCACTTACCATGGGACTGCAATGCGGCCATTTCTTCTTCCATAGCAAGGCGCCATTTGCTATCTTGGAGGGCCTCCTGATAATTGCGTGGAATCTCAACGACAGATAGGGCTACCGCAAATTTCTGGAAGTCGCCCGTCAGACGATGAAATGAGACATGAGAAGCAAGTGGATAGGAAACACAAGTACGCCACTACTTTCTAATAGCGATAGGCACGTCCAAGTCTCCATGATCATCATCCTGCTGTGTTTCCTGTATCAATGGATCTTCAGAGTCATCGTGTAACGTCCCGGGCTTAGGTCCCCGGTCCGTTATCGAGGAAAACTGGCCCAGACAACTTGTTGGGTTCGGGCCCAAATGAACCCGTTGACAACCACCCAAAATGCTTAAGCCCAAGTTGTTAAGTAGTAATCCCCATCACTTATATACCACACCCATACCTTGTGAGTTTTAGGTATGGCACTATGTTTGGGGTTGGGGTGTTACAATCTCCCCCACTTATATTCGCAACGTCCTCGTTGCGACATGGCCCATCACTTCTTCCCAGTGATAGTGGCGGCTGCACGCTCCGGGTAGCCATTTCCTCCAACCTCTTTGTAGGGGCGGCTCTACCTCTCGGGTAGCCCTTTCCACTATCAGAGGAAAATTGGCTCTGATACCATTTGTAACGTCCCGGGCTTAGGTCCCCGCTTCGTTATCGAGGAAAACTGGCCCGGACAACTTGTTTGGTTCGGGCCCAAATAGACCTGTTGACAACCACCCAAAATGCTTAAGCCCAAGTTGTCAAGTAGTAATCCCCACCACTTATATACCACACCCACACTTTGTGAGTTTTAGGTATGACACTATGTTTGGGGGTGTTACAACCTCCCCCACTTATATTCGCAACGTCCTCGTTGCAACATGGCACATCACTTATTCCCAGTGACAGTGACGGCTGCACGCTCCGGGTAGCCATTTTCTCCAACCTCTTTGTAGGGGCGGCTCCACCTCTCGGGTAACCCTTTCCACTATCAGAGGGAAATTTGGCTCTGATACCATTTGTAACGTCCCGGGCTTAGGTCCCCGGTCCGTTATTGAGGAAAACTTGTCCTGACAACTTGTTGGGTTCGGGTCCAAATGGACCCGTTGACAACCACCCAAAATGCTTAAGCTCAAGTTGTCAAGTAGTAATCCCCACTACTTATAAACCACACCCATACTTTGTGAGTTTTCCATGTGGTACAATGTTTGGGTTGGGGTGTTATAACCTCCCCCACTTATATTCGCAACGTCCTCATTGCGACATGGCCCATCACTTATTCCCAGTGATAGTGGCGGCTGCACGCTCTGGGTAGACTTTTCCTCCAACCACTTTGTAGGGGCGGCTCCACCTCTCGGGTAGCCCTTTCCACTATCAGAGGGAAATTTGGCTCTGATACCATTTGTAACGTCCCGGGCTTAGCTCCCCGGTCTGTTATCGAGGAAAACTGGCCCTGACAACTTGTTGGGTTCGTGCCTAAATGGCCCCGTTGACAACCACCCAAAATGCTTAAGCCCAAGTTGTCAAGTAGTAATCCCCACCACTTATATACCACACCCACACTTTGTGAGTTTTAGGTATGGCACTATGCTTGGGGGTGTTACAACCTCCCCTATATTCGCAACGTCCTCGTTGCGACATGGCCCATTCACTTATTCCCAGTGACAGTGGCGGCTGCACGCTCCCGGCTTAGTTCCTTTCGGGTAGCCCTTTCCATTATCAGAGGGAACCCGCTCTGATACCATTTGTAACGTCCCGGGCTTAGGTCCCTGGTCCGTTATTGAGGAAAACTGACCCTGACAACTTGTTGGGTTCGGACCCAAATAGACCCGTTGACAACCACCCAAAATGCTTAAGCCCAAGTTGTTAAGTAGTAATCCCCATCACTTATATACCACACCCACACCTTGTGAGTTTTAGGTATGGCACTATGTTTGGGGTTGGGGTGTTACACATCGTCAGTAATCAAGTTATCAGAATCAACCTGAGGGCTGTTGGATGACTGGCCATGACCTTGAGCAGAGGATGACCGACGAGTATAGTACTTTGGCAACGATGGGACAATGGTTACTGGAGGTGGTAGAGGTGGAGGTGGTGGTGGAGATGGCATGGAAGGTAACTGACTCATAGGAGGTAGTGGCATGTAGGAGACCTCAGTAACAGAATGGGGAGTAGTCGTTCGGTCTCCTGTAGGAGAGAAAAACATGACAGATTCAAAGAATGTGACGTCGGCGCTAACAAAATATTTTCGACGCAGCGGATCAAAGCACCGATAGCCCTTCTGAGTCCTGGAGTACCCGACAAACACACATTTGATAGCCTTGGGAGAGAGCTTATCAAGACCTGGCACCAACTGATGGACAAAACTGACACAACAAGAGAGAACAACTCCTTCTTAGGAAAGCTAGAGAGAGAGAGGAATTTTTTCATTCAAGACAGATGAGGGCATGCGATTTATTAAGTAGCAGGCTGTGAGAACCGCATCACCTCAGAACGAGTTTGGAGCATGACTCTGAACAAGTAAGGTTCGAGTGATATCCAATAGATGGTGATGTTTTCGCTCTGCAACACCATTTTGTTGTGAAGTGTAAGCACATGAAGTTTGATGAATTATACCACGAGATGAAAAGAATAAGGACAAAGTTCTAGTACAAAACTCCAAGGCATTGTCAGACCACACAATGAAAACATTTTGAACTTCATTGATAAATGTTTGAATCACATTTCCTGCTTCAGATTTATTTTTCAATAAAAACACCCAAGACAAATGGAAAAATCGTCTACTACGACCAGATAGAACCTGTGTCCCTGGTGGTCAGGAACACGACTTGGACCCCAAATATCAATATGGACTAACTCAAATAGGGAGCTAGTGCTCCGACTCTGACGACCTGGTAAAGTAGACTGATGGTGCTTTCCCACCTGACATGCTTCACATTGGAAAGACGACTTCAGAGAGATCTGGGGCAAGACACGACACAGCTTCTGAAGAGGAAGGTGACCAAAACGGAGATGCCAGGTATATGGAGAGTCTGATCCCGTAGATTGCATCATTGCAGAGATGCACCGATATAGAAGGTATTAACCAGCCGATAGAGACCATTCTGCTCACGGCCACAACCAATCACCTTGCCCGATGGTATATCCTGAAAAACAAGAGATGATGAGTCAAAGATAGCTCGACAGTTCAAATCCTTGGTAATCTGGCTAATGGACAGTAAATTCATAGAGAAATCGGGAGCATATAACACATTCTGCAGTCTCATGGAAGGTATCAAGTGAACCTCCCCCTGTCCTGTGATCGGGGAATGTGTCCCATTGGCTATCACCACAGTTCATCCCGAAGAGATCGGGCTATATACAGTGAGCTGTTCTTTGTCCCCACAAAGATGATGGGTCGCTAGAATCCATAATCCAGTTTGTAATCATAGATCCATCACAAGAGGTGAGAGCATAGGAACTACCTGAGGTACTGGCTGTGGCAGGTGAACTAGCAGAGGCAGAGACAACCACATCTGACTGACCTCCAGGAGCTGTATCATGAGGCATGATATTCCTCAGTCTGGCAACAAGATCATCGAATCGCTGGTCCAATGAGGAAGGTGCAGGGGACTCAACTTGTTCTGCTACCCGGGCCGATGCAGGAAAGCCATGCTTAGAGTAGCATGTATCCTCGGAGTGACCCGGGCGATGACAATAGCTGCATGGTTGACGAATTCGACCCCCACGACCCCGGGGGCTACGGCCACGGAAGGTAGAGGATCCACCTCTTCCTCTAAAGGCTGCCATCGCTGAAGGTGTCTGGTTGACAGTAGAGCTTGGGACAGTAATGCGACTCAGTCGGCGAAAAGCTTCCTCCATAGGAAGAATAATAGCTTCAGCAAGAATATGAGACCGGGCAACATCGTACTCTGGATCAAGGGCAACCAGGAATACTCCTACCATGGTAGCATTCCTGTATGTCTTCTGCTGCTCAGGAGTGGCCGTCAACGGCATGAAGCTATGGAGCTTCTCAAACATCCCTCTCAGGGATGTGTACAGTGAGTGATGAGGGCACCCATTCTGTTTGATTGTAATAATATCATGTTGCAACTGAAGTATCTTGGTCTCTTTCCGCGCCTGTGAATATGTCGCTGCTAGAATATCCCACATAGCCTTAGCCGTGGGCTGATGCAGTACATCGTTGGCGATCTCTATCGTCAACGTCCCAGATAGCCAGGCTTTGGCATACGCATCATCAGCCTCCCACGAGGCATTCACCCCAGTCTTCTCCACCGGCTCTTCTTCGGTAAGAATATGCTTCTTACCATTCGACTTCATCAGGCTCATGAACTGCATAGCCCAGAGCTCATAATTTGTCCCGTCCATTTTTACAGTAGGCGCCGCACCTCTGAATGCGCCAGTGGCGGGTACATCGACCTTGTTCTCAGACATACTGCCGAGGAAAGACTGCTATGGGTGCAACAAAACAAATGTTTTGTGTCTACACAGACATATATGGGTTTGGGTGCATATGTAGACTCATGCACACCAACCCATCAATCAATGGACGAGGCTGAGGCGACGTGCAAGTGAAGTCATCACGTGACGTGCGAGACTAGGCTGAGGTGCGCGCGAGAAGGGCACAAGGTGCGCGTGAAAGGGGGCTAGCGCACGGTGCGTTGTGCGCATGGAGGCCATGTCGGCGATATATCGGCGATATATCGCCGATATATCGATATCGACATGGAACCGATATCGAAATCGATATATCGATTTATCTGATTTTCAGGCATTTTCTTCAGAAAGATTCCTATATATAGCGATATATCGGCGATATATCGATATCGACACGATATCGAAACGATACTGATATCGATATTTCCTTCCATGGAGCCTGTGCGCGCGGTGCACGTAAAGAGGTGTGCGCGCGAGGGAGACGGGGCGCGGTGCACTGTCCGCGGTGCGCTTTGCGCACGATGCGCTGTGCGCGACGAGCGCGTGCGCGGAGCCTTAGCTGTGGCGGCGTGCTAGGCTGCAACGCCGGCGACGAGACGAGAAAGCGAAAGGGCGGCGACGTGCGTGTAGAGAGAGAGAGAAAGGGCTGGTGGTAGGGTTAGGGTTTCTGGGAATCGAGAGCTCCGGTCTAGGACCGCCGCTCTGATACCATGTTTGAGAAAATAAGAGAACTTGTTTATTTCTGAGAACCCGAGGCTCTCTTATATGGTAGAGAGGCCTATGGGTAAATAACATAAAGTAGACAACCGGAAAAGAAAATAAGACAGAAGTACATATTAAATATAAAAACACAAATATCTTAACAAGTACGTACTGCATCGTACTCAGAGTCAAGGGATGACAAAAAGACTCATGTCATAGTTGCATTTCGATATGCCTGCTGCTGCTCAGTGCTGGTAGTAATGAGCATAAAGCTATCAAGTCGCTTAAACATGCCTCAGATACGAGAAGTGGGCATGAAGAGACCGATCATTCTGCTTGGTCGAGAATATATCAAACTACAATGGGAGGATCTTTCTCTCATTCTTGGCTTGCCCATATGTGTCGGCTAGGATATCCCACATAGCCTTAGATGTGGGTTGATTGACGATGTCATTGACAATCTCCGTGGTGAGCATCCTAGAGAGCCAAATCCGTGCATAGGCATCATCTTGCTTCCATAAAGCATTAGCCCCAATCTTGTCCGTCGGCTCGAAATCAGTCAAAATGTGCTCTTTGTTATGGCACTACATAAGGGTACGAAACTGCATGGACCACAGCTCATACTTGGTCCTGTCCATCTTCAAGATGGGAGCCGGACCCCATGAGGGCACCAAACGATGAAAGTATGCCACCCTTGTTCTCTGACATGATGAAAAAATGCCGAAGATCCAGACCTAAACTGGGTCGTGGACTTACTCTGAACAAGTCTACACAATCATATGAAGGAATTTTGTACGTGTAGACTCATACAATCATCCTCTTCAATCCTTGTTGTAATCTAGGGTTGGAAAATGCGTTTTATATGTCTAAAATCATGGTTTTCGGTTGAAATCATACCATATGAGCCTGCAGCGGAGGCCGGACTGCGGCCCGTAGGAGGTGGGACGACCACTGGAGATGGAGCAACGACCTGTTAGGGGGTGGCCGATGAAGGGGGCAACTGGTGGTGGTCGACATGGGGTGGGCTGCAGGTGACCGGGGGGGGGGGGTAGGGTGCTGCAGGCAACGATCGACGAAGGGGTTAGGCGGCAACAGGGAGGGGGGCGAGTAGGGTTGGTGTTTTTGGTGAGATACAGAAACCCTGGTCTAGGACCGTCGCTCCTATAGCATGTTGGAAAAACGTAATCTTATATCATTAAAGAGACCCTAGGGCTCTCTTATAAAGGAGAAAAACCCTAGGTTAATCACATAAGAGGCGGTGAGGCACATGAAAGAAATAGAAATAAATATAAATATAAATATATACAAATATCTCAACATTTCTATTGGAGAAATGCACTTATTTTTAGCAAAGCATCAATAAGTTTGTTTCAATCCGTTTGCTTCTATAAGAGGTAGCATTTTTTTTCGTTTCAGACTTTACTTAACTTTGCCATGCCATAAAGCATTATGCTTTTTTAAAGTCTGAGGTAAATAACTAAGCAATGTAGGGGAGATTGCTATTAACATGCGCATGTGAGGGGGATGGTAGCCAAATGGTGGTGCTTTAGGGGTGGAAGGCGCTGGATAGAAGGAGCGGCTTTCTCGAAGGGGCAAGAGGGTGGAGATGAGGGGTTGCATATGGGCTCTTGTGTCCCTCAGGCGACGAGTGTTGATGGACAGAGGCGTGTTGGGGTGTTGGTTGGTGCCCTTGGGCCTTGTGGTATGGTTTTTATTGTGCTGGAGGAGGGGGAGTTCTTCCTTGAAGTGGTAGCCTCCTCCATTGTTGGTGGTTAGAGATCGTCTGGGCTTAGTCGAACGCTATCTTTGATGCATCCAACTTGGTGCTTCCAATGTGGTGTATGTGGACATTTTGATAAAGTTTGCTCGAGGTATTGGTCTGCTTCGGTTGTGAAGCTTCAGACCAGTCAACTTCATGTTCCCATAGAGGTCGCTGAGGACTCTAGGATAATGGTGGTGGTTCTGGGGCGATGGCCTCGTCGCTAGGTGTTGTCGATGACATCTAGATTGTGAGGGTTTCAAAGAGACTATGGAGATAGTCTTATCGGCAATTTGCGAGGAGGTTGGCAGTGGTCTTGTTGGAGACTTGTTAAAGTATTGTTGGAGCACTTTGCGCTCATAGTCTTTCGGTGGTAGAGGGTTGAGTTGGTGCCAGACTCCATGGAGGGATGGTCAATGGAGATCAAGTGGTGGCACCCACTTCTTCAGGATGGCATCGTAATGACTGAGGTATGCAGTGTTCGTACTCGGACCCCCTAACACACCGAGTTTCAATATGCAATCAATATGCGCTCAGAGGGTATATGCAACCCAAGTATTCCGCATATGCGGCCACATTTGTATTGGAACCCCCCTCCTGAAAAAATGGTAGCTTTATTTCCCTTAAAACCCCAAAGCAAACCCAATGCCTCTCGCATTATAGTTATCAAATCTATTTTTAATGGGTTATAATTTTCTTTTCTTGAGAATAACCAACAATAGATGTGATGATATACTAATATGCTACTTTTGTTTAAAAAATACTGCGTGGTTTCTGTGAGAATAATCAACAAGAGAGTAGTATAGATTTTTGAGATATGCTAGTGGTTCTTAATTATCATATACAAGGTACGAAGACGATAAATAACAAGGAAGTAGAAATGAATAACAACAAGAGTATGTAGATTTTTTTGGACCTTTGGTTGAAATCACATTGTACAAAAAATCTTCACCTCATATTACTTACATGTTATGTTTTTGGGAACATAAATATCTAGCATTTGAATTTACTATTAAATTTTTAGTTATTTTTATTAAAATAATGGATAATCCGCATATACTTCCGCATGCCCGCTTACTCACTTCAGACTGCTTGACCGAACGAATACCGCATACCGACTTTTTGAACCTTGGAGGTGTGATGTGAGGCTCGGGTTAAGGGTCTTCCACCAGGTGTCAGCTCCTTTTGACGGTAAAGGAGTTGTTCACCACAATGGGCGAGATGGTGATTATAGTGGTGGATGGCATGCATCCGGGGTAACCTCTTGATATCATGGCAGAGCTGGTAGCCTCCCCTTTGAAGATATAGTTAGGCTTCACATACAAGTTAGGTTGTTCAATTTTACGACTCTAGCTCTCCATTCTTCAACTTGTCAAGGTCGATGCTGTATCAGCTTGGGGCGAAAGGAGTAGCTGATTAGTTTGAGATTGGAGGCTTGAGAAGTGGATTCGACGGATAAGGATCATTGGTTGTTTCGTATCTTCTTTTTGGGAGACACATGTACTAATGACATCCCGATGGCTGACGGGTTCGATGGTAGTCTGGCAACTAGATCTGGACCCGATTTCGATTTTGTTACACCTTCCTAGCCTTTTGAGATTGGCACTCATAGAGGTCCATGTGACGCTCTCGGATCCAGACACCCGTTTACACCGCATTCACAATACAATATTGCCTAAACATCGCATTGAGTATGAAAATATGGGGAAATGTGATGCAAATCGGAATTTGCAATAAGATGGAAAATTTAATTTGGTTGTGGATTTTTGGCGGAGAAGAAATAGGAGTGGTTGAGAAGAGAAGACTCGTCGGAGAACGAGGGATTTTTGGAGAAGAGAATTACGGAGATCGCGTAAGGAAGAGAGAGACGGGAGAGGGAGATAGAGATAAAATCTCATTTTTTATATCATCTGAACTGTTTTAAAACAATAGACTATCACCCCTTTATATATGAGGGACGAGATTACAAAAATAGAAATCAAATCAAAATTTAAATCAAACTTATCCTAATTTGGACTCTAACCGACTAACTAATTGATTTGAAATAAATTCAAATCTCTAATTGACTCTAACTAACTAAATTAAGATCACATGTGATCTTTTTATTTAAAGTAAAAATGCAACGACTCAATTATTTGTAAATAAAATGAGACTCTAATTATCGGATTAAAATAAATAAGTAAGACCCTATTTATTCGTTGCACGCTGCATCAGTTCTCTGCTTGAAAAATTCGTCTCCCGACGAATTGTTTGATCTGCGGGCTTGAAGCTTGATAAATTTAATTCGACATTCTCGATCCGGCCATGGAAGAACTGGTGTGGAGCAAATGACGGAATCCATGCGTGCGCAATGCGAATGTTGGAGCCGGTAGCTTCATGACAGAATAACATGTGTGGCGCGAATGTGGGCGTCCATCCGGGTTTTGTCTCCTTGATATGGTGCTTGAAAAACTGATGTGGCATCTTCATGTCAGACAACTCGGCCTTTGGAGATTCCATAGCAAAGCAATAGCACAAATATAATAGAGGAGGTGACGTGGCCAATGAATTAAGCCATGAGACCTTTAAATAGGTGAAACCCATGATCCTAATCCTAATTGGGTATGGAGGCCACCCAAATTTCTTTCTTTCAACCCTTCTTTTTAAATATTCCTGCTCCAGGGTGGTGGGCTGCAATTTTCGTACCCCTTCACTTAAAATATCTTCTCTTAAAGGCCCACCATCTTTAACCTTGCGAAAGGTTTTAAAATGAGGTATACTATTGCAATTTTTTGAAATTACTGCCAAATCCCTAATTTTATGGGATTGGCTCTTGGGGAAGGAGTCAAAAGTCTGAAGGACTAGTTCTTCCTTTCCTCGACAAGGGTGGCGTCGAACCCTAGAGTCCTGATGGCTTCGGCGGCTCGAGCATTTGCGGTGGAATCGGGTAGGACCGGTGGTGGCTTAGGTCGTGAGGGACATCAGCGGTGGGGAAGGGGTACTCGGTGGTGCGGAGAGGGCGGCGGAGGGGTTTCGAAGAGGAGACGACGATAGTGCGGAGCCAAGAGGGGGTGGTAGCGGTAGAGGCAAGCGGGCTGTTGGGGTTACGGGGACAGCGGGAGGTGGTGGTGGCGGTGGCTGGATGATGCAGAAGGGAGTGGGTGGCGACAGTATGTGGGCGTGGAGGGGGTTGGGGCCAGCATTGGGGGGCTAGGAAGGGAGGTCCGGTGGTGCGAGAGGCTGAGCAGGTTGGGTGGGCGACGATGGTGGGGAAGGGAGGGGCGCTGGGGGTGCAAGGGCTGCGGCGGGAGGGGGTAGCGACGACGGGGCAGGGGAATTGGCTGGGGTCGCAGGTGCATGGACTGGGGTTGGGGCATTTTCTGGTAGTGCAAGGGTGGCGGGAAGGGGCGTTGGGACTAAGGGGTGCACGGTAAGGGGTACGGGGGCTGGGGGTTGTGCCGCAGGGGGTGCAAGGGACTGTTGTGGGGCAGATTTTGCCGGAAACGCCTTTGTAGACAGTATTCGCTAGTCTGAAATTACCTGTCAACGAGCAGATCGACAATTTTTTTCCTGCCACGATCTGGACTGCGATCAAATCCTCATTGACGACGAGATTTTCGTGATTTTCTTCATCGTGGGTCTTGACAACGACTTCTACGATCGAAGATTTTGATTCGGCGGTGCATAGAGTCCTGAAAGTAACCATCAAATCTCGTAGCTTTGATTGGAAATCAAGAAGTACGTCCATCATCTCCTTGTCGTAGGCTTCTTCGGCTCGCCGTTTACGCTTCGACGAATGACGGTCTTTCGTCGCATGTCAATGTGAACGTCCGGACGGATCGTCATATCATGAGGATGATCTGTAGGCCATGCTTTGATACCAAATTATGCAAATTGGAATTTGCAAAGATGGAAAATTTAATTTGATTGTCGATTTTTGGTGGAGAAGAAATAGGAGTGGTTGAGAAGAGAAGACTCATCGGAGAACGAGGGATTTTTGGAGAAGAGAATCGCAGATATCGCGTAAGGAAGAGAGAGACGAGAGAGGGAGATAGAGATACAATCTCAATTTCTTATATCATCTAAACTGTTTTAAAACAATAGACTGTCACCCATTTATATAGGAGGGATGAGATTACAAAAATAGGAATCAAATCAAAATTTAAATCAAACTTATCCTAATTTGGACTCTAACCGACTAACTAATTGATTTGAAATAAATTCAAATTTCTAATTGACTCTAACTAACTAAATTAAGATCACACGTGATCTTTTTATTTGAAGTAAAAATGTAACGACTCAATTATTTGTAAATAAATTGAGACTCTAATTATCGGATAAAAATAAATAAGTAAGACCCTATTTATTCGTTGCACGCCGCATCAAAATGTTTTTTGCATTTTGCTTTTAATATGACATTCAATCCACATTCACAACCACAAAGCTAATAAAGACAACAAGAGTAACATGTGTCACCAATATTTCATTAATTTCCATAATTTATACATGTACAAAAGAGGTGACATTGTATACATCTATCTCAAATATATAGAGAAGAGAAAAAAATCAAATACATAATGAACCGATCAAAAACAGTGACAAAAAGAAACAATATCGTCTATAGTATAAATCCGATCTCCAGGAATCATCAACATCTATTGAACCGCAGGCTGCTTGCCTGCCAAAACATGTAAGGAAGAAGATGATGTCACAAATGTATGTACAACTAGCAGTTTAAAATAATAGCAAGTAATTTAATATGTGCAAAAGAAAGCAAGTAGATAGGCTTGTATGAATGAAAATCTTCCACTACCTGCGTACAAATTTTTTTCAAATTATTCTGCATGCGTTTTCCCCTGATTACTTATTATCTAAATATTTTCCATTTATAACATTTTCCCATAGTTGTTGAGTCCAATAAGTATATGTTGTTTACTTATCATTAAGATAAGGCTATAGATCTGAATAAGGAGTTAGTGAGGTGATACTTTATTTTACTCTTAATTTGTTTATGATAGAAAGGATAATATATTAATTGGGTTTTCAATTCTATCTTTTAAAGTCTAGTGGATAGTCTGTGGTCTTCGTTTGTGTGTGACCTCACACTATGACTCTAAGGTGAGAATAATGCCGTAGGGTTGGGATGCTTCTGTAGGAATGTGGTATTGTGTAATGCATCTTAACTAAGTTCTCAACACGCCCACTAACTTAATTATAATTAATTATGTCCAACACATCTTATAATTTATTTCATCTTTTAACCATGATTCAATGTGCTTCTTTCGGAGTTCAACTGTAACTGACTCAGATGTGACCCTAGATGATTCAAATGTGGACATGGATGATTCGAATTGTAACATCGCAAGCCTTTTGACGGAAAGTGACCAAAAATTCAAGCAGTGAGGTAGTCTTCTAAGGAGACTCTTCCGCGTCGCCCTTTAATTGGAAGTGCGGTCCAATAGAGAAAAATATCTACTCCAAAACTACGCTTCAGAGACGGGTGAGAGAGACTTTCCAGAAAAATCGCTCTAGAAACTGGCCCGACTAGTACGAGCAATCGAGCTTGTACGAAAAATTGAAAACGGAGGATCCCCCGCATGGGTTTCTTAAACCAGAGCGTCAGCAGAGCTGGTCAAAAGTCGGGATCCCAACGAGGTGTAAAAACAATGCGAGCTCGCGTAAAATCGTGAAAAGAATTGGGATCCTAGACCTCGCATTTGGCGGCCGCTGCGCGAACTGGGCTTCCTATCTCCCGCCCAGTTGAGGGTCACCGCGCCCTCGCACGGTCAGGTATAAAGTTCACTATGACCGGTAATATTATTTGTCATCATTGATTCCCTATCATATTTTTACATGCTTGACTACTTATCTCTTTCCTTTTGTCGACTCTATAAATGTAAGTATTTCGTTACTACTTAGCATTGTTGATATATATGTATATATAAATGGTGGATCATACTAAATGATCATTTGGTTTAGGATTATTAGTCGTTATATTCTAAAAAATTATTTATCGAGTTCAAGAAGAAGATATTTTATAAACGACGACTGAGTTGTACCGGTTCATTTATCTGATATTTGTAAAAGGTATTCAAGTTAAAAAAGTTTGATATAAGGATCCTTTCACATGTAATTATTTCCTATATGCTTTTAACGTAAAACTATTCCCTATATGCTCTTGATGTTACTTATCGGTTTTATTTTAACCTCTCAAAATAACCCCTTTTCTTCTATTTTTTTACGTTATGGGGACTACATACCGATTTCGATGATAGTCCTTACAACTCTGTCTATGGCCACTAAAATTTGTTAGGAACATGAAAGTTTATAAAGATCTTAGATTCTTAGGTATTACCATGATCATAACACAACTTCCTAATAATAATATTGTTAAGATACTTATGTTATTTTGTCCTCTTTCTATATTGTTTATTTCTATTGTCCTGTTTATGTAATTTACACTTTGAGCTTTTCTCCTATATAAGAGAGCTCTAGGGTTAGATTGAATACAACTTTCTCTTTTCCTTCCACATGGTATCAGAGCGACGGTCCTAGACCGTACCCCCACCAAAAACCTTAGCCGCCTAGCTCCTTCCGTGCTCCCCGCCGCCGCCGCGGGCCTCGCGCGCCGCCGCCTGTGCGCGCGGGCTTCTTCTCCATGCTCCGCGAGCAGTGCTCCTCGCGCGCCTCCGTCATCATGTGCTCCTTCGTGCATGTGCTTGTGTGTGCTTCGGGGCATTGACGTGCCATCATGCGTCTTTGCCTCCTTGTCATCTCACGGATTCTTGGATACCTAAGGTGTGACGTGGACATCTAGAAACACCCTAGTTACCCAAAGGACTCTCCAGAAGAATGAAAGAGGTTGTGGTATAAGTCTACACCCACAATCATCTTCCTGTATGTCAGTGTAGACGCTGGTATTTCCTGTTGTTGACCCAGTCTTGAAGATAGTTGTTATCATGTCGGACAACAAAGCAGAAGTCCCATCCCTAGGTGCCTTCAAAGGTTCAGTACCCATTGTCAAAATGGATGGAACTAACTATGAACCGTGGGTCATGCAGTTCATGAGTTTGATGCAATGTAATGGCAAGAAGAATATCCTCACGACAGAGGATCCACATGACAAGACTGAGACAAATGCCTCATGGGAGGCAGATGATGCGTATGCTCGCGTATGGCTATCTGGGACTGTATCCACGGAGATAGCTAATGATATACTGAGCCAGCCTACTGCAAAGGTTTTGTGGGACATTCTCGCCGCAACATACTCTCCGGCAAAGAATGAATCGAAGATACTACAGCTCCAGCACGATATCTTCACATCTAAGCAGAATGGTCACCCCCTTTACACTCTCTATGCTTCGTTGAAGGGTATGTTTGAGAAGTTACATGGCTACATACCATTGACTGCTACACCAGAGCTGCTCAAGGCATATAGAGACTCTGTGATGACTGGAGTATTCGTAGCAGCTTTGGATTCGGAGTATGACGCAACTCGTACCCATATCCTCACTGATGCTACCATATCTCCAATGGAGGAGGCGTATCGTAGATTGAGTAGTCTATATATATCCTCTGATAGTACTTTACAACACCAGACTTCTTCAGCTATGGAGGCGTCACATGGTAGAGGCAGCCATACACCATATCGTGGTAGGGGAAGTCCCAATCGTGGCAGAGGAGGGGGTGGTCGACCCCGTTAGCCATTCACATACTGCCATAGGACATGCCACTCTGAGGAAACCTGCTATTCTAAGCATGGGTTTCTTGCGTCAGCCAGAGTTGCAGAGCAGACACAACTGGTGGGAGTCCATCGCCTGCATCTGATCAGAGGTTTGACGGACTTGTAGCACGATTGAGGGAGATTATGCCTGACACTCCTGGATCCACTAGCTCTCCTTCAGGATCCTCAGAGGTTGCTGCTTCAATATCTGCGTCTACATCAGGTATAGAATATGCTTTTACTAGTTGCTACATGGCAGAGTTATCGGAATGGATAATGGATTCTGGCGCATCACATCACCTCTGTGGTGACAGAGGTCAGTTTAGTGTTTTTCATCCTACTCAGTCTGGAAAATCAGTTGTGATAGCAGATGGAACACATTCCCCCATCACTGGTCAGGGGGAGGTGTAATTGACTTCTACATTGAGGCTTCAGAATGTTCTTTATGCTTCTGAATTTTCTATGAATCTAATATCAATTAGTCAAATCACCAGAGATTTACATTGTCGTCTCATATTTGATCCACCTGCTCTTGTGTTTCAGGACATACTCACAGGCAGAGTGATTGGAACTGGCCGTGAGCAAGGGGGCCTTTACAGGCTAGTGCAGTCTCCGTATGTTAGTCTCTTTTTCTCTCAGCACTGGATCTGTTTCTCTATATATGTGGCATCTGCGATTTGGTCATCTTCCTCTGCAAAAGCTGAGTCGTGTTCTTCCACAGATTTCTCCTCACTCCACTTTTCAGTGCGAGGCCTGCCGGCTTGAGAAGCATCATTGGTCAACTTTCCAGAGTTGTCAGGGTCCAAGTAGTCATAGTCTGTTTAAGTTGCTCCATTTTGATATTTGGGGTCCGAGTCGTGTCCCAGATCATCAGGGATACATGTTTTTGCGGTTGATGAGTTTTCACGATTGTCTTGGATTTTTCTTAAAAACAAGTCTGATGCTGGTCCTGTTATTCACTCATTTATTAATGAAACAAAGAACATTTTTTCTACAAAAGTCAAGTTCATACGTTCTGATAATGAACTAGAATTTTGTATTACTCAGCTCTCTCAATTCCTTAGGTCTCATAGTATTGTGCATCAGACATCCTGTGCATATACTTCCCTACAGAATGGGGTAGCGGAACGGAAACACCACCATCTTTTAGACGTTACCAGAACCCTTTTGATTCAGAGTCGTGCTCCTCATTCCTATTGGGGAGATGCGGTTCTAACTGCTTGTTACCTGGTAAATCGTATGCCTTCTTCAGTGCCAGGTGAAAAGATCCCGTTCTTGATTGCGTTTCCCAAGACGGATCTTTTCTCGCTTACGCCTCGTGTTTTTGGTTCTGTAGCGTTTGTTCATCGACTCTCTCAAGGTCTTGACAAGCTCTCTCCCAGAGCTGTCAAATGTGTGTTTGTCGGGTATTCCAAAACCCAAAAGGGATATCGTTGTTTTGACCTTGTTTGACGTAGGTACTATATCAGTGTTGATGTCACCTTCTTTGAGTCCATTATGTATTTTTCTCCCATAGGTGGCAGACTTACTTCTTCAGAAGATAGAGAAGAGGTTTATATGCCTCCTCCTCCATCATTATATCGATACCGACTCCAAATGATCGAACGAGAAACTTACTGATTAAACCCTGAAGTAGACAGTGTAAAGTTGATCTAATACTTCGGGTTTAGTCTGAGTCTTCCAGTATGCAGGATGTACAGGTATTGGGAATACCTGAGGGTGATGTGATCATAAACGATTGTATAACCATGACGCCTCCATCACCCCTGCCACCACCTCCTCCACCACCATCTCCATCACCATTAACACCATCACCATTCCCTCTACCACCTTCTCCTCTTTTCTTTCCGCATATTTACGAGCGAAGGCCCTATGCTCATGCGCCTCTTCCATCATCCAGCACGCCCAAGGTGTGTACTGAGCATTTGAGTTTTTCTAATGGCACGGGTGATTTGCATGTACAGACTGAGGTACAGGGTGCAGATACCATCTCTACTACTCCTGCTGAGGATATGGATATACCTATTGTACTTCGGCGGTAGAAACGAGCATGCACTGTACATCCTATTGGTTTTCATGTTTCATAGGAGCGTCGTTCCAAGGATTTTCAGCACTTTGTTGTGGGTTTGTCTGCTGTAGAGATACCACTATCATACCAGGAGGCACTACATGGCAGTCAGTGGCGTCTGGCTATGGAGGAGGAGATGGCAGCTTTACAGTCACGAGGTACGTGGAGTGTGGTCCATGCTCCACCAGGTGCGTCTGTGTTGGGAGCAACTGAGTATTTACTGTGAAGCATCAGACTGACGGTACAGTTGATAGATACAAGGCTAGATTGGTTGCTCGTGGGTTCACCCGGACCTATGGAGTGGATTATCAGGACACCTTTTCTCCTATAGCACGTGACTGTACCCTGTGGATTCTTATTGCTGTTGCTGTGGTACGTGATTGGCTACTTTTCCAATTAGATGTCAAGAATGCATTCTTATATGGAGATCTGCAGGAAGAGGTTTACATGCAGCAACTACCTGGGTTTGCTGCTGAGGTGGAGTCCAGTCTGGTGTGCCGTCTTTATAAGGCTATATATGGCCCAGAGTCCGAGAGCTTGGTTTCAGAATCTCTTAGAATTGATTGAACAGAAGGGTTTGTCAGATCTACTGCAGATCATACTCTCTTTGTTAAGAGAAACCAGAGAGGTAGTGTAGTTATTTTAGTTTATGTTGATATGGTTATCACTGGCAGTGATGAACAGGGCATTCAAGCAGCTAAGGATTTCCTTGGGCAACAGTTTGTTCCCAAGGATCTTGGCAAGCTTCGTTACTTCCTTGGCCTGGAGTTTGCACGAAATCAACAGGGTATGGTTATGACGCAAAGGAAGTATGTTACTGATCTTCTATCTGAGACAGGTATGACAGGATGTAGACCAGCTACTGCCTCAATGGATCCTAATGCGAAGCTTCATGATGATGAATCTGAGCAAGTGTACAAGAGACGGTATATAGAGCTGGTAGGGAAATTATTATATGTTACTATCACCAGGCTTGATATATCTTTTGTTGTGAGTACAATAAGTCAATCCATGAAGCAACCCAGGCAGACACACATGGATGCAGTATGCATGATATTGAGATATCTGAAGTAATCTCCAGGTGCAGGTCTTCTGTTTAGAAGAGATACGTCTCTCACAGTAACAGATGCAGATTATGCTGGGTGTCCTAAGGATAGGAAGTCTACTTCAGGCTTCATTTTGTTTGTTGGTAGCTCATTGGTCTCATGGAAGAGTAAGAAACAAACTGTTGTTATTTGATCTAGCGCGGAATCAGAATATAGGGCCATGGCCCAAGGGAGTACAGAGATGATGTGGGTTAAATCCGTCTTGACCGATCTAACGATTGATGTGCCTCTTCCTATGCATCTCAAATGCGACAATCAAGCAGCCTTGTTCATAGCTAATAACCTAACATTTCATGAAAGGAGAAAGCACATTGAGGTGGGCTGTCACTACACTCGTGATTTGATCCAAAAGGGGCTTATCTCAAGGTCTTATGTAGCATCAGGAGATCAAATTGCAGACATGTTTACTAAGGCTCTTACGATAGGTCCTTTTCATCACTATTGTTCCAAGCTGAGCATGATAGATATATATGCTCTAGCTTGAGGGGGAGTGTTAAGATACTTATATTATTTCATCCTCTTTCTATATTGTTCATTTCTATTGTCCTATTTATGTAATTTACCCTTTGAGCTTTTCTCCTATATAAGAGAGCTGTAGGGTTAGATTGAATACAACTTTCTCTTTTCCTTTCACAAATATCAACCCATATAAATATATCTGCCCCCCACGCATTTGCACATATGCATGCAGACATACACAATATACATCCAAGGGTTCTATTTATTTCATATAAATTTTCATGGTTCTATGTGAACATATCAAACATAACAATCTCACAGTTCTTCATGATTCTTCTTTAAATTCTCATAGCTCCTTATCAATATATGAAACCATATTACTCTAACAATTCTCTTAGTTTTTGTCATAAGTACTACAGTTCCTCGTAAATATATCCAATAAACAGGATTTAGAAAGCCGATAATGTTTCCTGTGATGTGCGCGGTTAGATCATCATTTTATTTCCTATACTAGACTTCCCACATATTTTATACATGCATATGTAAAAAAAACTCTTTGGTATATACACCCATCCTTAATTCTAGGAAAGATTCATGTAAAACCATTGACTTCTATATATGGCTTAGATTACTATATATATATATATTGATATCAACTAATATTTGTCAAGCAATGAAATTCCAGTTTATGACCAATATTTTATTAAAATTTTGGTTAATATTTTATCTAATTCTCTGAATAATTCCAGCAGAGATTAAAACATCAATTCATTTTCATAAAATTAAGGATTCCAATCATCATGAAAATCAAGATTTACTTTATCACTCTTTTATATACAACTCCATTGCATAGCAAAACCCAAGTAAAACTTAAAATCAAGATCCAGAGATTTAAGTTTATGAATCAGAAGCTTATTTTTCATATCCAGACAGATTTGGGAGTTTAAATTTTTTATCCGAAACATCTACGTTTATGGATTTGATTTATGAATAATATCTTTGTATATAAATAACTTATGGCATGCAATGGCAACAAAAGGGGTTTTTAGATTGTACCTTGTAGATCATTTTTTTTATGTAATTGCTTTTGCCGAGTGGAAGCTCCAACAGGGCTTGAAGGTCTTTAACTTAACAGCCAAAAGCCTGGGTAGCCATTGCTTTGGATGCGGCAGTAGCAAAACATAGAGAGGCTTCAGAAATTTGCTCCAGAATTTGGAATCTAAAGGCTCCAGCAGCTATGGATAGAAGAGAGAGTGGCTTGGGACCTTCTCTCGTTGGCAAAGATAGAGAAGGAATTGGGAATTTATGTTAAGTCTGTGGTGTATATAAACAAGGCAAAGGTTATGGTTTTTTGACATGTGGTGGCAAGGTTTGGAGCCAAGTGTTTGGGAGAAACAAGATCAAATTTGAGGAAATTGGGGGGCTGCTTTGTACAGAAGAATTGCTTCTTTTTTTTAAAATTGCAATCTCAGACGTCCACATAATGTTCGACTATAGCTTGTTTACCCATAGTCCCCGTGAGAGTGGTAGTCGTCCCGTCAGTTCTCATCTCATGCCGTCGCCTAGGCTTTGATGAAGGACATGCAATTGTCGAATCCCACCAGTTCTCATCTCATGTCGCAGCCGCGGGTCTGGATAAGATAATTGGCGGAGATCAGTCGCGATGAAGGCTCGGAAGGCAGCAGAGAGGATGCCGGAGCGTCATATACATATTGACGGAGGTCTCCATCCATATTATTTGACTGTCATATCACCATATCCACTGAAATCACATCGAGATCCATACGACCTGAAGCATAGATGGGGGGTATCAACATAATAGAGACAACTATGTGTTGACTTTCCACAGTGGTCTACAACAATTATATCTATATTGTCTGCGAGGCAAGAAAGCAAGAAGGCTGGGCCAAGAAAAAGTCCTTCCACAGTCGAGGTCAAGAAGAGAGAGAAAGCCGAGGGTTGGCTCTTCCTCTTTGATCTAGACGAAGATGGACGGACAACAAGACTGAGCCCTAATATATAACCTAGTTCGGCATGGTTGATCAGCATCCAGTAGAGGAGCGAAGACAGCTGCGATACCCGATCCACTCCATTTAACGAGATGAAACTAGCGAAGAAAGCCGCTGGACAAAAGAGAGAGAAGGGCAGGTCTCTGAGGGGCAGACAAGGGGAATAGATAGGCAGACGCAGACAAGTCTTGCAGTTTCCTTAGAGGAAGAGCAACTTAGACAAAGTATAGGTCTTCTACGGCGACTAGACAAGTGGAGGTCTTCCTTCCACTCGAGACATCATTTTCTTTCTACTAGCACCCCCCCCGAACCCCCCTGCTCTCTTCTCATAGTGTAGGGAAAAGAAGCTCAGCATAGAGGAGGAGCAGAATTGAGGTCAATATGGGGAAAGAAGAGTGCGACTCTTCAGGGGTCAGCTATGAAACGAAGAAGAGAAGAAAACAACAAATAGGCCTGAATCAGACGACAGAGTCTGCTACAGTTTACTATAGCAGAAAATAATAATAATATATATTAGTTTTTTAAAATTCTCTTTATTTGATACACTTTAAAGTTGACAATATACGTACATTGAGCATCAGATTTCAACGTACAATATCTCGATTTGATCGTTTCTGGACAACGATAAAAATGAGTATAATATTGATATACTTTTGATCGGGTTTGAATGTCCGAAATTTTCGAGATACAGTTTTGGTTCTATTGGTGGAAATGAGAATGAGAACTTGTTTATTCCAGGGAACACTAGGCTCTCTTATATAGAGAAGGCCTATGGGTAAATTAAATAAGGTGGAACACGGAAAATAAACATAATAGACCAGTAAATAAATTCTAGATATCTCTACACTCTCCCTCAAGATGGAGCATAGATGTCAATCATGCTCAGCTTGGAAGATCATTTTTGAAACGGCCCTCTGAGCAACAACTTAGTAAAGATATATGCAGTTTGCTCTCCTGAACTGACATGGGAAGTAGAAATCAAACCCTTTTGAATCATATCCCTGGTATAGTGGCAGTCTACCTCAATATGCTTTGTCCTTTCATGAAATATTGGATTATTAGCAATAAATAATGTTGCTTGATTTTCACATTGTAACTGCAGGAGTAGAGATACATCTATATGAAGATCTTCTAGTACGGCTCGAACTCACATCATCTTCGTACTTGCCTGTGCCATGGCCCCGTACTCAGATTCAACACTAGATCTAGGTACCCGGGTATGTTTCTTGCTTTTCCAAGAAACCAGTGTTTCAAATTTCCCGAAATTTCGACGAAATTTCGGCGAAATTTCGGTTTCGAGACCCTACCGAAATCGAAATCGAAATGTCGATATATGCCCTTCCTTCACAAATCTAGACCGATTTTGGCCGAAATTGTCGAAATTTCGACGAAATTTCGAAATTGTCTCGTTTTTTCAGCATCTCGAAACGAAATCGAAATCGAGATTTAAAACCTTGCAAGAAACTAAGGAACTGCCAACAAACACTGCAAGCCCTGAGATAGATTTACGATCTCTAGGACATCCTGTATAATTCGCATCAGCACATGCAGAAATAGAGAGATCTGTTTCTTTCCTGAAAAACAATCCTGCGCCTGGAGAAGACTTTAGATATCTTAGTATTATATGTACAGCATCCATGTGCACCTGTCTGGGCTGTTCCATGAACTGACTCACCTGACTTACCGCAAAAGCAATGTCAGGTCTAGTGATAGTAATATAGCGAAGCTTTCTCACCTTTTCTCTATATCTTCTTTTGTCAACTTCCTCTGTATCATCTCCGCATATCTTCGTACTAGGATCCATAGGAGTAGTGGAGGGTCGACACCCGATCATATCTGTCTCAACAAGCATATATGTAATATATTTCATTTGGGTTATCACAAGACCCTGCGCATTCCTCGCAAATTCCAATCCCAGAAAGTATCGTAGAGTACCAAGATCCTTAGTCACAAACTGATGGCCTAAAATGCTTTTACCATCTTTATCCCCTACATGTCATTTCCCGTAACAAGTATATCATAAACATGTACCATAATAACAACAATACCTCTGGGAGTCTTCTGGACAATCAAAGAGTGGTCAACATTTGGTGGTCAACATTTGGAGTCAAATTCCTAAGTAGTACCTGGGAATTACTTAAATACCCAGGTTCTACGTAATGTTTTTTTTTACTTAAAAACTACAGAGGTGTCGCATGTTCAACATGCGACACCTCTTAAGTTTTTTTTACCCAGAAACTGCGTTAATGTCGCATGTTGAATATGCGCTATAGATAACGCATATTCAACATGCGACATATATCCAGGGAATTCCTATCGAAATGGTCTGTACAGGTATCGCAGGTCTCGAAATTCACTGTATAGGTATCGCATGTTGTATATGCGACATGAAGGGATAACGCATGTTCAATATGCGTCATCCTTACAGGAAATTTTCCTCGAAATGCCTGGGGCAGGTGTAGGCTTTGAAAGTTGAACGTATGACGCATGTTCAAAATGCGTCATCTTTACAGTAAATTTTTCGGCGAAAATGGCTGTCCAAGTGTGGGCTTTGGAATTTCAAATTTTAAAAAACCCTTGAAAAGGCATGCCAATCCCATGTTTTTAATGTAAATAGACATTTTTGTAAACATTCCAGACAATGCAAACATTGTAGACATTCCAAACATCAAAGAAGACATTTCAATATAGACTTGTTCATGAATACACTTTACATTTTTTGCATCATATTAAAAATTACATAGATTACATTTCAACGTTTTTTCCTCCGATGGTATGTAATCGTAGAATCTGGAGGATGGAATGGTAATAGACGGTTCGCTTTGTCTATCATGTGGATTTGAGAGGGTCCTGGGGCATCTTCCTCGAATGTAGGCATAGACGGCGGCGTTAGTGTGCAGTAAGTTGGTCGTGTCTGGCTGGGGTCCAATCCGTGCCTCAACGGTGCTTGAGGCATTGGCAAGTCCTCTCTTGGTCGCTCGGTGGCAGGTGTGAAGTAGTCTCCTTGCGCAATGTTATCATCCTCCGCAGCGGCCGCTTCAAAGTCCATGGGTTCCGCGACTTGTTTACGCGCCCTACCTCGACCTCTTCCTCGTCCCCGTCCTCTTGCCCTTCCTCGCCTTGCCTCCTCCCTGGCCACATCTGCACGCTCGTCATGTAACGTGACTGCATTTGCAAATTGTAATGACAGCCACTCCGTCATTTCCGCCTTCGCTTGTGCCGCAATCTCACGGCATTCCTCGTGTCCAATGTCGTAGACACGGCTCCACAGAGCGAGCTGCATCCAAGGAAAATATGTAGATGTAAATTTGAAACAGTTTTGATAATTAATTTACCAAAAAAATTATAG
Source organism: Ottelia alismoides (assembly GCA_037367405.1). Taxonomy (NCBI): domain Eukaryota; kingdom Viridiplantae; phylum Streptophyta; class Magnoliopsida; order Alismatales; family Hydrocharitaceae; genus Ottelia; species Ottelia alismoides. Next base: position 468,749 of record JAZKJV010001551.1, read on the forward strand.
TTCGAGTACTTACGTTGCTTGCCAGAGTTGCACCCAAACGTCCGACAAATCTTCGAGTAATGGTCCGATACCATTGCTCGTATGCGGGCGTCGCGAATACCCCTCTGGACCGATCGATGCGAATAATTCTAACATCCCGCTCATCCCAGCGGGCAATATACAAGCTGTGTTTTGCCCTCCAATCCACATGTACTTTCCCCCTCAAATCGATAGCATGGAGTTCTGGAAATGTGGAGCAACGAGTTGGGATATCTTGAAGACCCCCAAATTGTCTCTTGAACCGATCTGGGTAGTAATACTCCACAATGTGGAAGTATATCAAAGGCACTTCAGCTCTCCAAATGTGTTCGCCCTCAAGAGAGTTGGCTGGGAGATGGGCGCGGATCTCATCCGTATAGGGAGTCCAAAATACCTGAATGCAAAACTTGTATTACAATTAGTATTTGTTTTGTTGATATAGGAAAAATTTGTAAATGTAAAATTACCTGTTCGGGTGATTGCATGTCAAAAGCATCCCTGTAGGGTCTCACCACGTGTGTGGGCTGTCTACGATGGGCAAACGTCGTTGCCCAACGGACTCCTAACGGGCGCCCGTACCATTCCCTGCCGTCCCTAACAACTGGAGCAATGTGGGGGAAATGCTCCCAAGCCCAGAGCTGAAGTAGTATGACCGAGCCTCCAATCTCCTCGGTCGCCATGTCCGCTGCCAAACATAGGTGTCTGTAAAGATATGCAAGCACGGCCGATCCCCAGCTCAATGTCCCAGAGAACTCAAAATCCTGTAGATGTGGTAGAGCTATAAGTGAAACCAAGGAACCAGACTTGTCCGTGAAAAGTACTCCACCAAGCAACTGTAAAATGTACGCTCGAGCGTGTCTCTGTACGACTAGCTCGTCTGCATCCTCAGCCAACTCTGAAAAATTGGAGGACAGCCAGCTTGCTGACACCCTGCTGCCAACTATGTCTGCGGGCAGTGGCCTAACACCCAACAATTCCTCGCATGTATCTGCCCATGTCGCTGCAGGTGTTGTCTCCCCGGTAACCGCGGGCCCATCAATTCACAGCCCCAAGATGAATGCCACTTCCCGTACAAATGTGTCCCGTCAACACTAATCAGTGGCCGACAATATTTGAATGCTTCAATGGAAGGACCAAATGCCCAAAAACATCGTTCAAATCTGCGGCAGAGAGGTTTCCGAGGATCAGGATGGTCGCTGTATTCAATATCAATTTCAGTCCCTGGAATAGCAGCCTTCATTGCATGCAAAAGAAAAGGCATTTCAGCGTATGACTTCTTCCAGTCACCAAATACAATTCCGATGGCCTTCCTTCGAGCATCCCAAGCCCTTTTCCTTGAAACCCAGTAGTTGTACATCTCGTGGATGTGAGCTCTACAACTAGATACACGAACATTAGGGTCATCCCTAACAAGAGTTAGCAATGATCTGGACATGAATTTGTAGTCCAACTGAGGGTGATCTTGATTAACTGTTGGGTTTATACAAGTATGTGCCCCAACAACCTTGGATATCACCCACAGTCCATCAAATTTTCGGAAATGTCCTCGTAAATACCAAACGCAACCATTTGCTCTCTGCGAACAAAAAACCGACCATATCAAGCTGGTGGATTCCTTGACAATGAAGTCAAAATGAGATAGAATGTGGAACTTCTTCACAGCGTAAACCAAATCCTCCCTACATTTGAACGTCCTACCCTTGCGGATTTCGTCAGCAACACCATCAAGTCTACACTTGCTTCGAATGTCGTCTTCATATGTTGAACGAGTATTAGACCCTCTAACCCCAAAAAAGGGTATACGGGGTGTAATAGTATGCGCGGTTTGTTCATCAGTTCGGAGCTCCTCGTCCATCAGATCATCTTCGACTTCTTCGCTACCTTCTTCCAGGTCATCATCGGTCCCCCAAGGGATGAAATCCTAATCCATCCGGTTAACCTCTCGCTGCAACGGCTCACTCAGGCCCAAATCCTGAACCGTGCTTGGCTGCGTAACAGGCACATCCGTATCAAATGAGGGTCCCATGGTTGGGACAATTCTTGGTGGCGTGCTGCGGACAACTGCTGCTTGTGTGCTCGGGACTCCAGACGGTCCCTTGTTAGTCATAACAGTTGGGACTTCGCTCACAGATACATCTTCAACATAAATATCGGTAGGCATTGATTTCCCAATGGTCCGAGCGTACACAAGAACTGCCTGCACATCATCATCATCGACAATAGATGAAAATGACGGTTCCTCTCCTGGGCCTCGAGGGATGCGATGTAATAATCGGATGTTTTGAATGTCAATATCCAAGTTGAACTTACGGTAAACCAAGTTCAACATCTCATCGAACGTCATATTAGGAGTCAACACAAACCCCCTCACGTTGGTTGACGATCCGGACATGAGTGTACTACCCAAATGACACATACAATACAACTGCTCCATTCTAACCTAATACGTGTCACAACGTACAAACAAACGTCATACATTCGAGAAATGAAAATAACATGCATATGATACAAAAAAATTAAAGAAAACGTTTTACCAAGTCCAATTCTTCGCAACAAGTGATTAGCCCTAATGAGAAGCGGGGACGGCTAGGACGGTGCCAATCACTGAAAACACGGAAAAGGAGTGTTCCGCGGGGCTAGGAGTGACCAAAAAGGGTGTTGTTGAGAGAGGAGGAGACCAGAAGATGAGGGTGGAGAGGAGGGCGTCGGGGGCGGCTGGGTCGCTGGAAGGGAAAGACTTGTCGGGCAAGGGCGGGGAAATGAGAAGCCGCTGGGCGCGGGGCTTAATTAGGGTAGATATCGCATGTTGAATATGCGTTATCTATAGCGCATATTCAACATGCGACACTAACGCAATTGCTGGGTAAAAAAAACTTAAGAGGTGTCGCATGTTGAACATGCGACACCTCTGTAGTTTTTGAGTAAAAAAAACATTACGTAGAACCTGGGTATTTATGTATTTCCCGGGTACTACTTAGGAATTTGACTCCAACATTTGATCTTTTGAACCCTTGCTTCTGTATTAAATCTGATTGCTTCTGAAACCATGCCCCAGACTTTGTTTAAGACCATACATGGCCTTGTGAAGTCTACACACCATCTGACACTCTCCCTCAGCAACAAACCCCGGAGGCTGCTGCATGTAGACTTCTTCCTGCAGATCCCCATATAAAAAGGCATTTTTAACATCAAGTTGGAACAAAGGCCAATCACGTACCACAACGACTGATAGAAGAACACCTAGAGTGGAATGACGTGCAATCGGAGAAAAGGTGTCCATATAATCCACACCATAGGTTTGAGTGAATCCACGCGCCACTAGCCTTGCTTTGTAGTGATCAAGGTTGCCATCCGCATTATATTTGATAGTAAAGACCCATTTACAACTGACAACAGAAGCTCCTGGTGGAGCAGCAAACAAGCTCTATGTACCACGAGACCGCAGGGCAACCATTTCCTCCTCCATGGTTAACCGCCAACTGCTATCTTTGAAGGCATCCTGATAATTCCGTGGTATCTCCACGGTAGATAAGGCAACACCAAATCTTTGAAAATCACCAGTGAGGCGATGGAATGAAACCTGTGAAGTAAGTGGATAGGACGCACATGTCCGCTTAGACTTCCTCAAGGTAATAGGTACATCCAAATCATCAGCAGTGTCTACCTCTATGTCACTCTCCTGCACTTGTGCATTGCCAATCCAATCATTATTGATATCACTTGGACATACCTGGGGCATGGTGGATGAATGACGACCTCCATGAGCAAGAATCGGACGACGGGTATAAAATTTAGGTAAAGGTGAGACTGGTGGTTGCGGAGGAGGTGGTGGTGGTGATGGTGGTGATGATGGTGGCGCAACAGGAGTTGGTATGTTATCAGATTGACGCCGAGGAGGAGGTGGCACATAAATTTCATCATCAGTAGTGGAAGAAGTCATCCTGTCACCTGTAGGCGAAAAATACATCACAGTAGGTGTCATCGGCACTAACATAATATCTTTTGTTCATAGGATCATAGCATTGCTACCCCTTTTGAGTACGAGAGTACCCAAGAAACACACACTTGACAACCCTAGGTGAGAGCTTATCAATCCTCAGAGTGAGTTGATGGACAAAAGCAACTGAGCTAAAAACACGAGGAGTTAGGGAGAACAGTTCTTTTTCAGGAAAGACAACAAAAAGAGGAACTTTCTCACCCAAGACAGAGGATGGCATACGATTGACCAGATAACATGCCATAAGAACAACATCACCTCAAAAATACATAGGAGCACAACTATGAATGAGTAAAGTCCGAGTTATATCAAGAAGATGACGATGTTTTCTTCCTGCAACACCGTTTTGTTGAGATGTGTATGCACAAATTGTTTGATGAATAATGCCACGAGACAAGAAGAAATGTGATAGAGTACGAGTGCAAAATTCTAAGGCATTATCTGTGCGCACAATTTTCACATTAGAAGTAAAAACATTCCGAACTTCATTGATAAGATTTTTGATTACATCCCCCGCTTCAGATTTATTTTTCAATAAAAAGACTCAAGACAATCTCGAGAAATCATCAAAGACTACGAGATAAAACTTGTGTCCCTGGTGATCAGGAACACGACTCGGACCCCAAATGTCAATATGCAACAACTCAAAAGGGGAGCGACTGCTCTGATACTCACGACTAGGGAAAGTAGATCTGTGATGCTTTCCCATCTGACATGCTTCACACTGAAAAGAAGACCTTGGTGAAATCTGGGGCAAGATATGTCGTGGCTTCTGAAGAGACGCAAATGCCAAGGGATAAGCAGTTCCACTGGATTGAGATGAGACATCAGCATATGGAGTACAGACCAACCGATAGAGACCATCCTGCTCACAGCCACAACCAATCACCCTGCCTGTTAGAATGTCCTAGAAAATAAGAGACGATGGGTCAAAAATAGCCCGGCAATGCAAATTCTTTTTAATCTGACTAATAGAAAGTAAGTTCATTAAAAAATCTGGAGCATGCAAAACATTTTGTAGTCGCATGGAGGGTGTCAAACTGATTTCCCCCTGTCCAATGATGGGTGAATGAGTCCTATCCGCTATTATTATCGATCTCCCTGGTAGAATCTCCCTATATGATGTAAACTTCTCTGTCTCGACACCGCTGGAGTTCATAATCCATTATGAAACATCAGAACTATGACATGACGTAAAGGCATAAACGTTACATGATGTGCTAGCTGGGGCTGGTGCTGGCAGAGGATGAAGCTGCTATGTCTGAGTGACCTCCTGGCGAGTCAGTAGTGGCCGGAGGCATGATATTACGTAGTCTAGCGACAATATTCTCAAACCGCTGATCTGAAGTAGATGCCGGTGGAGATACAACATGCTCGACCACATGGGTTGATGCTGGAAAACCATACTTAGAATAACATGTATCCTCCGCACGATGCGGACGATGATAGAATGTGCATGGCTGACGGAATCGACCACCTCGACCACGAGGTACACAACCACGAAAAGAAGGAGATGCACCTATGCGTCTGGAAGCTGCCATCACTGAAGGAGGTGGAGTAGTGGCAGTAGAAGGAACAATGATTCTGCTCAATCGTCGATACACGTCCTCCACTGGAAGAATAGTTGCATCCGCTTGTAGCATTTCAGAACGTTTCTGCTGCTCAGGGGTCGTCGTCAGGGGAATGATACTGTAAAGCTTCTCAAACATCCCTCGTAGGGATGTATACAACGAATGTAACTGCCGGCCATTCTGCTTGACCGTAAATATATCATGCTGAAGTTGGAGGATCTTGGTCTCGTTTCTCATCTGCGAGTACGTCACGGCAAGGACATCCCACATGGCCTTAGCTGTGGGCTGATGGAGGACATCATTAGCAATCTCCATCGTTCGAGTCCCTGAAAGCCAGACCTTGTCATACAAATCATCAGCCTCCCATGGGGCATAAACCCTAGTCTTCGCTGTCAGCTCATCTTCGGTAAGAATGTGCTTCTTACTGTTGGACTTCATAAGACTCATGAACTGCATTGCCCAGAGCTCGTAATTCGTTTGATCCATTTTAACTATTGGCACTGGACCTTTGAAAGCGACGTTGTAGGGCATGTTGACTTTGTTTTCTGACATTGATGCCGGAGACGAAGAACTAGGATTTGTAGACCAATGAATAACTGTCTACATAAACATGTATGGAGTTGAGTGCATATATAGACTTATGCACTCAAACCCATGAAGAACAAGAAAGATAAGGGGACATCGCCGAGTTGAGAGGGAAGGGGGGGTCGGTGACGAGTAGAGAGGGGAGGGGTGGCGGGGGTGACGCGCTGGTGAGGAAGGGTGGGCGGTGAAGGAGGGGCGACAGGCTGGGAGGGGCGACGGGTTGGGAGAGGCGACGACGGGGGTGGTGGGGAGGGAGGGCGGCGACGGTGGGATGAGAAGGGTAGAGGGGTGGTGACTAGAGTTAGGGTGTTTTTAGGGTGGAGGTTCTGATACCATGTTGGTGGAAATGAGAATGAGAACTTGTTTATTCCAGGGAACCCTAGGCTCTCTTATATAGAGAAAGCCTATCGGTAAATTACATAAGGTTGAACAAGGAAAATAAACATAACAGATGAGTACATAAATTCTAGAAATATCTCTACAGGTTCAATGCTAACTTTTTCGATTCTAAGATACCAAACGACCTTCGATTGATGAACGATCAATTCTGTTGGTCTTGTTTCATTGAATCAAATTTTACGGCAGTCTTAGTACGCTTCGAGGTTTCCGAATTTGCGTCGCAATTTTTTCAGGCACGCATTATGATGCGATCGATTTTTAGTCGATTTCACCCGAATGACTTTTAATTTACGATCAATTGATCGATTTGAGTCATCTAATGCCGACTGACAATTTTATTGGGCTAAACGAACCCTCATCGGATCAGGTTCGGGTTTAATTAGTACCCTGATGTTACAAATATAAATACCTCAAAGGGAGTCTTGTCTTCGAGACTCGAGTCAAGGTCATTAAGTGTCTTGTTTGAATTTCATATGGTCATATAAACCTCAAACGGTTTTGAACCCATAAAAACCTCAAAGAGAAAACATGCCATATTCTTATAACATGTAATAATTAAAAAGGGCTTGTTTTAATTATTATCTGAGAAGAGTTGCGGATATCTCGCCCGCATATTTGCTTCTGTCTCCCATGATGCCTCTTCGACGTCATGACGGTACCACAACACCTTGACCAGTGGAATCTCTTTGCTGCGAAGCTTCTTCACAGAGCTATCAAGTATCCGCACTGGCCTCTCCTCATATGTCAAGTCTGGCTTCACGTCAAGATTTTCGTAGCTGATGACGTGTTGAGGGTCGTGCACATACTTCCTCAAGTTGGATATGCGGAAGACATCGTGAATAGCAGAAAGATGTGGAGGAAGGGCTACTCAGTATGCCACCTTCCCCACTCTAGCAAGGATCTCGAATGGTCCAACATATCACGGTGCCAACTTGTCACGAACATCAAATCTCTGTATTCCCTTCATGGGAGATACACAGAAAAATACCCAATCTTCCACCTGTAATTTACATCAATGTTATTTATATGTGAGATTAAGTTGAATATAGATAAGTCATATTTGAATGGATGAAGAGAAAGAATTGAAACTCTAAGTCTCTTCTCCGACGGTCTGCATAGCTTTTCTGGTAGTTTTGTGTCGTCAGAAGCCTCCGTCTTACCAGATCTACAGCTCTCGCTGTCTCCTCCAAGAGATCCACGGAATAGAGAGCATGATCACCTACCTCACGTCAACTGATAAGTGTGAGGTATCTTCGTCTGTATAGGCCTTCGAATGGTGCCATGTCGATACTGGAATGATAGCTGTTGTTGTATGTAGATTCAACCAAAGGCAGATGGTCCTTCTAGGACCCTTTCCACTCTAAAGTGCATGTGCATAGTAAATCTTCAAGCGTTTGAATGGTGCATTCAATTTGCTCGTCGGTCTACGGATGGTATGCAAAACTCATCTTCAGCTCTGTCTGTAGTGCTGACATGAACTGATGCCAATAGTGCGATGTAAATCGTGAGTCCCTGTCAAACACCACTTCGCGTGGTATGCCATGAAGTCTGATGCACGTAAAGTTTGGCCAATCTGGATGGGGTATAGGTCATGTTGACAGGTATGAAATGGGTTGACTTGGTCAATCTGTCAACAACAACCCAAATAAAATCATGGCCACCTAATGTCTTCGGTAATCACATGACGAAATCCATAGAAATACTCTCCCATTTCCACTCGGAAATGGAGAGAGACTGTAGTAATCCTGGTGGTCTCCTGTGCTCAGCCTTAACCATCGCATCTGCTAACATGTTGTGCCAAATCACGCTTCATTCCATCCCATCAGAATTGTCAACGTAGATCATGATACATCTTGGTGCTGCCCGGATGAATAGATAATCATGAACTGTAGGCCTCATGTAGAATGTCTCTGCGCAACTGCTCGTCGTTGGGCACAACGACCAGACTTGCCTTCCATAAAATAGACTACAATAAAATCATCAATCTCATCATTGAAGTCTCGCATATATCTATCTCGAATTCAAGGATCTGTTTTCTAACATTCGACGATGCGATCCCAAAGACTGCTAAATGTTGGAGGCACGGCAGTAAATATGGATGCACTCTTATGAGGATGCCAATCAGTCAAAGCTGCAAGCATATCCCACGTAGCAGTTCGCCGTATCCTCTGTATGAGCTCTCCTGCTAAGTGCATCAACCACCACGTTTCCCTTACCGGGATAGTAAGAGATTGTGCAGTCATAATCCTTCAGTAACTCGAGCCACCTACGCTGCCTCATGTTCAGCTCCTTCTGATCAAAGATGTACTTCAAATTCTTGTGATCTGTGAAGATCTCAAAATTCTCCCCATATAGATAGTGGCGTCATATCTTCAAGGCGAAGACAATTGCCGCCAACTCCAAGCCATGTGTGGGGTATTTTTGCTCACACAGTCTCAACTGTCGTGATGCGTAAGCAATCATATGACCTCCCTGCATCAATATCGCTCCTAGACCTTCTCCAGATTCATCTGTGTAGACTGCATAGTCTTGAGTGTCTGAAGGGAGAGAAAAAATAGGCAATGTTGTCAATCTCTCCTTCAGTGTCCTGAAGGCCTGCTCGCATGCATCATCCCAAATGAATGGAACTCCCTTCTGTGTCAATCGTGTCAGAGGACGAAAAACACGTGAAAATTTGTTGACAAAGCGTCTGTAATAACCCACTAGTACAAGGAAGCTTCGAATCTGAGTAACTATCTTGGGTTGCTCCCAAGACATAACTACCTCAATCTTCACAGGATCAACTGCAATACCTGCTCCAGAAATGACATGTCCAAGAAATGAGACTTGGGATAACCAGAACTCACACTTGCTCAACTTGGCATATAGCTTGTGCTCTCGCAATATGTCCAAAACAATCCTTAGATTATTCACATGATCCCATTTATTCCGAGAATATATGAGCACATCATCGATTAATACCAACACAAATTTATCCAAATATGGATGGAAAATCCTGTTTATTATATCCATGAAAGCTGCAGATGCATTGATGAGCCCAAACAACATAACCACAAACTCGCAGTGTCCATAATGATTCCTGAAAGCTGTCTTCGGAATATTAGACTTTCGAATGCTCAGCTAATGGTAGCCTGAACGAAGGTCGATCTTTGAGAACACTGAAGATCCCTAAAGTTGATCGACAAGTCGTCGATGCGCGGCAAAGGATAATGATTCTTCACCGTTCTCTTGTTCAGCTGTCTGTAATCGATGCATAATCTCATGGATCCATCGTTCATCCCGACGAACAACACTGGAGCACCCCAAGGTGAAGTGCTCGGCCTCATGAATCCCATGTCAAGCAACTCCTGCAACTGTACCTTCAGCTCTCTCAACGCAACTGGTGACATACGATATGGTGCCATCGAGATCGGTTGTGTATCTGATAGCAAAGTAATCTCGAACTCGATCTTTCTCTCAAGAGGTAATCCCAGTAGCTCATCAGGAAGCACATCAGGGTAGTCTGATACTACTCAGATGTCCTGTGTCATCGACTCATGATTAACTACTTTCTCGAACAAATGCTAGATAAGAATCACAGCTCTGACCAACAAGTCTCTGAGCTCTCAACACTGAAATGTACTCCATTTTGTAGTCATGTAAGGTGCCCTCAAAAGTGAACTCGGGTGAATCTGAAATACTAAAGACAACTGTCTTCCTAAAGCAGTCAACTAGAACATGATGAGCTGATAACCAATCCATGCCTAGAGTCAAGTCAAATTCATCAAGCTGTAGTAGCAAACAATCTGCTATCATCTCATGACCACCAATCAGTACTGGCAAGTGCCTGGATATTAGGGAAATGATGAACAACTGATCACATGGTCCACAGATGTGATATGGAGAAGATAGAGTCTCTGCAACTCTACCTATAGCCTCGAACCAAGGAAAGAATATGTCGCTCCAGAATCAAACAAAACATGGAAAGGTCGGTCCAAGACTGAGACCATATCTTTCATCACAGTAGCTGCTGAACGGGCCTGCTCCTCGGTCATTGCGTACAGCTGACCCTGCCTGGCTGGTGCGGTATTGGAACCTGCCACACTCTGTGTCTGTCTCTGGTGTTGCCTCTTGAAGTTGGAGTTCCTGTCACGGAAACTTATTGTATGCTGTGCCTGTGGCTGTGACGACTGCGGCTGTGGGCGAGGCTCACCAGATTTCTAGGGTCACTGGTGCCAATAATGTCCCCACTCCTGGCATAAGTAACGTCGGACTGGCTGGGTAGATGGAGTGGTTGTGTCTGTGCTATGAGCCGGTCATGTTGGGGGTCTGTCTGCTCGCTGCGACCCATATGTTCATGCTGAATCGGTGCCACGTCCGGTAAGTTCTTCTCCTAAGGTAGTCGATGGAGATGAGCGAGCACTGCCTGAGAATGACGTGTCTGTAGTTCGGAATCGCATAGCTGACTTTTGCTATTGAAATGGTCGAAGAATCGGCCCAAAAGATTGATGTGGTCTAGGTGCCGCTCCTGACGAACTGCCACGTCTCTCACGGATATCCTCAAACTTCTCCGCTGCGTTAGTAGCCTCGGAGATGGAAGTGATGTGTAATCCAGCCATCTTATCCTGCACCTCTTTCCTCATGCCTCTGATAAACTTTTCTAGATTCTCCTCTGGAAATGTGGCAGCTGCTGGAGTGTATCGAGATAGCTCGGTGTATCAAACAAAGTAATATCTAGCTGTCATCCGTCCCTAACGAAGCTATGCAAACAAACGATGTTGTGACTTCTTCCACTTCGCAGAAAAGAAGTGGGATCTGAATCGTGTCTCAAAATCATCCCATGTAGGCTCACAACCCAACTCAGAAACTACTGCATCCCTCCATCTCTTAGCAAAATCTGTCAGTGAGTACTCCATGAAAGATAGCCACGTATCTCGTGGTATGCAAATCATCCTCAACACCTTCATCACCCTCTTCAACCACTGTTCTGCCACCTCTGATGTAGTGGTGCCCTCAAACATGGGCACATTGGCCCGTTGGTAGGAAGTGAACATCGACTGGTGCTTGTGAATAACAGAGTACTCATGTGCGTCCTCATCTGCATACCGTGCGTTGTCCTGCTCTTTGTCAAAGTCTCTATCCTCAGCTCCATGCTTTGGTATCTCAAGTGGATCATTGAACTGAGGCTGTTGTACCTCTATCGACTATCACTGTTCGCTGGTCTTAGCGTGTACCGTCGTGAGATGGACGGTTTGTGAAATCTGACAGCTCGTCAAATCTGAGATCCATGTCTGTCTGTCAACAATCCCCGTCCGCTGAGCCAAAATCTGATCCTGCTGATCTCACATAGTAGATTGTTGCTGCTGAAGATCGGTGAGAGCAGTTAGTATGCGTGCTAGCTAGTCAGTCGTCTCCTAGTCTGATCGGGATGCCATGGCTTTGCATAAGAAACATTTTTAGTCATAACAAGTGTTGTCATAGATACTATCATATATATTCTGTTTCTCTTCTTGGGATATAATATGAAAATTAATGGAATTGGTGACATTTGTGGTTATTGAATTCAAATGCCATATTTCCCTTCTCGGACTCACGACAAGTCGTGAGATTGTCGCTATTCAAGAACTTAAAGCGATCGAAATGTAATACCGTAGATGTACATATCGGAGTACCACAACTCTGATACTAATCTATGACACTCTCAGATCCGAGCACCTGTTTACACTGCATTCGCAATACAATATTCCTTAAACACCACATTGAGTATGAAAATATGAGAATTTTTTTCGCGTTTTGCTTTTTGCATATGACATTCGATCTACATTCACAACCACAAAACTAATAAAGACAACAAGAGTAACATATGCCATTGATATTTCATTAATTTCCATAATTTATACATGTACAAAAGAGGTGACATTGTATACATCTATCCCAAATATATAGAGAAGAGAAAGAAAAACGAATACATAATGAACTGATCAAACACAGTGACAAAAGAAACAATACCGTCTAGTATAAACCCGATCTCCAAGAATCATCAGCATCTAATGTACTGCAGGTTGCTTGCCTGCCAAAACATGCAATGAAGAAGAGAGGATGTCATAAATGTGTGTACAACCAACAATTTAAAATAATAGCAAGTAATTTAATATGTGCAAAAGAAAGCAAGTAGATAGGCATGTATGAATGAAAATCTATCATTACCTGCGTAGAAAAAGGTTTTCAAATTATTCTGCATGCGTTTTTCTCTGATTATTCATTATCCAAATATTTCCCATTTTTAACATTTTCCCATAGTTGTTGAGGCCAATATGTATATATTGTTTACTTATCATTGAGATCAGGTTATAGATCTTAATAAGGAGTTAGTGAGGTGACACTTTTTTTTACTCTTAATTTGTTTATGATAAAAATGATAATATATTAATTGAGTTTTCAATTCTATCTATCTTTTAAAGTCTAGTGGATAGTCTGTGGTCTTGGTTTGTATGTGACCTCACATTATTACTCTAAGGTGAGAATAATACCGTAGGATTGGGGTGCCTCTGTAGGCATGAGGTATTGTGTAATGCATCCTAACTAAGATCTCAACACGTCCACTAACTTAATTATAATTAACTCTGTCCAACACATTTTATTCATCTTTTAACCAAGATCCAATGTGCTTCTTTCGGAGTTCAACTATAACTGACTCAGAGGTGACCCTAAATGATTCAAATGTGGACATGGATGATTCAGATTGTAACATCGTCAAGCCTGCTGGTGGAAAGTAACCAAAAACTCAAGCGATGGGGTAGTCTCCTAAGCAAGGTTTGAAAAAACGAAAGGCGGAACGAGGCGTTTTCCCTAAAGATGAGGTGAGGCGTAGCCTCGAGGCGTAAGCCTTTTGTATAGGAAAATACCTATAAAAACTATAATAAATATATTTACTGATGAAATTATCTTAATTGACATACATATAATGTAGAGATATTTCTAGTATTTGTGTACTCATGTGTCATGTTTACCTTTATTGTTCCACCTGATGTAATTTACCTGTAGGCTTCCTCTATATAAGAGAGCCTAGGGTTCTCTGTAATAAACAAGTTCTCATTTCCTCTAACATGGTATCATAGCCTCCATCCTAAATCCTAGCCACCCTCCTTATCCCCGCCGCCCCCCTTCTCGCCCCCTCCTCCTCCTGGTGGGCGCCGCCCCTCCTCTTGTCACCGTCCCTCCGCCCCCCTCCCACCGCCCCTCATCCTGCCGTCCCTTCCCCACTTGACGCCGACCTCGTCTTCTTCTCTTCATGGGTTTGAGTGCATAAGTCTACACATGCACTCATATCCCTATATGTTTACGTAGACGATTTTTCATTGGTCTACAAACCCTAGTTCTTCGTCTCCGGCAACTATGTTAGAAAACAAAGTCGATATGCCCTCCATTGACGTCTTCAAAGGTCCAGCGCCAATAGTCAAGATGGATGGGACGAATTACGAGCTCTGGGCGATGCAGTTCATGAGTCTCATGAAGTCCAATGGTAAGAAGCACATTCTTACCGAAGATGAGCCGACGGAGAAGACGGGGATTTACGCCTCATGAGAGGCTGACGATTCGTATGCCAAGGTCTGACTTTCTGACACTCTGACAACGGAGATTTCCAATGATGTCCTCCATCAGCCCACAGCTAAGGCCATGTGGGATATTCTTGCAGCGACGTACTCGCAGATGAGAAATGAGACCAAGATCCTCCAACTTCAACATGGCATATTTACGGTCAAGCAGAATGCCGGCCGTTGCATTCGTTGTATACATCTCTACGAGGGATGTTTGAGAAGCTTTACAGTATCATTCCCCTGACGGCGACCCCTGACCAACAGAAGTCGTTCCGGAATGCTACAATGGTGGGGGTCTTAATAGCGGCACTTGACCCGGAGTATGATGCGGCTCGCTCGCAGATCCTGGCGGATGCTACCATTCCTCCAGTGGAGGAAGCGTATCGACGACTCAACCGCATCACGGTTCCTTCTCCAGCGTCTACGCCACCTCCTTCAGCGATGGCTGCCTTCCAAGGCAGAGGTGCCTCCTCTTTTCGTGGCCGTGGACCTCGTGGTCGAGGTGGTCGATTCCGTCAGCCATGCACCTTCTGTCATCGCCCGGGTCATGCGGAAGATACATGCTATTCTAAGCATGTTTTCCTGTATCTGCCCGTGTAGACAAGCATGCTGTGCCACACCACCATCCACTTCAGATCGGCGATTTGAGGATCTCGTCGCAAGACTACGTGATATCATGCCTCCTGCCAGTACTGACTCGCCAGGAGGTCACTCAGACATAACACCTTCAACCTTTGCTAGCACGTCAGCCACAACTAGCACATCAGGTAGCGCTTATGCCTTTACTTCATGTCATAGTTCTGATGTTTCGGAATGGATCATGGACTCCGGCGCGACACATCATCTCTGTCGAGACAGAGATAAGTTTACATCCTACAGGGAGGTTTCCCCAGGGATATCGGTAGTAATAGCAGATGAGAGTCATTCCCCCATCATTGGACATGGGGAGATCAATTTGACACCCTCCATACGACTGCTGAATGTTTTGCATGCTCCAAATTTCTCAATGAACTTACTTTCTATTAGTCAGCTTACAAAGGATTTGCATTGTCGGGCTATCTTTGACCCATCGTCTCTTATTTTTCAGGACATTCTAACAGACATGGTGATTGGTTGTGGCTGTGAGCAGGATGGTCTCTATCGGTTGGTTCGCTCCTCCTATTCTGGTGTCTCTTCTCAGTCCAGTAGATCTGCTTCTCCTTTTACCTGGCGTCTGCGTTTTGGTCATCTTTCTCTTCAGAAGCTGCATCATATCTTGCCCCAGATTTCACCAATGTCTTATTTTTAGTGTGAAGCCTGTTAGTTGGGAAAGCATCACAGGTCTACTTTCCCTAGTCGAGAGTCTAGGAGCAGTCGCTCCCCTTTTGAGTTGTTGCATGTTGACATTTGGGGTCCGAGTCGTGTACCTGATCATCACGGACATATTTTACCTAGTGGTCCAAGGTTCTGGAAAGTGGTATGCGTATGCGTTCGGACTGGTCACCGAATACTGATTAAGCGGTATGCGGGGGCATATATGGGGGCATTTGCGGGGTATATGCGGTTCTAAGCGGTTTTCTAATTTTTAATTTTAAAATAAAAAATATCTATGAATAACATTACCAATGAAGTTATGTATCTAAGTGGAGTTAAAGAAGATCTAAGAAGAACGGTTCATGTTAGATGGGTGTGCATATATACTTTTAATTGCCTCATATTTAATCACAAAAGAACATTTACCATAAAAACTTCACATTATATGATTCGCAATAACAAAACTTCAATACACATACATGCACTAAGTGAGCAAAACCTAAATCGGCATATATATAAAATATTCGACGATACATTGCATATACTCATGAAAATAATACATGAGAAAAACATTAAACATTGCATATACATAATGGTATAATGCATTGCAATTGTATAGAAATGCATGTCATATTCTAACAATTGAATGAAGAGGCAAAGTTACAAAATTAAGGACCTGAATGAGAAGATTAAAAAGTTGGAGCTGTTGGAGCAGTATGCGGGGCATATGCGGGATATGCGGGGCATATGCGGGCCGCATATGCGGGGAGGGCGCATAATGCACTGATTCAAGTAATCGGTGCGGTCTGCATGCTGCATGGGCATATGCGGCCGCATATGCGGCCCGTGCGGCCGATTTAGTGAACACTGTAGTGGTCGTTGATGGTTTCTCTATATTGTCTTGGGTGTTTTTATTGAAAAATAAATCTGAAGCGGGGGATGTAATAAAAAATCTTATCAATGAAGTTCGGAATGTTTTTTCTTCTAATGTGAAGATTGTGCGTACATATAATGGCTTAGAATTTTGCACTTGTGCTCTTTCCCATTTCTTCTTTTCTCGTGGCATTATTCATGAAACAACTTGTGCCTACACGTCTCAGCAGAACGGTGTTGCAGAAAGAAAACTCGTCATCTTCTCGATATAACTCGGACTTTACGCATTCATAGTTGTGCTCCTCTGTCTTTTTGGGGTGATGCTGTTCTCATGACATGTTATTTGATCAATCGTATGCCATCCTCTGTGTTGGGTGAGATAGTTCCTCTTTCTGTTGTCTTTCCTGACAAGGAATTGTTCTCACTAACTCGTGTTTTTGGTTCAGTTGCTTTTGTCCATCAACTCACTCCAGGGATTAATAAGCTCTCTCCTAGGGCTGTCAAGTGTGTGTTTCTTGGGTACTCTCGTACTAAAAAAGGCTATCGATGCTATGATCCTGTCAACAATAGATATTATGTCAGTGCCGATGTCACCTTCTTTGAGACCATCATGTATTTCTCGCTTACAGGTGACATGATGACCTATTCCACTACTGATGATGAAATTTATGTGCCACCTCTTCTTCTACGTTAGCTTGATCACATACCTACTCCTACTGTGACACGACCGTCACCACCATCATCACAACCACTACCTCTGCAACCACCAGTCCTACCTTTACCAAAATTTTATATCCGTCATCTGAATCCTGCTCATGGAGGCCGTCATTCATCAACCACGCCCCAGGTATGTCCAGCTGATATTAATAACGATGGGACTGACAATGCACAAGTGCAGGACAATGACATACAGGTGGATACTGCTGATGACTTGGACATACCTATTGCCTTGAGGAAGCCCAAGCGGACGTGCGCGTCTTATCCGCTTGCTTCACAGGTTTCCTTCCATCGCCTCACTTGTGATTTCTAGAGATTTGCTATTGCGTTATCTATCGTGGAGATACCACGAAATTATTAGGATGCCTTGAAAGACAGTAGCTGGCGGTTAGCCATGGAAGAGGAAATGGCTGCTCTGCGATCTCATGGCACATGGAGCTTGGTTCGTGCTCCCCTAAGAGCTTCTGTGGTCAGTTGTAAATAGGCTTTACTGACAAATATAATGTGGATGACAGCCTTGATCGCTACAAAGCAAGACTAGTGGCCTGTGGATTCACTCAACTTATGGCGTGGATTATATGGACACTTTTCCCCGGTGGTACGTCATTCCACTCTACGTGTTCTTCTATCAGTCGTTGTGGTACGTGATTGGCCCTTGTTCCAGCTTGATGTTAAAAATGCCTATTTTATATGGAGATCTGCAGGAAGAAGTCTACATGCAGCAGCCTCCGGGGTTTGCTGCTGAGGGGAGTGTCATATGGTGTGTAGACTTCACAAGGCAATATATGGTCGTAAACAAAGTCCGCGGGCATGTTTTCAGAAGCTTTCAGATCTCATCCAGAAGTAAGGGTTCATAAGATCAAATGTTGACCAAGGTTGCAGAAGTCGGTAGTCGGTACTCGGTCGGCAGGGTCACTGACTAAGGATTAATCGACAGTCAGGAGAGTAATCGGATTTAGTCGGGCATTAGTCGGTTTTGATTTTTTTTAATTATTTTAATATATAAATCAAATTTTAATATATATACTATCATTTATCTTCATAATTTTAGCAAATTTAATATTTTCAAGAGCTTAAGAAATTATAGCCAAGAGAAGGAAAAATGAAGGAAGTTAAGATCAAACATTTAAAATGTTTGGTATATAACACTAGCAAATGTTCAAAAACACATATAACATGTCCAAAAAAATAATACAAGTAGGAAGGAAGACAAATCTATCAAATCAATCCTCAATGTCATTATCCAAATCCATCTCTTCTTCTTCTTCGTCGTCATCGTCATCATCATCATCATCATCATCATCTTCTTCTTCTTCTTCTATATCATCAAGATGTAACTCCTCGTTCTCATTCATCGGCGTAGCATTGGAGCTCGAAGATGAAGCTCCCTTGCTACGGTCAACTCGCTGGCTCCTTTGCATGTGCTACAGCACCCATGTCAATCCGGAACCTGGAAAAACCTCCTCATCATGAGCATCGACAACTCCAGTCCATTCAGCCATGTATGCACGATAACGAGATGAGAGAGGATCTTTTTTCTTTTTCAACTCGACGTTCCCGCAGGTTTGAATTGAAACGAACATACACAAGATCATTCAGCTTCTTCGTCTCCAATCTGTTCCTCTTCTTGGGTATGGATCTGAATATCAAAATTCAGATTTTAAATTTATATCAATTACTACGTTATAGTTTAGTAATCAAATTTGGTGGGTGGAATAGAGTCATTACCGAGTCAAATGTACTCCAGTTACGCTCACATCCGGAGGATGAAGACGTCAAGCTCAAGATCTTGATGGCCATGGCTTTCAAATGAAGCGTGTCATCTCCATGGTTACACCACCAATAAGCTATTTAAATAGAGAATTCGTCAATATAATTATACTATAATATTTCCAAAGAAAGAATTGTCCAGTAGTTAAAAATACCTGGGTCATAATTGTTGTCATTTGTCATCCTCTGTCTCACAGCTAAAGGCTTTCCAAAATCACCACGACCAAGTCTGTATGCTGGAAGCTCGTCCCTGGTAATTGCATCTTTGTACATCCAAATCTGGATAAAATCTTTCCATGCACTCCTTAAAGGGTACTGTCTAACAGTAACCCTATATTTCAAAAGCCAGACCCAGCTCGGATCCTCTATGTAGAAATCGCCCGCCTAAGCGACCGATTAATCCGACTAAGCGCCCGACTAAGCGGGTAGGCCCGACTATAGCCCGATTACCTCTATTCGAATCGGCCACCCCCCCGAGTCGCATAGTCGGGCCGACTAGTCGGCCTAGTCGGCCGACTTTTGCAACAGTGATGCTGACCACTCTTTATTTGTCCAGAAGACTCCCAGGGTACTGTTATTATTATGGTATATGTTGATGATATACTTGTTACGGGAGATGACATGCAGGGGATAAAGATGACAAAAGCATTTTTTAGATCATCAGTTTGTGACTAAGGATCTTGGTACTCTACGATACTTTCTGGGATTGGAGTTTGCGAGGAATGCGCAGGGTCTTGTGATGACCTAAAGGAAATATATTACAGATATGCTGAGACAGGTATGATCGGGTGTCGACCCTCCACTACTCTCATGGATCCTAGTATGAAGTTATATGGAGATGATACAAAGGAAGTTAACAAAAGAAGATATAGAGAAATGGTGGGAAAACTTCTCTATATTAATATCACTAGACCTGACATTGCTTTTGCGGTTAGTTGAGTGAGTCAATCCATGGAACATCCCAGACAGGTACACATGGATGCTGTATATATGATACTACGATATCTAAAGTCGTCTCCAGGTGCAGGATTGTTGTTCAGGAAAGAAAGCAAATCTCTCTATCTCTGCATGTGTTTATGCAGATTATGCAGGATGTCTTTGGGGACCGGAAATCTATCTCAGGGTATGCAGTATTTGTTGACAGTTCTTAGTTTCTTAAAAAAGCAAGAACATACAATGGTGGCTAGATCTAGTGCGGAATATGAGTACAGAGCCATGGCACATGCAAGTACGAAGATGCTTTGGGTTCGAGCTGTATTAGCAGATCTGCATATAGATGTACCATTGCCCATGCAGTTACAATGTGGCAATATCAAGCAGCATTATTTATTGCTAATAATTCTGCATTTCATGAAAGGATGAAGCATATTGTGGTAGACTGCACTATACCAGGGATATGATTTAGAAGGGCGTTTCTACTTCTCATGTCAGTTAGGAGAGTAGACTGCAGATATCTTTACTAAGCCGCTGTTTCAGAAATGTTCTTCCAAGCTGAGCACGATTGACATTTATGCTCCATCTTGAGGGGGAGTGTAGAGATATTTCTAGTATATGTATACTCATGTGTCATGTTTACTTTTATTGTTCCACCTTATGTAATTTACCCATAGGCTTCCTCTATAGAAGAGAGCCTAGGGTTCCTTGTAATAAACAAGTTCTCATTTTCTCTAACATATAATATATAACATTGCAATATATGATGAAATTATGAAGATAAGAACTTGAATGAAAGGATGTGTAAATTCCATAAACCTATCTACTAAATTTCGACCCAATCAAAAATAGAATCATTACTCATTAAAATACTAAAGACAGACAAGACAATATATATGACTAATATATAAAATATGACAACAATGACATGCCTTAAATCTAGTCTTGCTTTTTTCTAGTTGCTATATTACGTTACTCATTATGTCACCTCTCTTAACACTAGCTTTTCTTTAAGTTTTATGGATTGTATATTTAAAAGCATAATATTAAGAATTTCTTGAAAAAATTAGACAAGTTTAGTGCTTAATATGAATATGAACAAAGTGAAAATTCCAACTATTCATTTGTAAATATATATCCTAGACAACTATACATTTATAAGCATCTAAAACTACCAATAAGACAATTTAAATCCTTAAAAAATGCTTTAAATTCCAGAAAACGCCTCACAGACCGCCTCGCCTCGCCTCGACCGCCTCGCCGCCTCGGACCGCCTCAACCTTCTGAGGCGTACACCTCATCAATTCCATCTGAGGCGTATGCCTCGAAGCTAAAGAGCACCGCCTCGTTCCGCCTCGACCACCTCGAGGCTAGCCTTTTAATATCATACTCCTAAGGAGACTCTTCTGTCTCGCCTTTTAATTGGAAGTGCATCCAATAGAGGGAAAGGTCTACTCCAAAACTACACCCCAGAGACGGGTGAGAGAGACTTTTCGAAAAAGCCGCTCTAGAAAGTGGCCCGACTAGTACGGGCAAAGGAGCTCATACGAAAAACTGAAAATGGAGGATCCCCCGCATGGGTATCCTAAAGTAGAGGGTCAGCGGAGCTGATCAAAAGTCGGGATCCCAACGGGGCGTAAAAACACTGCGATCTCATGTAAAACCGTGAAAAAGACTGGGATCGTAGACCTCGCACTTGGCGGCCATTGCCCGAACTAGGATTTCTATCTCTCGCCCAGTTGAGGGTTACCGCGTCCTCGCACGGTCAGGTGTAAAGGTCACTATGACCAACAATATTAATTGTCACCATTGATTCCCTATCACACTTTATATGCTTGACTACTCAGCTCTTTCTTTTTGTTGACTTTACAAATTTAATTATTTCGTTACTACTTGTCATTGTTGATATATATGTATATATAAATGGTGGATCATACTAAGTGCTCATTTGGTTTAGGATTATTGGTCGTTATATTCTCAAAAAATATTTATTGGGTTCAAGAAGAAGGTATTTTATAAACAACGACTGAGTTGTACCGATTCATTTATCTGATATTTGTTTCAAGTTATTTTAAGTAAAAAAAATTATTGACTCTCCACTTTTAATTATAATTATTACATCGAATGACACCGCCTGGAAATGGAGCTCCGTGTGCTCAAAAGCGAGGTCTTGCTGGAGATGTGGTGGAGACATCACTTTGGAGTTGCTTGTGTGTACCTTGCAGGTGTGGCATGTGCGAGTCGATTACACTAGAGAGGAACATCACATGTGAAAGATAACAATGCATCGAGGTTTATTATGGCATCATAATGCGAGCCCTCTAGTTGCTTACGAGATGGTAGGGTTTAGGGTTAGCTGTACTATTGCATTACTGATCGCACGATAGGGTTGGCATGTTTGTGGTTTCCCTAAAACACATTGATGAAGCTTCTACAAGTTCTGTGCATGCTTTGGATTCAAAGATTGTGCGCTGATGCGTCCTAGAGATCTATGTATCCATGAACCTTGGTAGGTGGATGAACCTTTTAGGGTTCCGGTAGAGGAACCCTCACCATGAAGTGCACATGCTGGGTGGTTGTCGCCTTCGTGCCTTGCAGAATTACGGTTTCATCAAAATCCTGGAATAAATTATGAGGAAACAAAATTTTTGAACTATAACAATGAAGACCTTCGGAACATGAAGAAATCTCAAACATGAACACATTCAAAACTGTAGAAAACGACAATGTGGAAGCCAATAATCGGAGATAATTATGAAGTACACACACGTTTACGTGGAACCCTGCTCCATAAGAAGCCGAATCTCTATATTAGACTCTCTCAACGAATACAAGTGGTGTGGTGTACTGCTTCTTATAGTCCCACAAATATTTCCAAGTTCCAATAATAAACAATGTGGGACTAAATTGTGCATGTGGTAATTGGACCTGTAGGGATCCATTTACCCATCTATGGACGCGTACTCTAACACTCTTCCTCAAGTTGGAGCATGCAATTCTCAGCTTGGACAAATAGAAAGAAAAAACTCACTTATTGAATACACGACATCACCGACAATATCTACTCAACGCAAACTTTGTTGGTTGCCTCTTGAGAACATTGCTTCTCATGCTATATCGATGATGTGAAACTGAAGGGTTGGAGTGGAATGAGTCTCCTCTTCGGAGAACTGTTCTTTGTACTATGCTTGTCAAAGTCACTAGAACTGGAATGTGTCTCCTCGTCGAAGAATGTTTGCTTAGTATTGCGTAGAGTCACTAAATGAAATGAGTCTCCTCGTTGAAGAACTCTGGCTTAACGTGTTAAAATATATTGCACCATGTGAAAACTTATCCTATCTGTCTGAAGGGTCAAGCATCGTGAGAATATCCATACACATATCTAAAAAGTTGGTTACTTTGATAGGGACCTCAGAGGAATCTCATACTGGAGTTCACAAACACTGAAGAAAGTCGTGGGAATATCATGTACTGGAGGTCACAATCGCTAGAGAAAGTTGTGAGAGTATTCAAACTCCGTTCTTGGTCATTGTAGATGCAGGCTATAATGGATCTCCTCAGTCAGAGAACTTTGAGAAATTGTCACTCGAACATGGATTGCATTCATGGTAGAATATGAACCTGAACTGGAGAACTCTACCCAATACTCCCTTTTCTCCCATACTTGTCGGAAAAGGATGGCATCGACCAAGTTGCGAGAAGAATTAACATGGGAAAACAAAATCATAATCTCATCATTTTTTTCAATAAGCCGACCTCTCCTTTTTTTCCTAGTTTTTTCTCCTTTTTTTAAACTATCGACCTCTTTTTTTCAGCCCGTCCTTTTTTAAAAATCAACGTGGCCCAATTGGGCCCAAAAAATTGTCACCTTCCCTGCCCCCCCCCCCCAAATAGTGTAGCAGCCCAACATTTGGCTTAGAAGTTTCCGCTCTCTTCTTTTGAATAATTTCAAGAAACCAGACCAAAAGGTCGAAAATTGTAGCCTCTCTTTTTTTGGCATTGGGCCCATATTGGGGCTTTAACTTGTCAGACCTTCCCATTTTTTAGTTGTCGTCGAACTCTTCAGTAGTTGAATAAGAACATAATAAAAAATAATAATCTTCAAGAATAAATGCAAAAATCGAACCCATTCTGATATCATGTTGAAAATGACAATGCAAAAGAGATCAATAAGAGAAAATTAGATAATAACCATGAAGAACACACGGGTTTACGTGGAACCCTACTCTATTAGGAGCAAGATGAAACTAGGGGAACATGCCACTATTTATCGGATGTGTATATTGAACTTTCTCAATGAATATATGTGGTGCATGTCTTCTTATATAGCCCACCAATATGACCATGTCCTTCTAATAGATGACGTGGGACTAAACCTTGGTTTGATAAAAAAAGTTCAGGGATCGAGAGCGATGCTCTCGACCTAATTTTGAAGCTGAAATAGTGGGGAAATGAGGGAAATGGGGTATCTTCAATGAGTAATGGAGTAGAGATCGAGGGCTCGATTCGTGTAGAATCGAGGTGATTTGATGGATCGATTAGATGAAGAACATGAAATGGAAGAAAATGAGATGGTTGGCGTGTCGAGAACAAGGTTAAGTCACAATGAACGATGGTCGGAGTCTAGAGCTCCGGCGAACTACGATTTTTGGATTTTAACTAAAAGAAGATGAAATCAAAGCAAATAAAAGGCTAATCTACGTTAAGAGCTAAAATACGAAACTAAAAACCTAACCTAATAGTTCCAACCTGATCGGAAGGACCTGGAAGAAGAGCTCTCCTGAAGAGAACTACGACGTTGGCGGATCGACCTCCACCCTTCTCCTCACCGTGGAACTGTGGGTACACCTTCCTGTCACAAAGTAGCATACTCCAACTATGGTTCTTGGGGTTATGGGTGGATGAGAATGGATCAAACTTTGATTGGAGGATGAAGATGTTATAGAGGTCTCCGCTCCTTTTTTTGGTTTAGAAGTCTCCGTTCCCTTTTTTTGAATAATTTCAAGAAACCAGACCAAAGGGCCTAAAACTGTAGCCTCTCTTTTTTGGCATCGAACCCATATTGGGCTTTAACTTGTTAGTTCCTCCCCCCTTTTTTTAATTGTAGTTGAACTCTTCAGTACTTGAATAAGAACATAATAAAAAATAATAATATTCAAGAATAAATACAAAAATCGAACCTGTTTTGATACCATGTAGAAAACGACAATGCAGAGGAGAATAATCGGAGAAAATTAGATAATAACCATGAAGAACACACTGGTTTACGTGGAACCTACTCCATTAGGAGCA
The DNA here is from genome assembly GCA_037367405.1 of Ottelia alismoides. NCBI lineage: Eukaryota > Viridiplantae > Streptophyta > Magnoliopsida > Alismatales > Hydrocharitaceae > Ottelia > Ottelia alismoides. The sequence goes on from JAZKJV010001551.1 coordinate 493,774, forward strand.
GGATGAAACTAGGGGAATAAACCACTAAGTGTTATATGTGTTTATTGAACTCTCTCAATGAATATATGTGGTGCATGACTTCTTTTATAGCCCCACAAATATGATGACCAATTCCTTCTAATAGATGATGCGGGACTAAACCACGTGCATTGGACCCTAGAGGGATTGAATTACCCACTCATGGACACATAGTCTAACAAAGATAAATCTTCACAAACAAAACCAAATCGAATCCGCTTCGATACCATGCATAAAACAATAATGCAGAAGCGTAATCAACCACGAGTGAACAACCTCAAAGAGTTGATGTTTTATTAAACTCTCTCAATGAGTACAAGTTGTGTGTAGAATCTTATATAGATCCAACCAATATGACCAAGTCCTACTAACAAACGATGTAGGACTAACATGAGTGCATGGGGTAATTGGACCACGAAGGAATCCAATTACCCATCTATGTACACATACTCTAACAACCATTGTTGGTACTCTGGATTGAAAACACCATACTTGTATTTTAGAATCCAAACAAAATATATCCATCCTTTATTAATCAGTGCCATAATAATTATTGTACACATAAACAAAGACCAACCTTATGATGATGCAGGTGTATTTTCGTTCATCATGAATCAATGATGTCTAGCCATACCTTGAATCCTCTGCTAACATTTTCTTTTATCTTCTTCCTAATACAACTCATTGTTCCATAGATCATTCCTATAGTCAGGTTTTTATTATTGTCCACAATCCTAAATATGGACACATCAAATTTCATGATTTTCATGACCCATTTTACATTATCTTAGAATTGGAGATCGTTGATCAATGATTCCACCTTCCTCCCTACTTCGTTTGAGCCTCGCATATCTCAAGCCATTCGCCTTAAGAACATACAGATTTCAAATTTATTGAGTTATTTCAAGCATTGCAATGTTATAAAATTAGTTGCAAACCTTGTTATCCCATGCCTGATTAGTTCCTCATTGCACATCCTCATCATCAATGCAAAACTTTGATATTGGAGTGTAATAGAGGGGTAATTAGATCTCTCCAAGATCCAATTACCACCCACTCATGTTTAGTCTCACATCTACTATCTGTGGAACTCTTGTCTGTCTGTGGGGCTATATAAGAAGCCCTACACCTCCTGTACTCATTGAGAACCTTTAATATAAGATTCGGCTCTTTGAGGCCTTCTTCCGTGGTTTCATCACACTCCTTCGAGAGTAGGGTTCCACGTAAAAACCCTAGTGTTCAATGTTTATTTTTTCTTTTTTATCGATTCGATTCCGCAGTTCTAGATTTGAACATGGTATCAGAGCAAGTCGGTTTTGGGATTGTCTTCAATATTTAGTTTTGATTTATTACCTTATATGAATTCTGGAAGTTTCAATCTGAGTCAAATTCAAGGCTAGGGTTCCTAATGGAACCCTAATTCTACAAGGCTATGCCGATTCCCATATTGTAGTTCCGTCTCCTATAGCATGCAACGGTAAGGGTTCCCTTACTGGAATCCTAAATCTCCCTGCATATAGAGTCTTGTCAACTCCCAACGGTACCACATTTCATATTCTTCCATCTCAATGTAGATTCCCTCTTGTCTAGTCTAGCAGCAAGATTCAAACATGGGCAGGCACAGCCCCGATGCTCGCATTCTCTGATGCGCAACTCCCTTGGCATCAACCGCATGATCCAACTCCCCCATATAGTGCTTGCCCCTCATTAGATCATGTCACTATTCTAGAAAAAAAAGGGAGAGGAAGAAGCCAGAGAAGAACATCTCAACTATCCAACATAATGGGGTCACGCGAGGCACGATTTGAAGCTCCAGGCCATATATACCTCCAACAAGACCAACCACGACGCCAATGTCAAGACAACTTCCCCAGGCATTGTCGATTGAAGAGCTCGAGGTTGCCTTCCATATCGATGCACCTCACACGATCGACATAACCCCCTCCAGGCTCCAAGCAGTCCCATGCGACAGTGATGTAAGTGAGCCCAATTGGAGGCAGCCACAACTTAAGGGCCAATTGAGTCGTGAGCAATAAAAAATGGAGGGAGGAAGGGCTTCTAAAAAAGAGCCAATATTTATTCAAAAAAGAGGGTTCCATTCAGTTTGGCCCAATGGGGTTTGTATTCAAGAAAAAAAGAGTTGGTTAAAAGTAGATGTTTTTTTTAAAAAAGGGCTATCGTACAAAAAGGAGTCATACGAAAAAAGCGGAATAATCGAAAAAAGAGAGATGTCTACCAAAAAATGATGATTTGTGCAAAAAAACGAGAGAGAAGCACAAAAAAAGGAAAGAAAAAAAATGCATTTTTTGTTTCTCCCAACTTGATCATCCACACTCTTTAATCAATCAAGTATGGGAGAAAGGGAGAGTTGGAGATGGAACATATTCTTCAGGACTTCTACTGCCAAACCATGACCGACAGATCGACACTCTAGATTGCTACCGCTATCATCCATCTTCACCAAGCATCGACTACTTCGTCGGGGTGTCTCTATCCCCCAACTACTACTCCGCGCTGAACTTCCTTCTTCTATTGCGACTCTTCTCCAGGCACAACAGAGGTACATCCCGGTGACCTGAGCGTCGCAGACCCGTCACTGATCGAAGTCTTCTACCTACATCAACTATATATTCTTTTCAGATGTATCGAGTAAAGATGAGTTGTGTACTTTTTTCTTTTTGTTGCAAGCTGCATCTTTCTCTACTCCAGCTTGAGGGGGAGTATTGGAGTATGTAATACCACCCACTCATGTTTAGTCTCACATCTACTATTTGTGGGACTCTAGTCTGTTTGTAGGGGATATATAAGAAGCCCGCACTCCTATACTCATTGAGAAGTTTTAATAGAACATCCAACCCTTTGAGGTCTTCTCCTGTAGTTTCATCCCACTCCTTTAGGAGTAGGGTTCCACGTAAAAACCCTAGTGTTCGTTGTTTATTCTTTCTTGTTTATTGATTTGCTTCCGCAATTCTAGATTTTACCATTTGGAATAGTTGTAAAGGAATGTGGTGATCACGAAATATAAAACTTATTAAATGAAGCATGTGAATCGATCGATTAAGTTCACTTTAAGCATGAGGAGCAATATAAATAAACAATACCAAAAGCATAATACTGTTCAATCACAAAGGTAATCAAGCAAACACAAAGGAGGCATATATTTTTCCGAGGTAATTCAAATAGGGCAAAAATCTTGACCACTGTCGTTCAAACTTGGGATTTCAACTGATCGAATCTTTCAATGCCTTTCCATTACTAGCTACTTTAAATAAGGCCGGCTCTTGCTCAATTACATCGTGCAATTCTAGAAAGCCTCTAAAATCAAACTTCTCTTTGATTGGAAGATTGACTCTCACATCCTTAGCACCTTGTGCAATGATTATAAAACTCCTCTCACATAAAATGATACGCAAAGCAATATAAGGTAATAAAGAGTGATTTTACATATCAATGTTGCGCAAGGTTGATGCAATAAGGTATAAATGCGTAAGATCTTCTCTCACAAAGAAGGGATTTGGAATCAATGAGTGAATGCTCTTTCAACATTAGAATGCTGTGAAAGAGTGTCCAAAATGTGTACAAGAGTGTTAGAAATGAATGACCTTAACACTACTTATATAAGGTCTTAAATTAGTTGTTTAGGAAGTTAACAAAATTAGTTGATGAATGGATATGTTAGTCGGCTTTAGTAAGCATTGCCATTTAAAATGAGTGCGCATGGTAAAGCTCTTTGACTGAAAAATATTTCAATTGAATGAATCACAAGGCTCATTCGATTGATGATTGACCACAGACTGATAGGTTGATCAAGAGATGCTAATGGTCAAGTGATTGTTGATTTGATTGTGAACACGATTTATCGACTGATGAAAATCATTAGTTGGTTAGACAAATCAATCGACTAAAAATCCATTTAGTCGATTGATTGCTTTCAAAAATTGATTTCAGCTGGAGATGTTGTTATGCATATGCATGAGATTTACATTGCAACTTTATCAGTAAATTACAACTCTTAGAACTCTTGATCTTTGTCTTCTTGGTCTTTATTTCATCCTTAGCATTAATTTTTATGTTGATGTAGCTTTTTGTAGCCCCATCAGCTTGATCACATCTTCTAACTTGAACTTCATTACTTTCACTTTTGTCATTGTGTACTTTGCTGGTTGAAAAACAATCTAATTCGATAACCACATTTTGGCATGATTAAAACAATGCATGTATTCATGCATGCTACTAACGATCCCCTCTTTTTATGACGATTACTATTTTCTGTTTAGCAAAAAGGTTCAAGTGTAGTATCATATTTTTTTTGGAAATTACTTTTCATATCTCTCACCCTTTTTGATATTATCAAAAAGTAAAGTTTACGATTTAAAAAATCTTTTGAAAATAACTTAGTAGATATTAAGTGTATCTTGATACGAAAAAAACAACTTTTTCATTTTATGTTTCAAGCTCCCTTTTTTTTGCTTTAGAGCCCCCTTGATTTTATACTTAAGCCCTCCTAAAAGAATGAAGGGATCATATACCCAATGCCATGTCTCAAACTTTTTTTGAGAAAAGGTGGGATGAACCTCCAATAGAGGTCCATCCAAAAAATATATTATATAAACTAAAAAAAGAGTATTTACACCCGTCATGTTTCAAAAAGGACGTTGGCATGTCTAAGTACATTCTCAAAATAAAATCTCCTGCCACAAAGAATAACGACATTTCTACCTAGCATTAACGCCAGATTAGCACACAAGTCTTCATCATCCCTTCCTCCGAGCATGACCAATGTCTGCCAATGGAAGCTCAAAATGCAACCCTATCACTCCATTGGACACCCAGAATGTTTGTACTGTGCCGTGCTTCAATAGATCCAAGGCACTTAAAAAAGAGATGGTCAATGTCCTTGGACCCTTCACACCTTCGGTATCCCGCTTCAATACCGGGAAAGATCCTTGCTCGTCATGTTTCCGTCAAAATGCGCTCTCTTCTCATAGCCATAAGAACACCCAAACACGTGTAGGGATCTTCCAAGTCTAGATACTAGCACACTCCGTGGAAATGCCGCATTTGACAGTGAAGGTTAAGCCGAGATCACTCTATATGCCTTTTTGATCGTGAACGTCCATCTCTCCAGCACCAAGAGTCTCTACCTTCTGAAGGCACCTCCAGCATTGACAACCTGCCAGAAAGATAAATAAAATTTTCAACTCTTTGGTTCGACAATTCGGTCACAAAATCAGGAGGCCAAGAACCTTTTGCCTAGACATCTGCAATACAAGATTCCTTGTCCACTACAAGAGAAAAAAGCCAGGGGTACATATCACAAAGGGCACCCTCTTTGGACCAATCATCTTACTAGAAACAAAAACAAGCCAATCACCTAAAATCGGCCGCAACGAGATTGTTAGGATCGGCGTGACAGAACAAATACGTCTCCAAAAAGTGGATGGTGAATTCATAACATCAACACATGCGCACATGCTGGGCAACATAGTATAAATAGATCTTATCAATCTAGATAGAAGATCACTCCCACCACCCCAATCCTCAGCACCCACTTCCCAAGCATTGCCTTATTCATATCAGCAATCCGCAACACCTCCAGCCCCCCATCCTTGGTCGACGTAGTCACTTCTGACCAATCTACTAGTGCAATTCCCTTTCCATCACAGGTCGATGATCAAAAGAAATGCCGCATTAATGCCTCTGGATAGTTAAGTTCATGAATACATCAACGCATAGAAGATCCAAATAGAGAATAAAGTTCATGAATACATCAGTGCATAGAAGATCCAGATAGATAAATTAAATGGCTATTAATTGTATATTGTGCACTCAGTGAGACTGAGTTTGATTTAGCAAGTTGGTATTGGTATCATATCTCAAAACTGCTCATAAGATATGGGAATGTCTCCAGATCACTCATGAAAATACGAGTAGAGTCAAGGAGTCTCATGTTTGTATCCACACACAAGAATACGAGATGTTCAAGATGAAGAAAAAAGAGAGTATCAAGGACATGAATGTCCATCCTAAAACAACTGACAATCAGCTTTGAAAGTTGGGAAGAGTATTACTACCTAGAGAGCTGCCTACAAAAGTTTTGCACTCACTCTCACCTAACTGGGAGCAAAGGCAATAACTACCAAGGAGTCTGTCAATTTCAAGACAGTGAGTCTCGATGACTTACTAGGTAATCTTCTTGCTTATGGAAACAAGCTTGATACAATAATGATGAAGAACAACCAAAGAAGATTTTGCCATTCAAAGCCACTCAAGTAAAAGACTTGAAGTAATATTCGAATGAAGAGGAAGGTATGGATATCGCTGTAATAGGGTGACAATTCTAAAAATTCCCCAAGAATACGAAGATTTGTTTCCCTAATAAGAGAAGTAATAGTGCTTCATGTACAAGAAGTCATGACAATTAAAGAACTGATATATGCTAAAAACAAAGCAAACTTATAAACAGAAAGAGGAGAAGAAGGCATTCCAAGCCACTTGGGACAACTCTACCAACAACGACCATGATAACAAAAGTTCATGCTTAAGACTAGAAGGCATCATGATATCATCTATTCAGACAATGAGAACAAATGTCTTATAATGAGCCTTTTAAAGTTTCTCAAGATCTATTTATAGATGTTAAGAAACATGAAAAGGAAATAGAAAAGTTAAAAGAAAATAAATGAGAACATGTTTAAAGAAAAAAGTTCTTTGCAATCTACCTTAGAAGTTTTCGTAATTAAAACTTAAAATCAAATCTAGCTACTATTAAAAGGAAAAGTTTCTTCTAGTTTAAAATTTGTTGAAAGGGAAAAAAAGAATTCTTTTCGTTATGTACCAAAGATATTTTGCAAAATAACCCTGAGGATCCAAAGTACAAATGATACCAAAAAAATGAACCTGCAAATATCGTGGTCAACCAAGCCTATATGTGCAAAAGGTTGAATGACTTGATACACCATCGAAAGTAGAATATGTATCAGCAAAAGGAGCATCCAATTCAAGAAAGACGATAATGGATGCAACCGCTGTGGAGAAAAAATATTCGAGAAGTCCACCTCCACTAAGAGTATTAGGTGACTTTAAATATTTGATGCATGGAGGGGATGTTGGTAGGAGTTGAAGGAGATGGAGGGTCGGGGGAAAGTGCCTCTGGAGAGTAAGGGAGATTCGGTGCGGCCGTCGTATCGATAGTTGAAGGAACGTAGGAGGGATGCAAGGAAGAAGGCCACCATCGAAGATTACCATAATGTGAGAGGAGGTCGAGGTGGAACGGATGGTTGCAGTAGAGAGGATGGTCGTTGTTGGGGTGGAGGGACACCCTTTCTTGACATCGTCATTATTTCAAGTGTGGCATGGGGGGTCACTTAACGCGATGGTGTCCGACTCGAAATCGAGTTTGCTACAAATGTAGATAAGAGGGATAGATTCACAAGGAGTGATTTTCGAGTTCCACCACTACGCGGAGCATGGCTGTTGATGACGGTGATGCGAGGAAGAGGGAAGAGGTTGTTGTGACCTAAGGGGACACAATTGAGGGTGTGCTAATTGCAGAGGGCTCGAACGAGGACCTGAGAGCGGTGATCGACATGCTGGATCTAGGACATGCAGTAAGTTGGGTAGAGGACACAATTTGGCTCTCAAATACTTATGTACTCGTGGTGTAGAGATGGAGGTGGTTGGATTCCTTGCTAATTGTGGAGGTTTGTTCCCACCAAAGGTGTGTTGGCATAAGCCGCGTCTACGCGATGAGGCGACGGAGATGTCGCCTTGATGGGTGGTAGAGATTCATGGACTTTCGGTGAGATGCTGGGGGGCCTCCGGGCCATTAGAGATGCGTTACGATCGATGGGTGTTATGGAGAAAGTTTTGCGATCAGGGTTACGCCTGGGTGAAGATTGGGCATACATGTGCTGATGTAGGGCCCTCCGAAAGATTTTGCCGGTGGAGGTCTCCTTCCTAGTTGGAGGAGTAGTCTTTGAACTTCGATCTAGATGAGGGCTTGATGCATGATTCAGAGCTTGGTGATGGAGTTGCAACAACTGCGAAGGAGTTCTCTTAGTCGAATGCATGCATGCAGTCAGATGAGCCCATAGTGAAGCTTCTGGTGGCTACCTCAGCCTCGCCTCATCCGGTAGCGCATGATCTTCAAAACGATCAACGGTTTTCGGTCGAGATTTGCACATGAAATTACCGTGTCTGATGGACTCCTTTCCTATTTTGGGAATGCCACCATTTCACCCTTTTTTGGAAGAGATATTTTTGGCGGGGGCTGTGGGCAGAACCATATTCCTTGGCTCGAGTCAGGTCTCGGACCCGATTATCACTAATGGAGCTGGAGTCTATGTTGATCCGGGTGTGTCAACTTCTTATTTCAAGGATATGGGCGCCTCAACCTTTTCTCTCTCGAATCGGGTAATAAGTAAGAGCCTAATCAAGACTCCTTTTCCTCTTACACATGTTCTAAATTGCATGATGAGGGGGCATGGAGGCCACTCCGGGCCTCGCTCGAGGGAAGGGGAAGTCACGAGGCTGCCATCAACGAAGCTTGCAAGTGGACTTCTTCCGCTATGGATGTTGCATCTGGAGAGGATTTGGGGAACGGGGGTTTGGAGGAAGGAACTGGGGAGATGAAGGGAGGAGGGAGAAGTAATGGTTGCGGGGGCTGGAAGTCGATGGAGGGGAGTGAAGTGTGGGTGGCAGAAGTGTTGGGAAGTGCTTATGTGGCTCACAGTAAGAAAGATGAGAAATGAATCTTGTTACCGGAAAGAGCTTGAAGGAAAGGAGGTTGATAATGGGGGAAGGTAGCAGAAGAGTGATGGGCGATCCAATTCTCTCCTTCGCATGTAAAAGAAGAAAGTCGGAGGCTCAATAGTGGCTGGAGCAGGAGTTTGAAGACCGAACAGTAGGAGGTTCATGCCATGGTAGTGGTGAGGATACCAGGGAGGTAAACTCGATGTTGGAGGAATATGAACCATGGAAGGCCATATCGACGATATATTGGTATCGACAGGTGACTGATATATCGTCAATATGGCTGATATTTGACATTCCAAGGCCATTTTCTTCACAAAATCGGTTCGATATGGCTTCAATATATCACGAGGGACATTCTGCGGATAACTTGTGTAGTATGCTTGGCATTCACGCGTGGGTTATGGAGTGTCTCGTGATTGTCATACTTATTAACGAAGCTTGCAGGTGGACTACTTCCGCTATGGATGTTGCATCTGGAGAGGATTTGGGGAATGAGGGTTTGGAGGCAGGAGAACTGGGGAGAGGAAGGGGGGGGAGGGAGAAGTAATGGTTGTGGGGGCTGGAAGTCAATGGAGGGGAGTGAAGTGTGGGTGGCGGAGGTGTCGGGAAGTGCTTATGTGGCACACAGTAAGAAAGATGAGAGACGAATCTTGTTGCCGGAAAGAGCTTGAAGGGAAAGGAGGTTGATAATGGGGGAAGGTAGCAGAATAGTGATGGGCGATCCAATTCTCTCCTTTTCATGTAAAAGAAGAAAGTTGGAGGCTCAATAGTGGCTGGAGCAGGAGTTTGAAGACCAAACAGTAGGAGGTTCATGCCATGGTAGTGGTGAGGACACCAGGGAGGCAAACTCGATGTTGGAGGAATATGAACCATGGAAGGCCATATCAGCGATATATTGGTATCGACAAGTGACTGATATATCGTCCATATGGCCGATATTTGACATTCCAAGGCCATTTTCTTCACAAAATCGGTTTGATATGGCATCAATATATCATGAGGGACATTCTGCGGATAACTTGTGTAGTATGGTTGGCATTCACGCGCGGGTTGTGGAGTGTCTCGGGATTGTCATACCTATCGTTAACCCTCCGAGTGGGTCATAATGAAGATCGTCAGATGGAATGTGAGAGGGTTGCGGGATAGGGAGAAGAGGAAAGGTCGATTGGAGGTTTGTTGAGTTCTTGGCATGCTGATGTATTATTTTTGTTCTTACTGGAGTCGAAGATAGATAGCTGGCATTCGTTTCGTTGGAGGTCATTGGGAATCAGAGATTAGTTCAAGGTGATACCATCAGTGGGGAGTGCAGGAGGTGTGGTGTTGGCGTAGGATGGAGACTTATTTTTGGCCTTGGAAGAAAGACTAGGAGTAAAATCGGTTTCTGTATTGTTGGAATATTGATCCGATGCTGGTTGGACACTACTTACCTCAGTTTATGGAGTGTCTAGGGGTACACGTGACCCAGATTTTTGTAAGAAGCTGAGATCAACTAGGAGGGAATTTTCAAACATCCATTGGATTGTTGGTGGGGACTTTAATGTGTCAATGCTTGCTTTGGATCGCCCTGGTGATAAAGCGGGGAGGGATCCATGCTCAATTGATTTTATGGAGTTTATGGGGCAAATAGCATTGGAAGTGTTGGATGGCACGAATGGGAGGTTCACTTGGTGTAACACCCATCGAAATCTCTCTCGTATCGTTTCTTGATGTCGGTAAGCTATTGGAGCTCTTCCCTCTATCCACCGTGCATGTACTTCCTAGATCAACATCGGATCATACACCCATTTGTTGGGAGTCGGAGATGGGACGATTCCAAGATCGATGCTCATATTTGAAAGAGCATGGTTGATGGACAACGAATTCAGGGAGATGGTTGCAAGTTGTTGGGCTCCTTACAGGTGGACGTGTTAGTTGTGTAGAGATTGGCCCAGAATATCACATGTTTGCATAAGATGGTGAAGCATAGGAAAGAATTGTGTCAGAGCTGCATCATGCTAATCAAGAAAGTTGGTGGTACGACATGAATTTCAGAAGGTTGTAGGCGAGGATGACATGATGAAGGAGGTAGAATGACGTCAGAGATCTAGACAAAGGTGAGTGAAAGAGGGGGATGCAAAGAAAAGATACTTCCACGTTGTGGCGAGTGGAAAGAGGAATTTGATACACGACCTGTAGGTCGAGGGTGAGAGGATTCAAGGGAATGGAGCGATTGATGCTTTAATTATGGATCACTAGCGGGAATCCAACAGGACACCTTCCACCAGGTCCAGGTGGCTTGGTAGTAGGTCAAGACTTTGAGGCCTAAACAACAGGAGTTGCTTAACTCCTCTTTCACCAGGGAGGAGGTACGAAGGGCGGTTTTTGACCTCAATGCAGATGGACGCATAGGACCAAATGGCCTTTCGGCATTTTTTTACAGAGAGTTATGTTATGTGGTTGAGGAAGATGTCATGTCATTGATTATGGAGTTTAGAGAGGTGAATAGGGGCATGGAGAAGCTTAACATATCTTTGCTATTCTTGATCTCGCCAAGATAGGGTGTTGAGCGAGTACACGATTTTAGACCCATAGCATTACCTAATGCTATTTACCTCATTGTGGCTAAGGCACTGACCAATTGGCTTAGGGATGTTCTGGATAATCTTGTTCTACCAGCTCAGACGGTTTTTATTTCGAGACATCAGCTACTGGAGGGAGTGGTAGTGGCGTCAGAGATTGATACAGATTGGAAGAGAAGAGGGGTGGTTGGTTTTCTCTAGAAGGTGGACTTTTCAAAGGCTTATGACTGTATGTGCTGGAAATTTATTTGGGCTTCACTAGTCATGAGGGGATTCCCAAGCATCTGGATTGATTGGATGAAGAGATGCGTTATCATCTCCTCAATTCCGGTGCTTGTTAACGGAAAACAGGAGGGGGTTTCTTCCAACCATAAAGGGGGTGAGGCAGGGATGCCCCTTAGCTCCCCTCTTGTTGATGTATTCATGAACTTTATTCTCTATCTGGATCTTCTATGCATTGATGTATTCATGAACTTTATTCATGAACTTGAAATCCTTCACCACGTATCACATTTCAAAATCGCCTCATCTTCGTCTTCCACTTCGAGTAGTTAGGGCCATTAGAGAATGATAATCAGGTGGTAGAGTTTCATTTGTTCCTTAATCTATAGCTAGCCATAGCATTTAGGTTCGTTGCGATGTCAAATTTAAAACTTATTCATGGAAGAGTATTCATAAACAAATCGATCAATTAAGTCTCCCATAAGCTACTGAATCAACACAAACATACAATATGAAAGTCCTAGTATTGTTCAATTACAAAGATAATCAAGAAAACAACAGTGGGCATATATAATTTTTTACAATGAAATCCAAATGGGTTGAAAACCTCAATTTGAGCTCATACTCGAGATTTCAACCGATTGAATTTCTTAGTCCCTTTCCATTTTCAAGTTGTTTTAAACAAGGGCAGCTCCTTTTCAATATACATCTTGCAATTCTAGAAAGCCTCTATAATCAAACTTCTCTAGACTGAAAAGCAGCTCTTACAACCTTAGTACCTCGTACAATACTTATACATGAAAGAAGATACTCGCAACCTCAAATAATATGTTATGCAGTGTGAGGTAAATGGGGAACAATCTTACAGATGAATGCTACCCAAGGTCAATGCAACGAGGCACCATTACACAAGACCTCTCACAAAGAACGGAGAGGGAGGCAATTGGAGACTCTTCTTTCAATACTAAAATATAGAGCAAGAGTGTGGAGAATGTACTGAAGAGTGTTTGACATGAATGCCTTTTTAACATTCCTTACAAGGGCTTAAAGTAGCCATTTTAGGAAGTTGCCAAATGCTAGTTGATGAACGAATGTGTTGGTTGTCTTTGGTAGATCTTGCCATTCATAATGAGTAATCTTGAGAAAATTTGTCACTGAAACATATTTTGATCAGTTGAACAACAAAACTCAGTGGGTAGAATGGCCAGTCAGCTGTTAGATTGACCAAAGGATGTAATGGATAAGTGACTGCCCGAACAAGATTAGTCGACAAATTGAAATTATCAGTCAGCTGGACATAATTCAGTCGATTGGATATGCATGAGGTTTACCTTGCAACTCTCTTAATAAAATACAGCACTCAGAACTCTTGGTCTTTGTATTCTTGATCTTTATTTCATTCCTAACATTGATGTTCATGTTGTTTTTGTAGTTCTATCAGATTAATCCCACAACTTATAGCTTGAACTTCATCAATTCAATTTTGTCATTATTTTTGTTGCTAGCTAACACAAGCTTAATACAAGAACAATATTGTCATTGTTAAAATAATGTATGTATGTATGTATGTATGTGTCCATGTCAATATGAGGTTGTCAGTGCTTGATCCACCTCCTTTGTTACAAGTTTCCTCTTGGTAAATCCCTTCACCATCAAATCATACAATGTGTAGCACACAGCGCCAACCATGATCATTTCACCCGCTTTTTGAAGTTGCTACCATTGTTTGTAACTATATGTTTTATATTATCTTCCCGACCACTTTGATGACCATCTCACTTCAGCGGGTAGTTTGTATTCTTTCAGATGTGAAGATGTGTCAACAGTTCTTGAAAAAAATTTCTTCTCATCACAGTTACCAGGAAGTTGATGATCTACTTCCTTGTGCAACTCGCCGAACCATTGCACATCAAGGTCCTCCCGTCCTCTAGCTACCTTCTCTTTAGGTCCCTTAATATGCACGTTCATCTCTTCCTTCTCCATGGCAAGGGACAGGTTCATTATCTCCAATGATGTGGGAGTTTTCACACCTGAACCTGATGCAACAACCTCATTGACTGCATGTTGCCAAAAAAATCCTTTAGCAATGTTCGCTGGAATGTTCACTCCGAAAGCAACTTGCTAATGTCCCTTCTCACCCTTCCCCAGCATTCAAAAGCCTGTCCTTTTCAAGAAAGGCTCGATTCTCTTTCCTTGTTTTTTCCGTGGGTGGTGGCATTGGTGCACCACCAGGCGCTCTCACTGCCACAAATACAATGAAAACTGCCCCCTCGAGTACCAAGTTCCCACATCTCAGACACACAATTATTCTTTTGTTGCCTCCTTGTATGTCATGGCTAGCATCTGAATATTGTAGTATAGACAGTCGTCTCGGACAGAACATAAAACTCCTTAAACATGAGTAATTCATTGTTTGCGAGCGTCATAGTATAGTAGACAGATTTATTATCATGTAAAACTCTTTTATTTATGTGTTTCAATGTTCCTAAACTGCACACATCAAAACGTGGGCTTATATTTGCAGGTTTTCCTAGCCAGCAAAAAACGAAGGTGTCCGAGCAATCTAAATTTGGCAGGCCGGTATGTCCTGAAGCTTTTTTGTTCTTCTGATGGATATTTCTTCTGTACCTGCAAATTTCGATGTGGATCTTCTTGCCTACTTGTCTTTAATACATGACTCATTATTAGTTCTAACTTCTATGCAATGGGCAGTTGTGGGGCATAAGTTGCTGTCCTATGCATATATTTAACATACTGATGTCAGGGCTGTTGGGGCTCATTGGTAAAGTATACTTTTTTTCTTTCAAACATTTTCAACTTTCTGCTGCCCCAAGCCTCCATGGTTATGAAACGCTTATATTTACTCAATACAATTTTTTTTTCTGAAGAGAACCTGCCCTGGCTTTTATAAAAGGGGATATTTACACCCATAACCCTGAGTAACTTCATAATTACCCCAGAAACCCTCCATAATCACGAATTACATCAAAAACCCTGAATAACCGCGCCGTCTTACACCTATAACCTTCCGTCACTTTAGTTTGTTAACTCAACCAGAGAGCCGAGTTAATCTAACACAATCTCCGATCTAACCGTTGACATTAATCGAAATAAAAATAAAAGAAGAAGAGGAGGTGGTGGTTCGATCGTGGAGCTTTCAGGCGGTGGGGCGACAGGCAGGGACAGGGGTAGGTGGGCGGAGGTGCGCGCAGGGGAGAGATCCGACCTGGGGGCGTGGAGCTTGCGGGCACGCGGGGGAGGGGGGTTGCTGCAGCTTGCGGCCACGCGGGGTGGGGGGCCTGGAGCTTGCTGCGCACACGCGGGGGACGGGGGCGGCTACAGCTTGCGGGCACGCGCGGGGTGGGGGTCTGGAGGTTGCAGGTGCAACGGGGGAAGGGGAGGTTTCTGCAACTTGCGGACACGTGCAGGTGGGGGCTTGGAGCTTGCGGGCGCGCACGCGGGGGAAGGGGGCAGCTGCAGCTTGCGACGCGCGTAGGATGGGGGGCATGGGGCTTGCGGGCGTGCACATGTGGGAGGGGGCGGCTGCAGCTTGTGGGCGCACGCAGGCGCTGGTCTAGAGTTAGCGGGCGCAACGACGGGGGCGCGTGCGGGGGATGGGTGCCGACTGCAGCTTGAGGGCGGGGGGGAGGGGGGGAGGGGTTCTGCAGCTTGCAGGCATGTGCGGGGGATGAGGGCCGACTGCAGCTTGAGGGGGGAGGGGTGTTCTGCAGCTTGCGGACGGGGGGCCGGGAGCTTGCGGGCGAGCACGCGGGGGAGAGGCTGCAGCTTGCAGGTGCGCACGCGAGGGAGGGGGGCGGTTGCAGCTTGCACGTGCGGGGAGGCTGGGCGGGTCTGGAGCTTGCGGGGAGGCTGGCCTGGAGGGGGATTGACATCGGGGTGCGGGGAAGGCGGGCAGGGTCGGGGAGAAGGATGGGCGGGGGGTTCCAGGAGCGGAGTCAGGGAGGACGGGGTGCAGCCCGCTGCACTTCGGCGGTGAGGCTCCATTGTTGGGTGCAGCCCGCTGCACCTCGGGGGGCTTGCAAACAGGGTTGCAGAGGCGGCGACGGGGGGCGGGAGTGCAGGAGCTCGCCAGCGGAAGGGAGGGGTGCTGGAGCTCGAGAGCGCGGGAGGGGGGGGTGCGGAGGCGTAGATCGGAGAGGGGCAGCTTGCCGGGGCGAGCGGGAGGGGGAGTTTTGGTGGGGAAGGAGACATGATTTTGTTGATATAAACAATGGCATCACGTTATAAATATAATGTACTTCGAAGGGCAAAATAGTCAACATTTAACTTTTCCCGTCCAAGTTAACAGAGAATCAAGACGGAACTTGACACAGGGTCATACCATGTAAAGGTTAAACATTATTCAGGGTCTTGGGTGTAATTCGTGATTATGGAGGGTTTCTGGGGTAATTATGAAGTTACTCAGGGTTATGGGTGTAAATATCCCTTATAAAAGATGGCCTTTGCCATTCATAAATTAAGAAAGGCATACATTTTGTGTGTGAATCTTTTGCGTACGCACACAGTGTGTGTGTAGGTGCGCCTATGTATTACCGTACATGCTTATTTCACCTATAGCTACAGCATAATTTAATACCATTATCTAATCACGTTTTGGGAATTGGACTTGGATGCGTCATTAGGTTTTGCAATATCTGAAGTTTGTCACTTGCATTGACAGCCATACCAAAATCTGTCTTATGGTGGTAGATATGTTTATGATGACAGTTCTAGCTGCTTCTGTTTTGCTTACTTTTTCTTCATTGTCTAACTATATTCATTTGCCCACCTTAAGGCCAAACTACGTAGCTCCGCATGGTGGATCCGATACTTTATGCAAACTGGACTAGAGGAAAATGTGACTGCCATGAAGAAGTTCGAGCAAGCCACGAGCAAGCAGTCCTACAAACCCTCATGCCAGGTTTTCCACTTGAGCTCGTACCGCTTATCTGGCTTTTAGTTCTTCTGGGATGGTTGCGATGAATCGGTTTCGTGCAATCGATGCCATCTACTTTTCCTTGCAAAATTAATTGGACCGGCATGGTTTCTAGCGATCAGGTATTTAGAACTGATTCCAAGAATGGCAGGTTTTTATTGATTGTGATTTATTGGGGAACCTTGCCAAAAGCAGATTCATAAAATGGAATTGTACAACCAAGGTTCAATCTTTCCAGTGGCTTCATATGCTATAATGTTTTGTTTTGGATATTCAGCGTTTTTGATATTGCTAGATGTGCGTGTTTTTCATATTAACGAGATATGAGTCCAATCAATATAATAAGCAATTGAAACTGATTGCCACTGCAATTTGTGTGTTACAAAGCAGGTTCTAGAGCATAGTTTGATGGGCTCGGGTTATGTGGGTTGCTTGTCCATTAGCCCGTTGCGTTTGTGATACCACCCTTGTTGGTTTCAAGGCAGATGCTTGACGTATTTTTGACAACTATGAGTTTAGATTCAAATCAGATGCATTCATAAGCAATCAAGTAAATATATATTCATCGATTGTCGTATTTCTTCCGAAACAGGACACTGTTTATAATAACGAAAGAAAAATTCTTGATCTCTGACCTTGATAATAATGTTATCCTGAATCTTCACGTTTCTTCTGGGATGGTTGCCACTTGGTTCTTTTTCACCTTATCCCTGACTGAATTATTGAGGTAAACAACACTGCTTCTGTGAATTATCTATATTGATTTGGTGGAACCATTTGGTTTGCATCGCATACCTTCCTGGGCCCCGGGTGTGCATGGGGCGGATAGTTGATCCGTTCAACCATGTGACCCATCCCGATCTGTTATTATTGAGTCAATGGGTCAACCTGGCCCATTCCAACGGGTATCCGTACTAACGAGTATCCGAATTATTTGAATGGATTGCGGGTATTTGCGGTACCCACGGATCACTACCATAAAAATTTGCACCCATGGAATGAACATCGGATAAAAATGCATTATGTGCAAGATTTATATATTCTTAAATTTTAAATTAATGGGAATTTCACCTGCTAATAAAATTATTTGGGAACAACTGGAATATCATATGGATATTTCGATCAGAACCTTTAGTCCCATGTCCATTTAATGGACAACTGCTTCAATCCCAAATACAACAACGTCAAATTGTAGCTGGGGATCCTTGTAGTAGAAGTGAGATTGAGAATGAGACTTTGTAACTTTAGTCTAATTTTACAGCTCCGTAGAATGCTGAGCTACAACAACTAACAATAAGGTTTTCTTAAAAACAAGGTGCAACAAATCCAAATTTTCTCCCACTGTATTAAGAAACCCAATCCTCATCCAAATTAACCTTCTATAAGTCATCTATGAATATAAGTAAAATTATCATATTATCTATATCATCATCCTAAATTAAGAAACGGATTCCGATGTAGCATTGAAAACAATCTCTACTTTACATAACTCTCTCATGAACTAACAATATCACGAACAAATAAAAAAGAAGAAGCAATCTCTACTTTCAAGATATGGAACTCTTGCTAACATCGGTCGAATAAGAAAATCCCAATTATTGAGAAGTGGCAGAAGAAACCACGGTGAGGGTTCGATATTGGTGGAGGTGGTGAAGGAATGGAGGAACATGGGAGGTGGTGACGAGGGTTAGGTGGTGGTAGAGGCGATGAGTGTGGTGCTGGAGGCATCAATGAGGGTTCGATACTCCGCCCTAATCTAATACCAGACTCTTGAATCGAACTTCGTTGCCTTCCCGTGCCTGAATGTGGGACCCGTCCTAGCTGCTCACTACAATCCCGAAGCCTTGACGAACTAGACTCAGATACGGCAGGGAGACACGTGTTCAATCTTGGATGTCAGCTGAGGGTATTATATTATTAGTATCTTCAGTCAAAAGGGATTCGTCAGTTCGCTGCTTTTCCCAGGCCGTAGAAGGAAGGGCTCCTGTGCTAGATGGGTTGAGGGCAGGGTGGTAGTAGCTA
Source organism: Ottelia alismoides (assembly GCA_037367405.1). Lineage (NCBI taxonomy): Eukaryota > Viridiplantae > Streptophyta > Magnoliopsida > Alismatales > Hydrocharitaceae > Ottelia > Ottelia alismoides. The sequence continues at coordinate 512,287 of JAZKJV010001551.1, forward strand.
CTGGCGTTGGGTTTCGACTGGACGGGTCGCCCCGTGGGTATTCGTTCTTGGTTGGATCGGTGACCCGAATTTGACGGGTTACATCAGATTGGATTACCCAACCCGTAATGGTATATAGGATCGAATGGTTTTAGTATCAACTTTTGTTGATCGGGTCGGGTATCTGTTTAACCCGATAACCGTGCACACCCCTACATGGGGAAAGTTTTGTCCTGCTCTCTTACCCCATCTCGATTACTTAACCCATCAACTCAAAACTGAAATGAGATAGAAGGATATGGTGGAAGAACACTTTTCAGTTGTTGGTTGTACTATGAGAATCCTAGCTCAATCTCCTCACCTCCAAAGTCTGATATGGTGGAAAGGGGGAGATGATGTGAACAGAAAGTGGTAACAGATGTCTAGCAGTCTGCGATTGCGTGTTCTTCCTGGGGGCATGTTTGTAGCCATGACATGGGGATTTGAGGACCCGTTGTTTTCTACGGTTTCCTTGTTCTTCTTTGTGGTCTGTCAAGCTCCAAAAATGTCCTTGTGAACATTTAAAATAACATAAATGTTATCATATTCTTTCTTTCTGTTTAGGTAGGGAACGTTGAAGTTCGTATTAGAGAGGTTGCTAATTTCATAAGTTAATTGTTACCTGTACCCTTTAGATTCACGATGTTTGCTATTGAATCATGCGTATTCATCTGAAACATTTTGATCCTCTTCCTACCATCACCGAGTTTAGAGTATGAATTCCTCTGCCAAAACACAGATTTTGATTTCTTTTGAAGATTATTAAGGAGCGCGTACGTTCAAAGAAATCAAACAACACTTGTTCATTACCTATTTCGTAATTAAATGCGATCCTTATAAACCATTCATCAATACTTGTACCCATATCGTTAACTTACGAGTCAAGCTGCTACAGATGACGATCAACAGATTAAAATAAAAAAGTATAAATATCAAGTTGTCAGTTGGCTAAAATAAAAAATTACAATTTTTTGTTTTGCACTCTCACACCTCTTCAGTGTGTTGATCTCTGTTGGAAGAGTTGCAGCATCCTCCTCGACTTATCGTCCCTTTGGGGTTTGAAGGTAACAATCCTGAGGTAGTATCAACTTATTTGGCCATCTAATATATGTCTTTTTGTAATCTTAACCCTAACCTAGGACTTTGGTGTAGACATTCATTGTACTCTAAAATATGCAAGAAAGCAGAGAGTTAAATGCAAGCATGTTGAATATGCACGACACATTTCCAACTATTATAAATCCTCTCGCGGGGTGATTTTATGTTGTTTTTTTTGTTTGATCGATTTTTACATGTGCATTGTTGATTGAATTTGTTGCCCATCCACCTCTTCGCCAACAGGTTGCTGCTATGTATTAGGGTACCAAGGATGCTCCATTATGTATTAGAGAGAAAATGAGAGAAAAATGACTATTATATATTAGTTGCATCCTGCGCAATAACATTTCTTACATATTAGGGTGAGGTTGTAGAAATTGATGAACATGCACATGACGGTGTGAATCTGGGTTGTTTGCATCATGTGATTAAACAACTACCACGGGCAAGGAGCGATATGTTCGCAACAATCACATATCCTACTGCATTGCCTTTTCAAGGTAGGGAATCGAGGTCATAATCATTCCCATGATTGATTATTATATATTCCACAATGTGTTCATTAAATACCAGTGCAAATATATAATTAAAAAATAATCATACGTCATTATAATGGAATTTCGGTTGTTCACTTAGAGTCAACAAGTAATAGTAGGGTAGTTGGTTGGATTAAGGAATCTCCCAAATGGGAGTCCTCCCAACTCTAAACTAGTTGTTAAAACATTTTTGGATTTTTATCAATTGTGTCCTGTGAGATATTGCAATATCACTTATGTCCCTTCCATTTTGAGAATGTCAGTTATGCCCCTCACAAGTTAAAGGAATATCAGATGTGCCCATACAGTTAGTTATCATTTGCATCTCTCCTAAACATATGTTTATTAGAGTGACATGTGCCACTTGGCCACTGACAACAACATAGCAGGTGACCATTGGGGATAGCATTTTATTGTGATTTGATTGGTTGTTGGTGACCATTAAATAAATAATAAATGAGAGCTTTTAATCGTTGGGTGATAAGAACCTATTTAACAGCAACATGAGCCTTGAGCCTTCATCATACACTAGAAATCAAGATAGGAGAAATCAAGAAGACTTTCTTTCATTAATAAATAGAGAAGGTTTACATGAAGAAGGGATTCGGATATTTCTTTACAAAATAATGACATATCATGATTTTATATACAGTTTAAGTTGTGTTGCAACAAATAAGTTATGCATTGCAATTCGATGACATCCCCTTGGTAGTTCAATATCCTATCATGGCGATTCTAGATCCCAAGTAAGGCATCTCCGGTAGTGGTAAAAACATCAGGAAAACTTTGGAGCAGAGGATTGAAGTTCTAGACCTATCTCCATAAGATCTGCAACTTCCTTTAGTAGTGGAAGCCACACATCTAGATAAGTCCTCAAACACAGATCCGATGATGGCGTTAATATCTTGTAAAATTATGGAAGTGGAGAAGAATTTAAGGGAGATAATTGTTACAATGAAGCTCTAACTGTTAGGTTTGATGGGTGTATATGGATAAGAAAATCCAAGATTGGTTGCATACTTGTTGGAAGCAACATCATTTGTAATGGATTTGATCTGCTGCAAAGTTTTCCCTTGTCTTTGTTACATACCAGATAACATGAGTTTAGGATTCGGAAAACGGATGTTACAATAACATAGCCCCCAAAGCCATTCATAGTATTACAAACCAGATTTGCAAGTATGTTACAAAGGTTTACATAATCAAGCATTTCATTCTAGCGTATTTGTCGCAAACAAAATATATGTTTAAAGCCCTAAAAAACTCTCACTCAAGTCTATATATGATCTCCCATTCTCTATACATATGGAGACCACTACACATATAAGCAATGACACCTCCATATGTAACAAACCATTTCATATATGATAGTTAGCCTATGAAACAAATGGAAATAATTTGAAGGTGACGGTTTTCACCTTGCACATCACATAAGCATGGAGATCAGATTGTATACGATCAAGGTCGACTAGTCGCACTAGTCGTAAGGGGAAGCACAAATTTGAACCATTCCCATGCCGTTTAATCATGATCACAAATAAGTATTAGGGTTACTTCTTGTAGCATGATCGTGATCCTCGTGTCTCTAAACGAAGAGACATTTTGTCTCAAGTCTGATCTCAACGGAGTGAGCACTTGTGGGTGTGTCGATGAGACGTGTGCTTCTTGCATTCCGAGTTAATGATCTGAGTGTAGAACCTCCTGATTTTGTATCATGAAATCCTTAGTATTTCTTACAAGCACATGTACTAGAGAAGACAGAGATGAGTAGTCAATCTGACTGCATAATGGCGGTGAGACGGTGGTGAAGCTCTCACGAAACCCTAGAGTAGAGGACTACTAGGGTTTGAAAGGAAGAGAGCCGGGACATGTATATGAGAGAGAGAGAGAGAGAGTTTTGTTGCTTCAACTTGTGTGTTGAATTTTGTCAAGAAGAGCCTTGGGTTTGTCCTTCTCTTATACAAAATGGCTAGGATGCACTCCTAATTGTAATCAATGTCCTAGATTTTATTGCAAAAAATTGCAAAAATAATTAATTAATTAATTTAAAAATAAATAAATTAAAGACATTCTCTAATGTTTAATTTTAAATAAATGAATTCAATATGGAATAATAAGAAACGGAGGAGAGCCTCCTTCCTAATCAGGATGAACTACCACCATGGAGATTCTCTCCATGTGGCCGCCGACTCCTATTAGGAATGGAGCTTCTCATCCTTCCTAATTAGCGAGATTCTCAAATTTCATCATATTTTCCTCATGTTGCAACAACTTTTGTTACTTGAATTTTCTCCAAAATAATTCCAAATTATTTTGTGACAATTTGAGTCATGCCATTTATAATTATGAATCATATTCACTCATCTACAATTAAATGTAAATCAAATTATCATTAATTGTACAATGTGAATCCAATTCACATAAATTTTATAATTTGAATCCAATTCACATTAACTTAATAAAGTGTAAATCATATTTACAATTAAAAGTCTTTATAATATTATGAATAAAATTCAAAATACAAATATAATTATTGTGGATAGTGCTATCCATATTAATCATATCTATAATAATTAAATCCAATTTAATTATATTAGATGCCTCTCTACATGTGTCCAAATAATGTGAATCATATCCAAATTATTAATGATAATTAAATAATATTTATTAATCAATTTTACAATGTTAAGATATTGTCAAAAATAGAATTATTCTTGAATTCTTTCAAGAACGATGTGCTTTCTCTGCGAATACCTGGATATAAGAAAATGGAGACTATATATTCCATGTGTAGTAACTTGGATACTGGAATCTAATATCATATAAATATCTAGAAGAGCTCTCAGAGATTTCTGATCAAGTCAGATAGCATATCTAATCTTCTCATTCTATTTGAATTATATTCAGATAAATGTCCAACATTTGAACTAAGATAGGATAATCAATATACTAAGTGGAGTCACTAAAATCCAAAAGTTATACAATCGATTAAGATCACATCACTCTTGAGTATTCCTAGTACTCATACATTCTGCATCCGAGAAGGCCTAGAGTAAACCTGAAGTTCTAATCACATTTGAGCTATCTTCCCTAGGGTATTATCATTAAGTTTCTCATTAGATCGTTGGGAGTTGGTATCGACCATATGCCTTCCAAAAGCATATATCATACTGACAAATATTGTTATGCTTCCAAATCAAGAGGACCATCGATTGAATTTGGTTGGTCCCAATATCTCATGAGTGAGCTCATGTCTTCCAGCTCACTAGGGAACCTATATAATCCCTTTGAGAGATCATATTAGTCATATGCTCTCAAATGCACACCATCTTGCCGGTATATAGACCTTAATTAAGTCATCGAACTAATGGTCTGCCTAATGTACATATTTAGATATATAGTAACACATATGTATCTTGTCAGAGTATGCGTGCCTGTATCCTGATAGCATAAGATACAGGTCTTGGTTATCTCGATTTCATTAAGTCAGCTCTTTGACCTAGCTTATTCAACACCTTCGAATCTCTGTTCCTATGCACATGATCCATTCACTAATGTCAGACACGAAGTGAAAATCAATAACTTTTATTGATATATAAAAAGCATTATAATAACATTTATTATGGAAATAGTTCACCTTGGGCTCACATGTCTACCAGTATCCCACTAGCCCTCATAACTATTCAGGTACAATCTTTAAACCCATATTCATTACATGCTAGTCAAAAATCCTTAGAGGTAAAGGTTTGGTAAGGGGATCATCAACTTTGTCATCAGAGGCCACCTTGGTGATGATGATGTCATCACACTTTTCTTTCTCCCGAACGACATGGTATTTCCTTTTTATGAATAGACATTCATTCACCATTATTCATTCATTTAGGCATTAAATCTCTAGATAAATGCATGTAAATATCACTAACTTGCATAACTTAACAATTAACTTTACTATATAGATACTGCATAAATACATGTATTTAAACCCTAAATAAAAGAATAAAAAAAGAAAAGAAAAATAATGGAAGTATCTATTATACCGACTGACCCTAAACCCCGAGACCAAGTCAAATATTGACTATGTCGATCATGAATAATGTAGGGGGAGATAGGGTGAAAGGCTATACAAATACTAAGAAAACACTAATTATTTTGAAAGACTACACAAAATACTAAGAAAACACTAATTATTTTATGTACAATATAATGTATAAATATCTCAAAATTATTGTATTTTATTCTTCACCATAAACACTTCAAATAATAAAATATTCCATACAAAACTTGTACATATTAATGTATAAAAAATAAGAAAATGTTAGCCAAGAAAAATCATGCACAATACACTTGGTACATTTAGTTGAAAAAGCCACAAACAACACTTCACTGATCAATATCTTCTCTATATGAACTCAAATTGAGCCAAATTCAAATCTATGTATTTAATTTTAAATTATCTTTCAAATGAAAATGGTTTTATTTATAATGTTGTTAAGATGCAAATGCTAACTAGTTAGGGTACTATTGTACTTGCACATCTATACATTAAGTTAATTAATTTAGTATTCACATTTTTATCCCCTTATATTATTTAATTATTGTACATATTATATAACATCTATAAATAATATAAATATAAATTAAAATCAATTAAAATACCAAAAAAATAATAAAGCTTGATATATGGGTATAATGTTCCTATGATATACGAACCTATTTATCTATACATATAAATAAAATAATAAAACTACCATAAAATATGTAAATAATGTTATAAATATATAAAATATTTATCAATAACCTATAACAATATACCCTATTCAATAAGGTTGTAAAAACTAATAAAATCACAAAATAGCTTACATAATAAGAAACATTTTTCATATTTTATGTTTTTTAAATAATTTGCTATTTTATTTATAACTATTCATTAATTTCCATTTAACTATTGTTCTGTAGTGGGCTGACATGGATCAATCACGTCGTGAGGAGTGTTGACACCCCGATCAACATCTCCTTCATATAGATCCTAGCTCCTACACCTATTAGAATAAGTGATCCCCTCATCTTATCCATTTTACCATGCTTAATCCATCACTCTGATCGGCCCAATTCCTTGACAAAAATTGTTCATTAGATCATTGTGACACCCTGATCCTATGTTTTACCTAACCCCATCAATCTTAGCGAAATCCCAATTGCAAGCGACCTTCGCCGTCACCTCTATAAAAGTTCATCTTCCTCCTCCAACCAAAGTTTGATCCATTCTCATCCACCCATAACCCCAAGAACCATAGCTGGAGCATGCCCTTTGTGATAGGAAGGTGTACCAACAGTTCCATGGTGAGGAGAAGGTCGGAGGAGGTCGATCCACCAATGCTAAAGTTCACTTCAGGTGGGGTCTTCTTCTAGGTCCTTCCGACTAGGTCAGAGCTGTTAGGTTAGATTTTTAGGTTTGCATTTAGCATAAATTAGCCTTTTATTTACTTTGATTCATCTTGATTTAATTAAAATCCAAAAATCATAGTTCGTAGTGACTCGACCTCGTTCTCGACATGTCAGACATCTCCTTTTCTCCTCCTTCATGTTCTCCATGTAATGGATCCATCAAATTATCTTGATTCTGCATGAACTGAGACCCTGATCTCTATTCCTTCATCACTCACCAAAGATGCCCCATTTCCCTCATTTCCCCACTATTGTAGCTTCGAAAATAGTTCAATAGCATCACTCTCGAGCCCTGAACTTTTTGGTGTATAAGCATGTCTCAAGGACCTGTCTGGGAGCCCAATAAATCCATGTTTCAACTTCCAGGTAACCCAGAGCTCATTTACCTTCTGACTTCTTCCCAATAAGGTCTAGACCATTATGAAGGCTCTTGTAGATGCGAAGAGGTCCTAGTGACATTTTAAGCCTCCCAGGAGCGAGAGAGGTGGACAAAGACTAGATCAACACGCAATGAAAACTCGATGAACAACTTGTTCTTCCCTATTCTTGAAGCCATGCCTAAATCTATTGGATGAAGAACACAACCAACATCTAATTCGGGCCATTAAAATCAAGTGAAGTGATTCACATCCCCAACCGTCCGATCAAGATAAGTGGGGTTGCCAGATTCTTCAGATAAAAAAAGCGATCACACCAAGAGATGATATGGAAAATCAAGTTTCAGTGCATTCAAGATTTATTTATTTTACTTGGTTAAGTTTCAAGGTCAAACTCATGGAGGTAATATGATGGTCTAGAATAAACAATTAAATAATCTAAGAAATTTAGGTTTTCAAAAGAGAAGAAGAATATTTTTTATGCTTTTATCTTTTTCAGATTTTATGGATTTTAATTAAAGAGATGTAATTAAATGACAAACGAAATATGATGCATGAATTTTGAAAATAATTTTATGCAGGAAAATAATGCTATGCCATGTGGTGAGAAATAAATAAATGTACTATTTTTGTCATTTTTAAATGATGATGTAAATGATGCAATTAGGTGCATGTGCAAGTAAAGCAAGCAACACCAAGCCAAGGAGAGTAAGAGAGAACAAACCCTTCATCAAACAACTATTCAATTAAGCTTTGATCAATTTCCCAAAATAAATTCCTCAAATCAATGCACATATTATCGAGCAATCAAATCAAAGATCGAGAATAATGGTGCATTGAATTTAACAAAATAGATCCTCAAGTTATTAATGCTAAATACTATTTCAAAAATAGAATATCAGTTTCAATATGATAGAGGATAATTCAAGGTTTGAAATGACACTAAGAACACAAAAATCTGATGTACAATTCATAAGATATGAGATACGAATGTTTATCGACCAAATTGTAATTAAAATAAAATGAATAAAAATTATCAAATTGGAACTTCTGGGGACTGTTGTGCCAATATCGAAAATCTCCTGCTCTTCTTTGTAATTTACCCCTAGCAGGGGTAGATCTAGAATTCCGAAAACTTGTAGATTGCTTCTATGAAATTACCCCGGGTCTCACATGTAACGCAAATGACCTGGATCTTCTGGATATTCTAAAGGAGTCGGGGAACAAGGTCACAATTTTCCCCCATGAATGTGGGGGGCACGTGAGGGGGCTGGCTCGGTGGGCCATTCAGGTAGCCCGGATTCCACGTGGCATGCCACAATTGCTTTGGAGCCTACTCGAACTTGTAGGTTTAGGCAGAACCAAATCGGCGGTTCGAATTCAATGTAGAAGATCGGGCAGTTGAATTTTGGGTGAACTTGGATGGTGATGATGGGCCTTCTTCTTGATCTAAGGGTTCCTGCAGCACATGGACTGAGGGAATCATCTGACGATGCTATCGATGTCGAGGTGGTGATGGCTGATGGTCATCGGTGAAGCTAGAGAGTGGATGTTGCAAAGATGGTGGAGCGATGGTTAAGGGCGAGGGTCAGAGTGGAGGTGTTGGTTGGAGATGAGGGTTGACATCGAAGTGGTGAACCGAGAAGATGTTTAGGTAGTCGAAGAGAAAAATGGATGAAGAAAAGAGATTGGGGATCTCTAGATGTTTGGAGGGTCGAAGACTCTCTCTAATTATTGCCATGACTATGGCAGGGGAGCCGACATGAAGCTATGATGATCCTCTCAAGGAAGAACAGAGCATAGGTTAAAAGTCCCTCTAGATCTCACTGAGGAGGTGTTCTCACTGGAGGTGGTGGCTGCTGTCACCAACCACCTCTCGACTATCTCTTTTCCTCATTTCTAATGAGTTGGAGGATAACGACATATCTGGCAGATATAGACGGATGGTTTGCATATAGGTGGATAAGGCTTTAAATAGAGGGAGATGGCCGGAGATGAGGGTCGAGTTGATGGTGCTGCAGAAGATAAGGTGCGACGGAGGAGATAAGGGATAAGGAATGGGGGATTGGACGTTGGGTTGTGGAGTAGAGATCGGGGTGATCAGATGAGGTTCGCGAGAGGAGGTTGTTATGAGGTTACAAGAGGAATTAGGTGAAGTCAGGTCGTGGGTGGCGATAAGGTTATCATGCGACCGGTTGGGGTTGTTTGGCAAAGAAAGGTGAAGTGGATAAGGAAGTCGATTCATGGAGGTTAGGGATAAGGGGTCAACGGTGATGATGGTTTGGGTCTCACCGGAGATAGAGGAAAATATGGGGATAAGAAGAGCGGAGGGGAAAGCTGGAGATGGATGAACTGAGAGATGAGGTGGTGCGACTCTATGCATCAGATAAAGAAGAGAGGGAAGATGGGCTTAGGCAGTGCAGCAGAGAAGGGTACCTCACATGCAAGGCACATGAGGAGGGATGGCTGAAGGGAATCACATGCTGGGCACGCGCAACAAAATGGGAGGATGATACATGCTTGGCATGTGAAGAGAGAGAAAAGAAGGGGGGCCAAGGCTTGATGTGAGAAAATCAGAAGGTGCCATGTTGCACAGAGTTGACCTGGATTTTTACTATGCATAAAATGAAAGAAAAAAATACATAAAAAATACAAAATAACATCAAATGAAAAAATACCTAACACAAAAAAATAATAATTTAGATGCAACCTACAATGTTCATCGAGGGCTCGAATGCAAATGAAATGATCCATGCAAAGATATGATCTTTTTGGTGATATTTTAAGTATAGAAAATTCTAACTTTTAGTTTTGCAATTTTTATTTGATCTCTGATGATAGTAAATGCATGCAAAAATACCTCATGATTTGAAATAATGCAAGGAACTTACATATGATTTTGTTGGAATTTTTATGGTCCTAATATGTCATAAAAATTATGGGAGTTAGTTATATACAAGTGGATTATGTGAATAAGCTTAAGTGAGAACATGTCATTTTTATTACTTTTCTTTTTTTTTTTTATTTTGATTTTTTGTGTATTTTATTAAAGCATGAAATAAAACGATGAAATAAAAAGGAAAATAAGTGAAATATGCACATGAAATGATAAGTCAAAATCAGTAAAAATGTACAATGCATAGTTAGGTCCCAAAATCCCATTTTCACAAATGGACTATGATTCTTTTGAATTTGGTCTTATTTTGTAGATAATTGAATGTACATTAATTTAAAAGTGAGTAGGATTTATTTGGACACTGTATGGTAGAGATATCGACATTTTAGTTTGTATGTTCTAAAATCAGGGTTTAGGTTTATTTGCCAATTATCTTAGTTAGTATTTTTGTATTTTTCATAGTTAGGGTTAGTGATATGCACATAATGGAGGTGATTTGAGGTCAATTGGAATTAGTTTGAATTAATTAAAAAAGTATGAAGTTAAATGAAAATGCATGGATAAATACAAATGCAATATGAAGTGTTAATTTAAGAAAATTATTTACAGGTGCTTAAACATTAATTTTATGAAGTTAACATGCAAGTGAACCTAAATTATCAAGATGAAGCTCTATTTTCAGCTAATTAGAGTGATGAATCACAGATTCATTAACCCCCTATTACCTAAACCTTGCTCGTCCTCGATCAACTAAAGAAATGTAGAGATGAAATGAGATTGGGTTCAATAACAATATCATGAGCAGAAGGTGAAAATGGAGCTAGACGCGACCTTTGGATTAATAGTTTAGCATAACTCTTACGATAATTAGCATTTTAAAATCAACAACCTCCAAGTTATACACATCATTGTAACAGTTTTGTCTTAGAAGTCATCTTAGATCAGTCATCTTAGATCAATACCCCATGAACATTGAACAACTGTCTCATGAGTATGAAGGGTGTTATTTCATCCCATCAAGAATGCCGGACTACCATGCAAACCTCTCCTCCAATAACTCATCCTCGGGGAGTCATGTATTTTCTTCTAGGTTTAGGTACGTGTTGTGTCCACAATCAAAGGGGGAAGGAGAGAGAAGAATAAGAAGAGAACTGGAGTGTGGCCATTGTAGCCACATCTCCTTGTAAAGCCGACCAGTTTAGCCAAGCCTTCACTAAGATTTGCAAGTTGTTTGAAGCTTGGACCTTTTTGGTCAAATATTTATTTGGTAGTTGGCTTCTTTTGGTATGGATTTTTGGTTGCTCTGCATAGATTTTTTGTGCCCCTAAGGATATGGAATCTTTCTTTCCGCATATGTCTTAAGGTCTTAGAAAAAATTATGCCAGCAGTCCATCCCTCGTTCGAAGCTTTATTTCAACCCATACTTCGATCTTTAGATGTCCACACTATCATAAAAAAGACTCACACAGTCTTCCAACACCCCATATGAATCGAGGTAAGTTAATAATGAGAGAATATAGATTAATTCTCCATTCTAGAGTTGTACCCAAAATGAGGCGATTGGGTTAGCCACTAAGAGTAAATGTCTCCACGTTATCATGCAGAACTCGAAGAATTAAGTCAAATACCCGAAGATTATAAAATCCTATTTCTTAGTAAAGTTCCTTTGAAAATTAAGTGGATTAACGCCAAGTCCAGACCACTCTTGGTTTCTGATCATAGCTCGGTTCATAACCCAATGTTTTTCACCAATGCAAATGCATGAAATGCGGGATAAGTGCAAATGTCTGGAATGCAAATAATTTTTTTTCATTTTTTGGGATATTTAATGCAAGATTTTTATGCAAATGAATAGGAAGTCAATTTTCAAAACTTTTGTTGCACACGATCTGATACAATAGTTTAGTTGCAATTTTTTTAATCTTTGCAAAAACAATGGTTGGCCCAAGCTCATATGAATAGTTGCATCCACTTTCAGGTCAGTATGGGTGTAAGTACAGACCGTTAGACGGCTACCCCTTGTTACTTAAAGATGGTGCTGGATGCGTTGTCTTTTAACCACCCACTCTGCTAAGGGAGACGGTAGTTCCCTCACTGAAAAGTAGCTACTCATTTTTAAGCTCAGTAGTCAGAATTTCTACCAAAGAAAGATCAAATTTTTTTTATGTTTTTTAGATGATTGTTACCCACCCTGTAAATAAAATATAGAATTATGTGAAAGTACAAGCTAGGGGGTAAAATATGTACAAAGTATACACACTCCCTATACTTAGCGAATGCTATGTCCTCAGAGTACAAGAAGCGTGGAAAAGCCATATCTCGAGCTAAGTGTAAGAGAGTGAAAAAGAAAAGAAAATAGAAGTCGTCTCACCCCCTATACTTAGGCTGTGAACAATATAAGTATAGAAGAGGAGGAGAATGAGGCAGACAAGACAAGAAGTGAATGACAGGGGTATATACAAAGGGCATCAGATCCCCATATACTTAGGCTCTGGCCTAAGATAGAAGAAGTAGTATAAGGGAACTGATGAGATCAGGGGAGGGGGAGCTATCAATATTCAAGGAGGATTTTGACATATTTTCGTTTGGGCATATAGAGGGAGGGATTAGGGAAATGAAGAATGTGGTGAAGAAGAATCCCAACCATCGTCAGAGTCATCATCAGATGAATAATATTCATACGCAGAGGATCTCCAACCATTGCTAACTAAAGGTAAGCGTCCCTCAATAGTTGTTGTATTGATTGCACTTACCTGATGGACCACCAAAGGACTAGATGAGGAACTTGACAAGAAATCATTAGAAGTCTCATGGTTTCTAAGTTAAATGAGACTTTCTTAGTCGATTTGTTTTTTGGAGAATGGTGATAATTCTTTTCCCTACCATAAGGTAATGGATTTGGAAGTTGTGGTATCAATGTGCTCCTAATCAGATGAATCACCATAAAATTTGTCTCGTTCTTGTAGGGTAAAGGTGTCTCTCAGGATTGTTTCCTCAATTTGAGTATGCCTTGTATGCTTGTCCCTGGTGGTATAAAATGCCACCCTTTGATGTTCTAAAGTTTTGGTGACATAATAGATTCCTGAGTCATCTCTTTGATTGGTTCCAGCATTTCATGGATTGCAGCCGCCTAAAAAAAATGAACCACTAAGATAATCGTGTAATCCTCATAAATATGATCTGAATCCACATAAGCTCATGTATGTAGATTCATCATAGGAGAAAAGTTAGGGTGGTTCTTTATAGAGGTGCGGTGAGACTCGAAGTTCAGTTCAACAGTTGGTTTCTCGGGTGTCTCTCTTAGGGTTTATGTTTGTGTTTTATGAGGAGAGGTCTTACCATGGAAGTGGTAGTCTCCTGATCATGACTATAGGTTTCTTGTTCGCTTGTCTCAGGGTTAGTTGTGTCCACGAGAGTTTGATTATTAAGGTTCTGATTCAGGAATTTGATGTTGTGAGTCTCACAATCAATAGTTGCTATAGCAGAGGCTAAGAACGACTTTTCTAGAATGATGGGGGACTCAGACAACTCTCCTTGGTGCTCAGTGTATTGGACAATGAAGTCCACTCTATGTTTGACACCTTGGAAGTTCATGAGGACAAAAACAATTTCTCTCGGTCTTTGGTCGATTAGTCAGGAAATTGAACGATCACTCTGATCTTTTTGAGCAGTTCGATTTCGAGTCAATCAAACACAAACTTCAGGAGGATGTTCAAGGTGGAGTCATTGTCAATCCAAACATGGGTAAACTCGATGTTTTTAATTTCACAAGTAACCCTAGTTATCCGCTTGACTCTACGACTTTTGTTCTTTTTGGTCATCACGATTGAACTAGCCATAGTAATTAAATGAAATCCGGTTGTAGATGTCTTTCTACTCGTTTTCTTGGGTGATAGTCGATTCTTCACAAATCTCTGAAGATAGGGCACATACATTATGACCTTGATTAAGGGAGGCTCTTAGATCTGAATTTTACAAAATGCTTCCATATTAGTGTTATCCATTTTTCTAATTTTCTAATTTTTCTTATTTTTATTAGAATCAGTATAATGGTCAGTTGACTGGTCAGATGCTTATGGTGTATTTGTCTGAAGAATCTGCACAATAAATGTCTCGGGTTCACTTTATGTGATCCTCACTTCTCCTTGGATTCTCGGTATGTCCTTTACCACTTGGATAACTTTATAAAGTTTTTCTGTCAAAGCATCGACTCTCTGATTGATTCGAGCTATGTCATCCTCTATGGCCTCATGGATTAAGGATGATTGATCGTACACGACATGCCATGAGTCTAGCACGCAATAATGAGCTTATTAACAATCATATTTTATGGTAGTGGCCTCGTCATGAGTTCTATTTCCTGACTCTGGCTCTTATAGGTTTGGTCAGAGGAAAACAAGTTGCATGTGGGTAGAGAGTCATCCCAAGTAGGAAATGGTTCCAGCAATGAATTCTCAATAAATCGAGAATCGTTGTTCTCTATTAAGTTTGGTTATGCTCAATACACATATACATGAGGATTCTAATTTCCATTAATCCTATGCAAATGAAAATCCAGGGACAATCAAAAAATTCGTGCAACAGGAAACAAGATGATGAATGCATAGTTAGAATATTTACAATGTTTCCTCGCAATATTCATGTAGGAAGGTAAAAAGAATCGAAATTTTATTCCACATGAATGCGGTAGAAAATCACTCTTAGAACATCAATTTCTATTAACGAATGATAAAATAATTTAATTTGGTTGAAGGAAATCGATCTAGTGCGTGTAATTAAGGTGAAAGTGTGGGCTTAGTCTTACAAGCACAAAAAGAAAACCTAGTAGCCTTAATAGGAGTGGTGTAATCCTAGGACTATGTCAATTACCACTAAATGGGCTCGATAGGCCGATTGTCCAGTTTGGGTACAAACACAAATCTTCAAATAAAGATCGCTAGAAATGATTAGTTACTAAAATTAATACAAATAATTACAAGGATAAAAATCGAACTCTCTCTCCAAAAATAAATTCTTCATGCTTCTTCAGCGGGCTCAGTCCATGTTATCATCTACCTTCGGTTGCTTTGAGTTGTGTCGGCTTCTAAGAAAGATGCTCCAAGTTATCAGGTACCTCACACAAAAATATTAGAAATAGATGTCAGAGAGATATTCACAAAAATATAAACAAAAATAAAAGAAATAAAAATACTGAGAAATATAAGCAAAGAAAATAAACAAAGAAGACCGGGGGATCAAACTACTTGGGTATAGAAAAACTAAAAATTAAATTGCCCAAAATTAATCATAAATTGTGTACTCCCCAGCAACGGTGCCCTTTGACGAGCCCCTAAAACCTTACATTAATTATGTTAAATTTAACGGATGATGTCAAAGTTGTTGTAGTTGGGAGATGTAGCGATTCGTCAAAAAATGATCACATAGAGAAATGATATGGAAAATAAAGTCTTATTGCGATCAAGATTTATTTATTTTACTTGGGTAATTCCCAAGGTCGAACTCAGAGAGGTAATACGAGGGTCTAGAATTATTAATCAAATAATCTAAGAAATTTAGGTTTTCAAAAGAGAAAAAGAATATTTTTGGTGTTTTCATCTTTTTTTAGCTTTTTATGGATTTTAATTAAAGAAATGTAGTTAAATGACAAAAGAAATATGATGCATGAATTTTGAAAATAATTTTTATGCAGGAAAATAATGCTATGCTATGTGGTGAGAAATAAATAAATGTACTATTTTTGTGATTTTTAAATGATGATGTAATATGATGAATGTTCAAGTCAAGCAAGCAAAACCTAGCCAAGGAGATTAAGAGAGCAGAACCCCTTAGGAAACATTTATTTAATTAAGCTCTGATCAATTTCCTAAAATAAATTCCTCAAATCAATGCACAGATTTTCGACCAATCAAATCAAAGATCAAGAATAATGGTGATCAAAATTTAACAAAATAGATCCTTAATTTATTAATGTCAAATATTGTATCAAAAGTAGAATTTCAATGTTTATTATGATATAGGATAATTCATGGTTTGAAACGACACCAAGAATGCAAAAATTTGATGTAGTATTTATAGGATATGAGCTACTAAAGTTTATTGACCAATTTGTAATTAAAATAAATAAAAATTTCTCAAAATGGATCTACTGGGGCTATTGTGATAATATCCAAAGTCACTTGGTCTTCTTTGCAATTCACCTCTTGCGTGGGTAGATCTGGAATTCTGAAAACTTGTAGAACGCTTCTATGCCAATTATCCAAGGTCTCATGTGCAACGCATGTGTCCTGAATCTTCTGGTTATTCTGGAGGAGTCGGGGGACATGGCCACACTTTTACCCCATGCACATGGGGCACGTGAAGGGGTTGGCTCGGTAGGCGGTTCGACAAATCCAAAACTCTATGTGGCGTGCTACGATTACTTCGGAGTCTACCCGAAGCTGTAGGTTTGGGTAGAATGGAATCAACGATTTGAATCCAATGTAGAAGATCTGGCGGTTGAATTTTGGGTTAACTTGGATGGTAAGGACGGGCCTTATTCTTGTTCTAAGGGTGCATTTAGCACCTAGGCTGGTAGCTTAGAATGAGGAGCTAGGGTGGCGATGTTGTCGATGTTGAGATGGTGACAACTGACAATCGTCGGTAAAGGCAAAGAACGGGAACAAAGAATGTGTTGAGGTAGCCGAAGAGGAAAAGGGAGGAAGGAAAGAGGTTGGGGATCACTAGATGTTTGGAGGGTCGAAGGCTCTCTCTGGTTGTCACCTTGACAATGGCGATGGAGCCGACAAGCGGCTATA